>VZRO01007562.1:1137885-1240131 GCA_013397915.1 Daphoenositta chrysoptera
AAAAAAAAAGTATTGCAAACCACCAATGTAGCCAATTGTCTCTACTTTTCAAAGCACTTATAGAATATTTTTTTGACCGTTGGCAGGAACCAGATTTCTACAAGGGTATGAAAGAATGAAGAAGTAAAGTTAGTTAAAAAGGGAAAGCAAGAAAAAACCCCCAATTTTTACAAAGAGCTTTCTGCAGGTGGTACTCTAACCTGCAATTCCCTTTAAGGGAATCCTCACATTGTAAACAAAGCTGCTGATACTAGAAAAGAGCAAAACACAATCCATCTGACATTCCCAGGACAAAGGCATAGAATTACTTATAAGGACCCATTTTATTTTATGGCTTTGAAAGATGTGTCTGGGTCTCAACGAGGCACCTTTTTGAATTTGTCGTGTACAGATCAGGGGGGATTTGTTGACAGATGCATCTTGGCTTTTGGGGTGGAACAGAAGGCCCAAAGGAGGTAAAAGGCAGCTCAGCTGATTCTGACCCTGCTCCTGCCAGGACAGGGCAATTTCTTTGGCTTTTCTGTAGGCTGAACTGTTGGACCAATTCTAGACAGAAGC
Organism: Daphoenositta chrysoptera; assembly: GCA_013397915.1. Lineage (NCBI taxonomy): Eukaryota > Metazoa > Chordata > Aves > Passeriformes > Daphoenositta > Daphoenositta chrysoptera. The sequence continues at coordinate 1,138,444 of VZRO01007562.1, forward strand.
TGCACAGTTATCACATGAATCAGGAAGTCTCTGTCTATTTCTGCTGTCCTCTTCTTTGTTTGTTTAATTTCTCATCCCCTTTTACTCTCTAAGTTCTCCGTTGCCTGGGAAAACACATTTTCTGTTTCTATGGGGCTTTTATGGGTAAGAGGAACTGGTCCATGTGTATTTTTCAGCTTTCTTAAATCTGTATCTGCAAATAATAACACTTGTGTGTGCAGATGAGCTTAATTTCAAATTAACACACTTTATGATGCTTTCTCTCTCAACATTATGACTGTGTTGTTGTATGTTATTTTTAAAATTCAATAAAAATAGCATATCACTCTACCATTAGAATTTCACAATTTTTTACATTAATTATATATCTGTTCTGATCTTTGCTTCATAAGCACTACAAATGCTTTAGAAGAAAAGTAACATTTCCTTATATGAACCACAAATTTCCTACAGAAACACCACACAAGTAAGGCACAGACATGCAACATGAATTATTTAGGCTATTAAAATCTTATGGTACAGTCATGCATGTATTATTCTGCATAACAGAAATGGATGGGTAGATAAGTATTTCATTTTTAAAGCTTTAGACACAAACATACACAGAAATCAAGTGGGTACTTAAAATAAAAAAAAAAGAAAAGGAACAGCAGAATTTACATGCAAGAAATTACTTTGTAAGATCCTTCAAATTTTATTACTTTCAATAATAAATGAAAAGAAAAAAAAGATTGCTGTCACCTGAATTGTCTTGTCTCCTTAAAACTCATGGTGTTTTTATTTAATTGTAGGGACTGCTATAAGTAATTTATAGTGAATTCTGCAAGTACTTTATATTTTAATCTGACATTTCCCTGATAAAGATATTCGAAAATTTCGTCCTTAATATTCAGAAAAAGGTTCACCTGAACTCAAGACTCAGTACACCATTATATTTTCATTACAGCATAAAGGCAATAATGTAATTTCTTATAATCAATTTTGCACAAAATCCCATTGGATATTTCAAGAAGTTCACCCTTCAAAATGTGAAGAAATGTGTGTCCAGTTCTATTCACAACTTATTCTCATATATGTAGGAGAAGAAAGAAGCAAGAAAAGTTTATTTTAAAAAACCATCTTGTGGGTACAGTACAATTGCTGCCTGGTGCCAAAGGAAAAGGATCTTACATCCATTGTTTTACAGCTTCCAACAGGCTGCCCTTTGAAAATTCAGCACGTAAAGGCAGAAAACACAATTAGGAAAAGGACTGACTTTGGAATACTGCACACAAACAGATTAGGAAGTAACAAATGAATTCTGTACAGCAGAATCACTAATATTGAGCTAATGGCTGGCCAGCATTTATGAAAACCAAGCTAAAAACTAACAGTAAAAACACTCCAGTCTGAAAAGACACGCACAGGAGCAGTGCAAATGATATGAATAGAAACATAACTACCACAAATGTGACCCGAGATGATACAGAAGAAAAGGGATTTATCACTGAAAGGGACGAGCTCTTTCTCCAGCACTGTGCTGGAGGGTAGAGGTGATAATACCATGTTTTATGCTGTTGTGCTACAATTTATGACTAAATTCTAAACACAGGTAACCAATAACTTTAAAAGTAAATACAACACATTCTGTGAGACTCTCTTTTCCCATACAAAAGTCATGACATATCCATTACATGGTTAGAAGCTACAAAACCTGACCATAATAGATTCCAAAGCTGGAATCCTGGTCCACTGACACTAATGGCAAAGCTGCCACTGACTTCAGTGATGGCAATACCTCCTCTAATGTGCAGTATCACATTACTTAAGCTACAAACCCAGTTCTTCTGTATACACACTACCCCAATTACACAGTGATTCTGACTAGGATTACTGTGTAAACCATAGCTTTTAAATTGCTCTTACAGTTACATCACTTTTCTGCCCTGTGATGCTCACAGCACATTAACCTAACAGTCTCAGCCAAAAAGATGGAAACTCTTCTCTGCAGAGAAAATGTTTGTTGCTGCTCTTCCTCAAATTGAAAAAGGAGTCAAGTCAAAAGAGGAGATATTGTGCAATTAAAGCAGGCATTGGCGAGAATATTAATGCTAAACAAGCCAAAGCAATAATGTGCTTTTGCAAAAACTGCCTTTTGCATTCATCATTTTATACTTCAGTATTTTCTTCACTTAAGTAGAAAGTTTCCATGTTCCTAATGTGCTAAACATACATTCCCTTTCAAGAGTAGAACTGATCTATTTTAGTCACATGGACTTTGGAAAATACTACCAGTCATTTCCTAGATATTATTATTCACCTAATTAACTCAGTCACTGAAGATAAACTGAATAAATTAGGAGTTATGTAAGTTTGAAGGATCAAATAAAGTACTGCGTGAGGAGGAATTAAAAAGCAAAGCAAAAGAAAAAAAAAATTCTGCATGCGTTTTCTAATGGAGAAGTTGAGGACCGAAAGGCTGGGACATTTGTTTTCTCAGAAACACAGAATGTACCTATTGAATACATTTCAGATTCTTAAAATGGCCTTCAAGTCCACAAAGTTCATTTATTTGGATATAATGGATACAGCATAGTGAGCATCAGGAGTGTTCTGCAAAGCTCCACAGAGGAAGAGCACAACACAGTAAGGGATGGATCCTCATGCTTTCATATGTTACAGCGGGCATTTGAAAAATGAACTTACTGGATTGTACATCTGATTGAACAACTGCTCAGCTTGCTACATTGCAAAGTTGGTAGGGAGTGAAGCACAGACAGGAAAAGAAGGAAAGATCCAGGAAAACAGCATTAGCTCAACAAAACCAGTGCATTTGCACAGAAGAACTTGTCATAAAAAAAAAAAAAAAGAAAAAGTAGAAATTTAAGATTCTAAACATTCCTTGGTGAAAGTGAGAGGCACTGGGGAAACATAAATGTTGACTTTGGCTCCTAAAAAAGAATAGCTGGAGTAAGAAATTTAAGGTTTGTGTTACTTTCCCTTTCTCAAGTTAAATAACCCATGAAATAAAGAAAGGTGTCCACTTTTGATGATACATTAAGTGCTGGTCTCAAGCAATGAATCACAAGAAGTGCTTTTGGCTGAGGCTGCAATTTATCACCAAAGCTTCAAAGACAGTAATAATAAAAGATTAATTAAATAGTATCATTAAATTTATTACTTTCCTTTTGTTTAATATAAGACTGAATTTTCTATGCGGAATGACTTTCGGACAGTACAGCTTGGCAAATAGTTCTTTAGCAATTGCAAATATGTCAGTAAGCAAGTAAATTTAAGATAATGAAAAACAACAAAAGGAGGAAATTCTGGAGTGGATAATAAAGATTATATATACACACATATATATAAAACACTTGTCTACCTATTAGGTAATTCCTGCTGTTCTTTCACTACTAGCAATACAAAGTAAGTCAACAAAAATCTGTGGAATTTTGGGAAAAAAGCATTGACCATTCTCTGGTATTCAGAATTTTTTCTTTTAATTTTTTTTATGAATTTTAATCTATCATATTTGCCACAAAATGTTCAATAAGTATGTCTATAATTTAAAATATTACTTTTTATACCATAATATAGCACAGTCACATGAATAATTACTTTGTACAAATATCCTCTTTATTATTTTTTACATGTGCCTAATGTGGAAAATCTTGGGTTTAGAATCAGCATATCTTTTCTTGCCGAAATGCAAAAAAAACCAGTTATGCAGTGCTGAAAAATATTTGGATCTAATCAGATCCAAGAGAAAACATCTTTATTATCAATAAATTAATCTTATTGCCTCCAAAAAACAGCAAGCAGAGAAAGCTGGGGAGGAGAAACTCTAAAAGTTGTTTTGATGTTTTTTCTTTACAGATTTAGTTTGGACTTGCCCCTTGTGCACGTTTTCCTGCAGACACAGCACTCACTACCATGAGTGCTCATGCAACACTAACTCCAAGCAAGCATGCACGGAGCACCATCTTCCTATTTCTTAGCTGAATTTTTTAAAACTTAGAAACAGACATTTGACTGTAATTATTTTATATAACCAAGTGCCTTCTCTGTGACATTTTTAGAGAGGAGTACTGTGTAAGCTACATGGAATTTTTTCAAGGAGGCAGCCCCTTGGAGGGGGTTTTGGAAGAGATGTGAGGTGTGCCGGGTCCCTCTGGCCCCGCAGAGGCTGATGCTCACACATGGCACTCGAGAGCTCACTGTGACCCTGTCCCTGTCCCCTCCTCCTCTGACCCAGACATCTGCAAGGGTCACCCAGGCTTCTGGTTCACTCAGTTTCCTGAGGAGTGAGAACACGGTGCAGGTATTTTTCTGGGGACCAATTACTTTTAACACAGGGTATTTACAGGTTTGAACATAAAGTATTTCATTAAAGAAAATGTGAATTGAAAATGACTGTTTGGAGTCTACTGTCATTAACAGTCGCTGTTTCTGTTCAATTAAGCGTGCCCAGAAAGAAGGTTGTAACTACATTTTATTGTGGAAATACCTGGTCTCCTACAAATGCTGGGTGAATTTCCATTGGGGCTTTAGGCTGTATTTATGATATAATAAAACTATTATGTTTTCAACTTTCATTCAATAATTGTTTGTATTTATACACAAGAAACATGCTCCCTTTTTATGCAAAAGACATCCCAGACACTCTCTGACTTTTATAAGTGCTTGTTTTTCCATGACTCTATGATGTGTTTATATGTGCAGTCATAAACGATTGACTTAGGATTTCAAGACCTTCAAGAGGATTTTGATGAGGGTTTTTTAAGTGATCTGTGCTCCCAGAGTTCTTCTGACTATTTTTTTTAAATGAAGAAATAAATATATTTCAGATTGTAATTAAGTATATGTTGTAGTGGACTGCAAAGTAAACAAACATATTTTCTAGCAAACTAAAACAAACTAAATGGCTTCCAGAGAAACCTTTTCTTTGGATATTTTAATTCTGCCATCAATAGCATTTTTAAGCTATCAGACATTTAAAGTATTTGTGTTTCCATTTGTATATGTTTATTGAAAAAGCATCCTTTCCTCTCAGCTAAAGATATAATGCAGCCACCTAATTGCACATATTCATTCTGAATTAAAAAAGAATACAAATATAAGGTTTACACGCTGGTATCCTTTATACTTTGCAATACCTTCTTCACTGGTCAGGCTATTGAAACAATGCTTAATCACTGAGCAGGATACTACTCAACCTAGGTAAAAAGAGTGTCAGAATATTATGCTAACAGTGATAACATTCACAGAACAAATATTATTTACCAGAAAATAAAAAAATTATAATCACATTAAAAAAAAAAAAAATTTGACATACACTTAGTCATGAATTGCAGAAGGCAAACGTAATGCCTGACCCCATCAAATACGTAATGAGAACAATGAGAGCAGACATTACCAAACAACACAGAGAAAGGTCAAAGAAACAATGGTATCAAAACACTTGCAAATCATTTAAGCAAAATCAAGTTTAACGCAGCAATTTAAGTAAAACCATGTTATAAAATACAGGGTTTGTATGTTTTCCTTTAAATGCTTGCTTCCACTACTTGCTGAATAGAAATACTGAATTGCCAGCTGAGATAAACTTTTGATTATTTTGCTTAATTATCACAAACATGTGTTTACCAACAAAGCCAAAAATACATCAAAATAAAACCTAGCTAGAGTTTTCATTTTGGAAGCTGATTTTTCTGATTAGGAATTCCAGCATTTCTTGGACAAGCCTTCAATTTTTTTCTCATACCGCAAACATTTCAGTTTACTTCTAAAAGTGGTGTTAATTCACATACATATAAATTTGTGGTTTGATAATTTCTTTCTGCCCTTTTCCCTCCAATGTCCTGCTCTCAGTTCATCTATTTGTTGCTGCTTCTCAGAATTCCCTCACAGAGGTACTCAGGACAGTTTCTGAGGCTCACTAGTGGCTTTGGTACAAACCTCTAGAGAAAAAGCAGTATTTGATGCAAGCATCAGCAAACAGCATAAGATGGGTAGATTCTAGATTTACTCCAGAAGAGTAAATAAGCTCATCATTTCAAAATGAGGGTATGGGATGCTGATTTTTGTTTTGCTGATTGTTTGTTTGTTTTAACATGGAACTTACCTTTTTCAACTGTGCTTCCAACTTACTACACTCTTCTTTCTTTTGTTCTATGGCTATTTCTAAAGACTTAAGTTTGGAGTCTCTTTTCAGCCCTGCTGATGCCAATGAAGATGCATGTTCTTTGAGATCGATTAAACTAGACTGGAAAACGACCAAGAGTAAAAAGTTAATTCCTAGTCACCAGGACACTAACTCATTGCCAACTTAGCAATCACTTGGCTCCTGCTCCCCCTCCCCCAAAAAGAGCTGACTCAAAGATAAGCATTGATAGCAAAAGACACCGTTTTGGGTACAGGCGGAACCACAGGAGCTGGCGTGCAGTGACACATGGAAACACTCATAATACAGACGAGCTCGTGTCATATTCTGGAGGTACAAACACACTGAAAACTTTTTCTCTAAGTGACAAATGGAAACAGCAGCAATGGAATATCTGAGCCTAGTGGAAGCTTAGGTACAGGACCAAGTGGAGATCGACACACAACCGAGTAAAAACCGAAGCAATATTTTATGTACAAATGAGGGCTGTGAAGAATGCTTAGGAAAACAGCAGTTCTGAAGCTGACCACTGAAGTGGTAGAATTTCAGTACTTGACATGATCCAAGAGTAATCCTAATGCACTTTTTCATCATAATGACATAGACAGAAGAGCAGAGTTTTAAGAAAAAAAAGACTGACCTCTTTTTCTGTCAGTTCAGCTTGTAAAGCATTAACTTTCTCCTTCAGGTCCTTGTTTTCTTTTTTATAAGATTCAATTTCTTCAAGTCTTTCTCTGTCATCTCGATCCCTTTGCTCCTTCAGACGCTCTATTATTCTTTCCTAACAAGGGAAAGAATTGCAAAATGGAAAAGTTGGGCATCGTTTTAATAGAAGACAGAATTAAATTTGTTTGCATTACGTAGCGCTTATTTTAAAAAATCTTCAGAAGCAGAGAATGATTGAGTTAGCAGTATCAAAGTCAATGCAAGATTTCTCTAGATTTCAAAATCATAAGACCAAGGTTTTAAATATTTGATAATGATAACACAGTACAAGAACTTCATTAAAGAGCTATACTGATATGAATATGTTTAGTTCTGTGATAGATGTGGAAAGATATTCACTTTAATAATGTATTTCCTGTATTCATAAGTGATTGAAGTCTTGAATAAAAGTCCAAAACAGGTCGTGACTACTTTCCTCAGAGGCCATGACTGGTTTACTCAGCTTAAATTTTGTTATTACTGTAATGTGCTTGCAGTAAGTTGTCAAGGTTTCAAGTGTAATTAGAAATCAATCACTTCCTAACTATCAGTAACTTACGGGTTACTTTTATTATATCTTGAGACATCAAAAAAACAGTTGTCCAAGAGACAGAAAAAATACCCTGTTACAAATTAAGAAATCCAAAGGCAGATCTTTCACTCTTTTAACATTTTAACATTTTAACTCAAAGTAGTTTTTGCATATTTTGCTGATTTCCAATTACTATCACAAGGTTTGCTGAAAATCACCAGTCATTGATTGGGGGATTAATTCAAAGGGTGAAATGTAAAAAAGCAGATACAGTAGGATGGTTTTGTTAAGCTCTGATTGTGTTCTACAAAATCACATCCTATCGATACGTGAAGGATGCAAATACTAATCAGAGAGAAATACTTAGGGTACAGTGAAATAACCACTAGAATTGCGTTTCAGCTGGGAGCAGGTCTTTCAGCAGAGTACCAGGAGAACTGCTGGTATCATTTGGGCAGAGGCAGGCAGGGCAGGCAGTAGAAGCAACATCATTTAGGTCCTGCACCTGGGTCGGGGCAATCCCAGGCACAGGCACAGGCTGGGCAGAGAACAGACAGAGCAGCCCCCAGGAGCAGGACTGGGATGTGGGCAGGGACAAAAAGCTCAACACGAGGCAGAGACATCCTAGGGCTGGAGCAACCTGCTCCAGGGGAAGGGGTCCCTGCCCACAGCAAGCGGGTTGGAACTAGATGATCTTAAAGTCTTTCCAATCTAAACCCATGATACCAAATAACTTCAAGGTTATGCCTAATAATGAACATTATAAATTCTTAATCCCTTGAAAATTAATATTAAAATGCCAGCCTCCGTAAAGTGGAATAGTTTAATCATCGCAAATATTCAAATTCCACTTGGTTATATTCAGAATTAGTTTTATACCAATTCCTTCTTGAAGATTTATTTACCCAAATGATTTTTTCATCTATAACAAATTAAACATAACACTGTTTCATCTTTTTAATGAACAGTATATTATTTTCTCAGTCAATCACAAAAGAAGACTAATTTATCTGTCAGCTGCATAAGGCTAAATGTCAAAAACGTGTTAAAAGGCCCTAATATACCATGTTTTACTTGATTAACAGCTAACTTGCAGAAATCCCAACAATGTGTTCCTGTTTCAGTCTTATTTGCATTGGCCAGCTTTCCTTATGCACTAATCTGGGACCTCACAGGTCTAATCTATTTGCACTTTATCACAGCAGCAGGAACTGAATTGCCCCAGCATATAGCTCCATTATCAGACATACTCCACTGCTTATCTGCTGTGTGCTGCTACAGTAGGACCAACTTTATAAATATCAGCTTCATGAAAGCAACCTCTTGAGCTGCTTTGGGCCAGTCCAAGAGCTGAGATATTCTTTGAAAAGTTTCTTGTTATAACATCAAGGAAGCTGATAGCACTTTTGCATAGTCTGATTTTCAAACTTCTTTTTTTTTTAATTGTAACGTAATCCTTACTGTTGCTGTTAAGAATTCCCAGTGCTTACAAAAGGCTCTGAAATGAGGAATAAATAGTTGAATAATTATGTTCTGCAGCTTAGTTCCAAAACGAACTCAAATGCAACTGAAGTTGATTTGTTTCTGATTCCTGTCAAGAGGACAAATCATACCAGCAATATCATCAGAAAAATGCTAAGATTAAAGAAGTCCATTTCAGGAAAATTTGATGTTATTTTATGATGTCTACATTAATTTCTCATTTAGTGTCCCAAGATACCTAATCACTAAATATGAAAGAAAATCAAGAGACAGATACTTGGAAAAATCTATTTTCATAAAGAATAAGGAGACATGTTTTCTAATTCAGAGCCAAAATATCAATCTGTGTATTTTCAAGAAAAATGCAGGAAAACATTTGAGTTTGGACTTTAAAAATAGCTTTATAATTCATTCATATCATATCATTGTGGTTTAATTTTTTTTTCTTCGTACAGAAGCTAAGAAAAGCAATTTAATTAGATTTCAGTAAATTTTGGTTAGCTAAACTGGTATGAATAAATTTTATTCCTATTTCAAAAGACTTTCCCATGATGCTCTTGAAGAATTTTATTCATTATTTTTAAATTAAAATTTTAAAAACTACTGAATGGACAAAGAATTAATATAAAGCAAAAAACAGCCTAACCTCAGAGTATAAACCAGAATGCTATAGTTGCAAAGTAGGTCTGATACAATTTCTACAAAGAAAAAGCATGCAAACAGTGCATTTCCATGGAAATGGGAATCAGGTATTCTTAAAGCATCATCCTTTCTTGCCTGCATTACATATTGAAGTGATAAAAGTACTTATATTGATGCACTTTGTTAGGAAAAGAACTCACTAAGGGTTCTTGTTTTGTTCCATTTGGACAAACCTCTATCCAATATTTCTGCCAGTATTCCTGCTGGTAATATTTAATAACTATTGGTAAAGTCTGTAGGTCTTAAGAATGCTGCTGCAGAGAGGAATAGGGATAAGAAAGTTACCAAGAGCAGTGAGGATGAATTGGGAAGCTGGACACAGAAAGGAATGAGGCACATGTGTAAACACACACTGGAAAAGTATTTAGCTGCCAGAAGACAGAAGAAAGCCAGGCGTAATTTTACATTTGGAATTTCTAGAAGATGGCTACTGGCTTCTTTCAATGTGTAAGTACATCCCAGAAATCACACTTAACATCCAAAAATCTGCCCTGCCAAGTGTGGCCTTCAAGGGACTTACAATGGAAAAGGAACTGAGGGTGATTTCCCTGTACAACTAACAACCAAAATCATACAGAGAAATGCTTTTACCTTGGACACTTTCTCCTCATTGTGTCTCATGCTCTAAGATCAAGCACTCTATTTTTCAAAACCTATCTGAATCCTAACTCTGCAGTTGTTTGCCTCCTATTCCTATGCAAGCCTGCATTGTGACAGTCACTCTGCTTCTCACAGGACTATTTTGAAAACCTCTCAGCTGCCTCTATGGGCATTTTGGGAGAGTGACTAATCCAGAAAAGATAGTTTACAAGAAGAGAAAACAGGTTAAAAAATACTTTCTGTCATTTTTTATTTATATGCTGTGAAATTGATGAACACTCTGTCCAGATTAGCAGTGAAAGATTACAGAAATGTGTAATTTTACTGTATAAGTGCTGGATGCTTATCCACATGAATCAATACTATTGACAACTTTTTTCACTGTTGTTGACCAAGCAAATGCTAGGAAGGCAATTAAACACACAAGAAATAAAAAAACTGACATTAACATTGTAAGTGTCAGTGCCAACACCACAGCAGCATTTTCAAGTCATATACAGTCATAAATACCTTCATAGGATTACAGACTGCAGAATGGCACATATTACTTTAATTAGTCACACTCACCTGCTCACATTTAAGTGGAATATATTAAGATCTGTGAGCTGCAAAATGTGGATACTTGTACAAATTTTTTGGGCATATAAATTCACTTGCATTACCTCGTATTCAAAGTCAACTGAAAGAAGAAACCTGACCTCACTGAAACTGGTAGGAATGTTGCCACTAATTTAAACAGTCCAGATTTATCCCTTCTCCTAGGTATTTTCAAATTAAAGGCATAGAGTTTGTAAAGGAAAAAAAAGTAGTTCTCAATTATTTTTAAATGAAACACAGTTTCCCTTAAAAATGAAATGGAGGAAACCAGTAGTGCTCACAGCAAGCCAAGGTAACAGCTGATACTGCACCTTGCTCTTGGCCCTTCAGTTAGGCCCTGCTTAATGGACAAAAGAACAGCATAATCAAGATCACAAAGACAGAAAAATGCAAAAACTCTACCTTCTTTACGTCAGGTGTCCAGTGCCTTTCAGTTCTTTCAGGGAACAACCACACATCTCACCAACTAAGGGAAAATCTCCCCCTGCCCTGGGCCATTTTCTCCGTGAGCGTTCCAAGGACATCACTCCTGCCCCTCCAAGTCCTGTGTCAGTTCATGCCCTGGCAGTCGCTCCCTGCTCATCCTGCCAGAACAGGGCCAGCTGCTTCCCTGGCAGGCTCACGGGCTTTGGGACAGCTGTCAGGCCAGCTCAGAAGGACATTTTCTGCACACACTTCACCCACAAGAGCAGCACATGAAGCTTTGCATGAGGAAACGTTACCTTTTCTGAAAGAGCTTCCTCTAAGGTTGCTAGTGCTGTGTCTGTGTTACTGGAATCCGTCTGCAGCGACTTCACTCTGTCTTTTAGATTAGTTAGCTGTTTGTCTTTGTCCCTAAGTTGCTCCTGTAGATTTTCAATCTGAAAATAAAAACATTATAATAGTCATCAACCTTGTCATAACGTTCCAAGAGGGACTTGGGTGCTGAGTGCAGCCACATCACAGATATGATACACACATATGGCCCCAGTATACTGCCAGCTTTGTACCTGCTACATCATCAACAGCTTTAAACTTCAGTCCTTTCTGTTTTGTTTCTTTTGCTGAAGAAGTATTATTTTCTAATAAAATAAAGGAAAAATCTCAGTGCAGTCAGGTATTTTATTATTTAAATATTTTCTGATATTAATCGCTCTAGTTTAAGGTACTGCATTATCTCAGTAATTCAAAGTATGTCTGGAATTACCCCTTTAGATTATTCTAGTTCAATAAGAAGGACAAAGAAAGGGCAAGGCAAAGCAAGTTGAGTGAGCCTAAAATGAGGAAGAAGAAAGATGATAACCTGCCTTTCTAAAAATCTCTTCTTCCATGATGCTTTGATGTAAAGAAAACTCACCTGGGCAGAGATCAGGATGTTTATACTTAAAAGGCCAAACCCACAAACAACCAAACAAAAAAAAAAACACAAAGGCCACTAATTCCATTCACTTTCTTCACCTCCATGAAGATTTAAAGTATGTCCCTCTATTTTGGATATTTTAACTGCTTTAATTAGATCTGGTTCTTCATCTAGAAAGTATTTGAACATAGTGCTGAAGTACCTATAAGCACACTGGTTTGTTAAACAGTTCATGATTTATATTGGTTAAATCAGGAAGAGTTAAATCACAAAGATTTTGCATAAAAAGTTGTCCATGGAGCAATGTGGATTTTGGAAGCAAACGTGAATAAAAGCACTCGGTTTTTGATTGCCAGGACAATCCCCTTCAGTGGCTGTAAGGCCCTCTGACCCCGGGCCAGAATTTTGGGGATGTGTGTTATTCACACGTGTAAAATTCCAGTAATTGTCTGTCAGGAGCATCCACCTCCCTCCATCCTGCACTCTCAGTGCCACTTCACCACTTTGCACAAATTGGTGCAAACCCAAGGTTTGTTACTTCAGACTTCTCACAAATAAAAAGTAACAAGAAAATTAACCTGTCTGTTATTTTAGTATGCCACTTCATATAATATGAGAAAATATGCCAAAATCCATAAAGTATCATTTGTTCAAAACTGGTTTTAAATATGTTGTCAATGTTAGACAAAATTATTACTGTCAACAGATATTCAAATTCTTACTTTCATCAGGGATTTTTCACTTTGGATCACGTTCTCTTGCTACTGAAATGAATTCAGTTTTCCTGTTCATTTTACAATGTAATGATTTTTTTTTTTCACATAGCCAATATCTTTCCATTTAAACCAAATCAGATTTTAACAGAAGCAGGAGCCTTTACAGTTACTGTTAAACTTTATTTAAAGATTTCTTTACAAACCTGAAGTTGAATTCAATGCATGTGCAGCTCTGCAGAAGTCAACAGTTATGTCAATAAAAATTTGACCTCCGCATGCAAGGATGTACCACCATAATCAAATACACTTTAATTTGGGGCACACCTAGGTAAAATTCTCCTCCTTCTACATTACACAAGTGCAGGAGAAAAAAACCTGAAGTTTTGACATCATATATATCTCTAATTAACAAGTCATAAAATCTACAGTACAGCTGTGTGCACTGCATAAAGTGTGTTTTTAAAAAATTAAATTTAAAAGAACTTAAATAAAAATTAAAATAAAATTTGAAATTAAATTTGGAGGAGCACAATTCAATTAGAAATTCTTTATAGTATGGCAAATACAAGTCTTGTACCTTTTTTACTTTTTTCTTCTTTTTTTTTTTTTTTTATACACATAGTTTGGTATATCAGATTACTGCTATGAGCCAAAGATTCCACTTGCTGTGTAAACTATAAAATACTAAGGAATATATAGAAAGGTCTTTTTGGGAAGACCTGACATAGAATAGCTTACTCTTGTGAATGACCTCTTGCAATATTTTTCTTCGTGTGTATATTTTATACAGATACAGAAACATGATACATGTGTTAATGAGTTAAGAACTTTTTATTTTACGGCATGTGTATTAGTCACATCTAAAATTACATTAACTGGCATTCAGAGGACTGCACACTATGTTTCTTTCTTTACTTCATCCAAGTATTAATGATTCCAACAACTACCTCATGACACCCTGTGGAATACTTAGGCAATTGCACATTTCAGCTTCACCAAAACAAATTCTCAAGTAAAAGGGAAATAAAACAGGAGAGTGAATATTGATTACATGTTCTTTGAAACAAAGTTAAGATCTGGTCCTTTATTATCATCAGCTTGACCTACCAATTCTAGGCACCCTAAATTAAAGTACTTATTTCCTATGCACAGTGCTTATCTGAATTCCACAGCATTTACACGATTTCCTTCCTCTTAAAACTAATTGAAAATATGAGCCAACCCTTAACCAAGAAAACATGTTCTAAAATTATTCAGCATTTACAAAATTCTTTCCTCAGAGGTAAAAGAGAACAGGCAGCAAATTAAAAACATCCCCATTGAATCACAAGTGCTTTAAAATAAGTCACTCAATACATACTCCATAGATAAAATAAGAGGAAAGGATCTAATTATTCTTCTATTTGTGCTATATAAACCTGAAGGAAATACTTTGATGGGAACAGGACCACACTGGGGTATGGGAAAGCAGAATCAGTACCACAGAATATTTGTTTGTTGGGATGGGCTCAGGATTAGCAAAGAGCCACTGATGCAGACAAGGCTTTACAACCCGTTAATCACAGAGTTCCCTCAAAAAGATTACAGGAGACAAAGAGATTGAGCGGTCTCATGTGCTAAAATCTTGGAACACAAGATATGATTTAGTTCTTCCTGAGTTTTTTAAAGCCAGAAAGAACAACAAACCCTCTGGTAACCTCTGTCACTCTCCAACACACACATATATTTGGGTATAAGCGTATATGTAAGGATACAATTCTATTATTGAATAATGACTTTTGAGCATGCCTGAATTCACTTTATGGCAGGGACTGTTAAGACCTTCTTAATCCTCTAGCACGTATATTTTTTTTCTGATAGGAAGTTAGTTACTGTGAAGTTTTGTCGATTTCTATTTCTTACCTCTGTGAACTGCTATGTCCTGTGCCAGGATGAAAAGGAACTTGTCTGTTCTTTCTGTATTTCAGAAAGTGTGGATATTCCCAGGGCTTAAGCCAGACTTTATTCTTTCTTTTAAAACAATACCCTTACAGATAAATGTCTTTCCTATGAGGCATCCTGTCAATAAACTGCAAGTGCTAATCTTGTCACCTTTTGGCGACGGTCTCAGGAATGCTTATTAAATACTCAAGGGATTAAATTAAATCTCACCCGCAGACAGGCTTTCAAATTCTCCACTAACCCAAGTTCTCAAAAGAAAATTCCTTTCATTATCAAAATTAAGGTACTGTACTATGGAACTTGCAAGAAAATTATATAATCAAAGAAAATGTTTCATGCTGTAACAATTTGCCTTCAGAGCTATATATTAAAGTGTAAGAGAGTTAAAGAACCTGTAAGAGAGAAAATACCTAAGACCTCTTGGGCCTAGCTAATGAAACCATAAAGCCATATATTTAAACTTAGCTGCAAGAATTTCCCTCTCTGTTCTGTATTTGAGCTTTAAATAACTCAGACAATAACTATTTTGGAGCAATGGGGTTTTTTACTCCTAAAGTTCATTTTGCTCTATTCTAAAATTTCTGTAGGCAGAAGTCTTTGAGATTTAATAAACAGCATTCATCCAACATGAGCATTATCTATGACTACTTTAAAACTTAGTATTCATTTTCGGACTTTAGCTTCTGCCTTATAGACATAGATAACAAAAGACAAAAGTAATGGAACTATTAATCAAAACAGAAAAAACCAGGCATAGTTCAAACATAAAAACTCTAAATGGCTACTTACACATAATTTATTTTTATTAGTAAGACTCATGGTAAATGTTCTGGCTCACATGGGCCTTTTCAGAAACATCTCACGATGTCCCTGAACACGAAACCAGCTTTGGTAGTGACTCAGCAAAACAGATGTCTACAGACATCCCAACATCTCCTTTTGGTATGTGTGCATGTGTGCATGCTTAATTTGTAATGAAACACCCAGAAAAAAAATGAAATCACTTTACCCTACCATGACTGGAAAAATATTAGTACCTGAGTAGTAACGGTAGACTTAAGAGAGAGGTACAGTTTTTGGAAAGCACTATAATTTTTAGCAAGAATATTTTTACCAAATGGTATACAGCTACTAGATATTAGATCAGATAAAATATTTTAAAATTAACAGGCTTTACAGCAGCTATTTGAAGTTTCAGTGTATGGAGTGAGAGGGGAAATTTTCCTTAGGGTCATGATATGACCTAAATGCAGTTCTTAGTTTAGGCAGAATTTCCAATAACAAAATGAGCCCATTGAAGGACAATTTCTGCTTCAACAGTTTGACATTGCAGAATGCCTTTTGTCTTGAAAGAGACTGCCCCAAAAGTGCTTCCTCATCCAGTAACTTTCACTTTGTTTTTCTTCTTTTTAAGTAGGCAGACAGACAAGCATTAATTAGGAATATTTTTTCAAAAGTAAAAAATCACATACTTTTAGATTCTAATAATTAAAACAAATGTTATGTTAAAATATTATCCTATAATATAAAACTCTTTAAAATATTATAAAATAGGGGGTTGCTGCTTGCAGCTGAATATGTTCATTAAAGTGTAAGATTTGTACTAATCTTCTGCTTTCCTAACATAACTGGAAAAAAGCTTGTTAATCTTATAATGACATGATAAAATACTCTTGGATTCCATAAGCAGATCCAATATCCACTAAAGTGCTTGATTATGTCTCAAAAGAATAAAGCTTCTTCCTGATAGCTGCCTATTACACAGTTCTCAATTTAAAATATTTCCAAAGTGCCTTCCTGTTAATAGCTTGCAAATTTTCCAAATTGAAGTAATACAGCAGCATTTTACTTACTTCAGATTACAACATACCTCAAGGTTTAACAGTACTTTTCAGCTCTATATTCATATATTATTTTGCCCCACAAGGCTTTCTTAAACACCAGAGGTTTTAGATGGTCCAAAGCATATGGCCAGGTCAACCCTACTGGATTACTAAATCAGAGACAGCAAAGGTATTTTTAAAGCTGTCCATAAATATTACACAGCCCTTTGAGTTATGTAAAAGAACATTTCCAACGTTGGATATGGTGTGTGCCCAAGGAGAAAGCAGTCTCCTGTTCAAGAGGTCTGCAAGGTTTCCACAAAACAAAAAGATTGATCTGTCTGGAGACTTTTTACCCCAAACTGCCTGCAGGAGGACAGTTCAAAGTGCCACAAAGGAGCTGCTGGAGCAAGTGCTGCTTCAGGCATCAGCCCCACATGGACCCGATGACAGGAGAACAGAGCAGTGGCATGAGCTGGTAACCACCCCACTGCCACCTTCCCAACCTAATCCCAGCAGGAAGAAAATAATCCTTCTGAATCCTGCTCTACTTGACCAGCTTAAAAAACAGAAATATACATAAGAACAGAATAGGTAATCAGAACAAAAAAAAAAAAAAATCAGAGTATGTTTTTGATATACCAACGTTATAGCAATTCAATACAAGACATTTTCTACTTCTTTAAACTCAATTTTTTTTCCATTAAGATCACAAAGCTGATCAGATTAATACTAGCATTTGCAAACTTCAATTTATGGTTGATCATTATTTTTATATCTATATTTATATACATAAATTATTATATTCTATACATTTGTTTTCATTATTATCCACATGGTGGTGTCCATTTTATCCGATGCAGAAGCATCATCTTCCTTTTCCCTTCGTTTGAAGTTGCTGATTTTTACATGCAAATTGTGTCTAAAGTAGCAGCAAGTGCTTTGGGCCAGGAGGATGTAGTTTTACAGGGTTTAAGCACAATAAGGCTTCAAAATCTAATTGGTGTCTAATTGAACACTAAAGCTGTGTTAGCAACCAAATATAAAGAAAATACAAGACAAACAAAAGCAAGTTTACACAGATGCTGATATCTGGAGATGGGAATTTTAATGGAAATGAAGAAAATAGAACATTCAAAAAGAAGGGAAAGGTATAAAACCTATGATGAAGTAATTAACACTGCCAGCAGAATCACAGCTGTGGGGTTCTGCCACCTGAACAGCACTAAGAGTTGCTTTGATATTGTATCTTACTAAAAATGTCACATTTTCTTACAACAAATCTCTGTCCTAAGGAGTAAGCTATTTAGGAATAGAGGAACATTTTAAGATCTAGAAGACATTCTTGCTATAAACAGTTTAGTCCCATATGTGCACTCTGACTATCCATCCACTTGATAGTCTGCTCAACACATCCACCACAGTATAGCCATAAAGCTGCAAACACAAAAAAATGATATTAATGAAGACATGAAATTAACATAGATATCAAGCTTCTGAACAGATGTTCCACAGTAATTAAACTTTCCTAGAGTAGGCTAAGGAAAGCAATTAAGTCTGTGGTAGAATCCAAAGATCTACTCACATAACATGCAAGTATTTTCCTCATCATTATTTGTTCCGTATGATTCAGTTTGTTAAATGCATCAACTGAGGATTACGGAAATCTCAGGGAAAACAGCACAGTACAGAAGCATAAAGTATATTAAAAAATCCAATAGGATTTGAAGTTTACCTAAATAGAAAATACATATACCCTATTATTTTGTAGAGAGGGGAAAAAAAATATATAAAGAAGGAAAAGAAACTGTGAACTGTTGAACACTAGGGGAAAAACTATGTCATTTACTGGGACATGCAGTAATATTCTGTGGTCAGTACCTGTTATACGTGACTTGGCAAAAATTGTCTTTATTCCTTGATTGGAAACATCAGCCTATTGTCTCGTACACACAGAAACTGAGAGCATCCCACTGCATCAATAAATAGAAGCAAACGCAACTAAAATTGGAGATCAACAGTAAGAAGTATTTTTTCTTCTTCTTCTTCCAAAACAAGCATGTATGTTTGTTTTATTGTGCAGCCACTGAGGGAAATGGTGCCTCCATTTTTACTTACTGTGAGATTCTAGATCCTTCCATAATAGGACTCAAAGGTGCAGGTACAGGAAGGATTCGGAGGACTCAACAAGCATTAAGAAAGAAGAGGCGTGTGCTGAGTTTTCCTATGGAGAGCAGAAGAAAACTCGCCCGGGGCTGCTTAGGGAAGAGCTGTGCCCTCCAGCCAGCTGAAGCTTTTACAGGGCTATAAAAGCAGGTCCGTGGGCAAGCGAGCCAGGAGAGGAGAAGGCTGTCACACAGAAAGGAGCTCCTGGACTCAAAGCTTGGCTCCTGTTGCCAGACTCCAGCTGAGAAAGAGCTGGAACTGAATGCTAAAATTAACCTTCCCCAGGAAGCTAGCCAAAAGAAGCCTGGGCTGATAATATCCACTTGTGTATCTGGAAATACTCAGTCTCTGTCTCCTTCTCCTCAGGGGCCAATAAATTCTCCGAACAAAACAGCTTGACTCTTGGACTCTTCTAAGCAGGACTCACAATCTTGTGAGACATCCATTGAAAAGATTTTGCTCTCATTATATGTATTTACTGTGATGTAATTCAGAATGCAATAGGTATTTTCCAGATAGTAAATACAGAAATACAAAATAGACTAACACATAATTCCATTTATGACAAGAGGAGGCAGACATTCATTCTTAACAAGTTAATGCTTCTTATAATGTCTGTCTGTGTATATGAGGGCCAGATTTTCAAGCTGGGTTGGTTGGGTACCTACATCTCACAATATTTTACGACTTACAAGCTGATTACTGAACTTTTTTGAAGTCTAGCCCAATTTGCACATTGAGAGCACCTGAACTACTTGTCAAAGCTAACCATGAAAAATCATACCTTTCTGCTCAATCCTACCTTCCTGGTGCTTGAAAACATCTGGTGATATTTTACTCGTGGCCGGTTTTTTACTATTTGGTGTATATGCCTATAAAATAGGCTATGTTGGCTTACACAAGAATTTTTAAAGAAGACTTTGCATGATGACACAAAATTACATTGTGTCATACGTCAATGAGAGAAGTACATATACTCTAATATACTATAATGTAAATTCACACGGAGATAAAAAAAGCTGCTTTGGCATTCTTATACTTTTAATACAGATCACTGAAGCTAAATGTGATTTTTAGTGTGTATCTTGTCATTCCTACTATGTCTGTATCAATCGGGAAGACCTGGGGGCCTCTGCCCAGATTGAAAAGTTGCAGCACATCTCATAAAAAAGTTAACAGATGGTGAGAAGAGAGAGGCAGCTGACAAGTTGTACTGACAAGTGTTGGGCAACAGGGAACACTGAAAAGGGAAGCTACAAAAGAAATTGAGTAAGAATAGGCACCTCAAGAGGCTACAGAAAGAGAGTAGGAGAGTTCGACAGTAGCTTGGGAAGTTTTCCAGAGCAATGAACACAGAGAAATCAAAAGGCTGCACAAGAACAGGGAGCTACAAGAGGTGCATGTTGTGTGCAGTGCTTTAAAATACAGAAATATAGAAATGGAAATATATGTAGAGAAAAGGAAAAACAACATAAGCTGTAAAATAGATGACCAGTCTGTTCTAAAGCGGATTTTGTTTGGATATCCAAAGTATTACAGGAAAAAGAATAAAAAGCATATTACCTTACTTTTAATTGAAATTATTTCACTTTATAACACGTTATTTAAATCACTGTAGTTATTAAAGAGCAATATAGTAATTTTCCATCCTTAGGAAAATTATTAAGACAGGAAAACAGAGAGATCCAGGAAAAAAATATTTTGATTACAGAAAAGAGCCATAACCTTGAGTTCTGAGTAACAGGCAGAAACCTTACAAACTGCTTCATTTCAAAGTGAAAAGGTTGAGCAGGTTGTGATGTGGAGAGGCTGGAAGCCTGACTTAATCCCCAGAGAAAAAGCAATGTTTTCATTCACTGTAAGAATCTCCTTCAAATCCTACTTGTGGGAACACACTATAATACTCTGAGATCCTTTCCAGGACTGCCTATGTTACCCAGCAATGAAAAACCTACAGTAATTGAATTTCCTTTCCCATCTGAAGGCTATCCAATCACTTAATAGATGACCTTGTCAATCTGATTTCATGCTACTCATTTTCTAAGATTTACACTGTCCAAAATAATTTATCCTCATTTGTGATATTTATACCTTCAGAATGTTAAAATAAAAAACTAAGCTCTATTGACTTTAGACAGATACCCAAACCCGACAGGTTTCTAACCATTCTTCTTGTCTGACACTTTCACATTTCCATCACTCTTCTGACCACGAGATGTCTGAAATCACACATGGTTTTTCAGGTGGGATGACACAAAAGTCATTTAGAGGGCAGTTATCATCTTTTGCTCCACTACCCATTATTTCTGCAGACAGAATATTGGCAATTTTCACTACCACATCCCGTTTGAAATACTTTTCTAAACTGTATTAATCACTGCCTTCAGCCTCCCGGTGTTAGCACTCCAAATTTCATTTTGGGCTAGTCACCATCTCCTTTTCCCCATCTGCATTCAAAGGTGGCTGGGGTTTTTTTCCCTAATTGAAACACTGAAGAATATTTTCTAAATGAAAATGCTGAAGTTGTATCTGGGATAAAAGTCTGCCTTCTCACTCCAATAAGTCCCCCTTATCTTAATTGCAGTTGTTTATATTCTTTTTGATAGCCCTTCAATCAATTTAAATAACATTTTTTATTACCTAAAGATTTTTTCACTTTTATTCTTGCTCTCTTGGATTAATTTTTTTCATATTTAATCCAGAATAATTATTTATAATAAAGTATTTCAAATCTAGAAAGTTACTGCTCCACTGAAATACCATACACTTCATGTAAGCAAGCCAGTTAAGGAATTGACACCAAATTTAAACTCTATCATAATTTGTAGTATCCCAGTTTTTCTTGCCTATTTTTCGTACTTTAGTTTATGTACATGTGCACTGTAATACTTTCAAAATACCTGTTTTATTTTTACTAACACCACTATATATTTCTATTGATGGCTTAAGGTTACTCTTTAAATCACCAGCTTGAGTGAAAGAAAAGAATACCTTTATTTCCTTTCCTGGAAAGTTTAAAGAGATATTTAACGTGCTTTGTAAGGTTTGAATTTGAAACTCAATCCATTTCCCATTTAAACAACTCCTGTAGTTTTGATTCCAATGCAAAGCTATAAACGATACAAGAGTCTAGACAAAAGCAAAATAAATGCACATTTAAACACCATCACACTGTTCCACAGGACAGTGTCTCAGACCACGCACAATTCAGAAGATAGCAAATGCCCAACTGCAGCATGCTACAACTAATTTTGTCGGAAGACCTGGCTATAAATTACATTATAACCGTAATTTTAGATCTCCTTATATGAACAGGTTCACGACATCCCTTTAACACAGAACTGTGTGACAATATTAAACATTTTTGGTATAAAGACTTCAAAAGTACAGACAGATAATTCGCTCGAGAGATAATGTTAATTTTATTTGATTGTTTCAGAACACAGAGAAATCCCAGTATACTTTTGTCAATTGAGAAACTTTCAGATAAATGTGCTGCTCTTAATTGGAAATGATAAATTAATTGCATAGAACTTGTAAATCACAGACATTTCACACCTGAAGGGAAAAAAATTGCAACGACAGTGCTTTAAAACTTCTCAAACATATTTAGTCCTTAATTACATATCTCTTTCCATAGTCTTACAAATTTTTTTTGAGATTTCAAATATTCTCTTATTTCCCAGTTTTCTTGTAAAATACTCTACTTAATAATATAATACTTCATCAAAATCAACAAAGGAAAAATATTAAACTTTACACTAGTTTACTCTAAAATTAAGGCATAAAGAGGCAGAAAAATTAAAAAGGGAGGAGGGACGCCCTAAAAATTGAAATTTATTTTAAAGGAAAAAAAAATTTTAAAAATTTATAAGAGAAAAAAAAATTACATTGGAAGTAAAAATAACAGCCCTGTCCCCTCACTACTACAAATAATGGATATAGGAACTCAATACAGCTATGTTGATTTCTACTGTAAGAGCACCCTGGCCTAGAAAGCACATTAAAAAGGTTGTAATGGAGAATCCAGTTTCACATGGTATTATTTTATATGAGTTTCCTGAAGTACCAGTGGTAAAAAGTAGGAAAAAAACTTCATTCAGCACTGAAGCTGAAATGGTTTGGCAGTAATTAATCAGAAATAATAATATTCTTTCTATTGGAAAGTTTCCTTTTAGGCCCTTAGTTACAGAAACCATCTATATTCATATATAAGGGACAGTGGAATACATTTACATGAAAGAAAAGCTTTGCAAAAGGGTAAAAGATCCCTGCCCCCTTTCTTGAGAGACGTCTTTTCTAAATCATTCTAAATTAACATATGGTCAATGTACATGGGTTTAGACCCATTAAGAGTTGAAGTGTTCAAAATGTTCATCAGAGAGCTCAGATTCTTGTTACTCTGAGATGTAATTTAATATTTTCTCTATAGCTGCACCAAAGACAATGCACATATTGAGTTTCACCATTAGTTACTGCAGGCCAGACACAGTCTTTCTACATATAAACTATCAAAGCACCACTAAACTTAAACTGAAATGTTAAACGCAGCAACTTGGATGTCTTTAATCAACATCTGCTGAACAGTTTAGCTTCTCTAAAGCAGCAAAGGTAAGACAGCAATACTTTTATGGAAATGTCTGAATAGGAAGTAATCTGTAATCTGATATAGTTTTGTGTTTAAGACACTTTGCTTTTGGTATGAAAAATGTCCTTTTCTAAAAAAAAAAAATTCACTGAATTTCCTTTATCTTCTATCTTCTCAAAACCAGCAGGTTTGTACATGAAACAGCCTCACTCTAATCCATCAACTACACAAAAATAAAGGAAAAGTTCATCTATGACACAGAAATACTTTTCTCTCTGAACCAGTTTTTCATTAGGTCATTGATGCCTACAATTTATTAATCAATTTACCCATCCTTATCCATTTGGCTTACTTCAGTTTTTTTGTATTTATTGTAAAAGCTTTGATGAAAGGATCTACGAAGAACACTCCCTGTCTCTTTGGCAATTACAGGAAAATCCTGAGGATGCATTTGCAGGTAACCTGCTGCTACAATGTCAGTGACAGACATACTCTGACTACACCAAAATGTCGTATTTTTCCTCTGATTTATGTTTCTTTGCTGGACAATGAGAAGTTTCAGGAACTGTCAGATGCAGTTCTCTCCCACTGAGCTTCATGTTCTCTCCCTGAACCGTGTGCCCCTCTGCAAGGTGGGGTCTGACAGACACTGGATAAAATCCTCACAAGAGTGGTGAGTTTGGAGCTTGAAGTTAAGAACATTTGGAAGTCCTATGGCTATATCAATGTATTCCACAGATTGACTACTTTATCTCTCTACTTCTGCAAGCATTAGAATTATTACAAATTATTTTTTATTAGGCTTTCTCCTCAAGAACGTGCACTTAAATTTAACCGTTAACTTCTCCTAAAAAACTTGAGCATCACTTAACAATAAAGCCACAGTGGTCTGACAACACCTCCATTTTCAGTGTCTGCCTTTCAGATGACAGACAGTTTGGAGGTTTTAAACGACTGAATGATGGCAAGGTCAATGCTACAGAACTGCCAGAGACAGAGCTACCTGTCCATGGGTGTATCTCCTTCCCCCTCCACAAAGCTGGAATGATTTACACGGACTCATGGAAGGTGTTGCAATCCACAAACTTCAAGACAGAGGATGAATTACATTACATTTCATAAATTGACAGTACACAGAAATCAACAACAGTTCAAGTGTGCAGACAGGGAGAACTGATAAACACAAAATGTCATGCAAGAAATTTTTGTAATTCTAATTATTGTAAATCTAACAGAATAAGACAAGCTTTCAAGGACAGTTTACAGGGATGACCTCTTTTGCAACTAAATTAGCAAGCTCCTGTTTTCTATTACTATATTCTATTTCTATACTTTGAAGTTTTTCCCATTTGTTCAGCTGTTTATTATCACATTCACCTCCCAACATTCAAAGAATCTCCAAAGTCGTGGATTTTTATTAAATAAACATTCAAATCAAACTATTTATGGTTCCCATGACAGCCACAACAAAATCTCAGACTTAACCATGAATAAAGATTTTATAGGGCACAGCAGGTATTTCACTCAAATTTAAATTATGCTTTAACACCCTCCCAGTCCTGTCTGTCAAGAAGCTTTAAGATGAAGACTTGACAGATTCCTGTGGACCTTTAGCAGCTTCTCCCTCAAGATCAGCAGAAGGCTCCACAGAGAGCAGCGTGCAGAGGTTCCCATGGTGTGCAGGCACTCTGGCATGGGGTGAAGCACAGACCAATAAAGGACTCTGTGCCTTTCTGGGGACATTAATCCAGATTTCTGCTGCCAAATTAAGGCATCTCTTAGGCAATAAATATAGTGGGCCTGATTTTTCTCCCTGATAAGAAAGGGGGTTTGCTGGCATAATTACCTTTAGCAAATTTACTGCAGATTTATTCTTAAGTGAATGGCAAATAAGCCCAATATTTCTTTCATATAAAAAGATTACACAATGTTATGCCATTTTTCTTTTTACTTTCCAAGAATTGCTTTACTCCCTTCTTTTTGTTTCACTTTGATCTTAGCACTGTGCCTGGCTGGGCGTTAAAAATTAAAGTCAGGTGTGTTAGAAGGAAGCGAATTAGATTCAGATTCCATTCTAAAGTTGGACTTATTCTGCTCATATTCAAACATACCACTGCTGATTCTCCCACCAAGAAATACATACTACTTGGCAACAAGAAAATTATCAAAGCAATCTGACCAAATTGGCACCACTAGCTCTGGCCACATCTGGTAACAATAATATGAAGGGAGAAGTATGAAGATAACAATTCTCATTTATTGTTACCATTAAACTTATCTGCATGCATACTCCTGAGTCTTTGAACTTCATGATTTCATAAAGCCAATAAGAGCTCCACTCAGAGGTGAAGGGTGATGCTTTTCCAAATGTGATTAAATATCCAGTTTACTGAGGTATTAAGAGTCTCTAGTCCTAGAGTGCTCAGAGGACAGCAGTGGAATACCAGCAGGAAATCCAAGTGCCAACATCAAGCAGCTCTAGCAATGTATAAATTAGGGTGGTTGAGTCTATGCCAACAGAGGAGTAGAGTTTTAATATACTACAAAATTGCTAAAACCCAACTGCTAATGCATAACTCTACTTTTTATATTTAGTAGGAAATGTTTCTTTTTTTATTTCTAGATATAACAAACTTGGATATATATCAGGTAAACTTGCAGATCAAGTGTAACTGCCCATCCTAGCAAGCAGATGAACAAGGGCAGTGGGATCTATTTATTTCAGGATTAGGCAAGGATGGTTTATCAGATTAATAAGTTATTCAGTTGCTATATTGATGAATATTTCACACATCAGGCTATAAAAAAATTAATCTCTCAGAT
Source organism: Daphoenositta chrysoptera (assembly GCA_013397915.1). Lineage (NCBI taxonomy): Eukaryota > Metazoa > Chordata > Aves > Passeriformes > Daphoenositta > Daphoenositta chrysoptera. The sequence continues at coordinate 1,164,600 of VZRO01007562.1, forward strand.
GAAATCATACATAAAATGTATCATCTCTGAATCACTTCAGATTTAAAATTCTCTTCTCATGGGGTTTATTGCATATAATTAACAAGCTGATTCATTTATTTTCCTAAGGAACATTTCATAAAATTATGATTTGAGATCTGCCTATCCCTGTGAAGCCCCCTCATCAATGTCTGGGTCAGTCACTGAAGGTGAGACACCACCCCTCCCTCCTCCCTGCCACAAATCAGTCACCTGGAGCATGGACCTTGAAAGAGTTTCCAAGAAAAAGATCAGCATGTAATAAGACACACAAACCTTTTGGGTTTGTGCAATACTTTGCTCCATGCACTGCATCTTGGGGGATCTGATTTTGCATGATTTCAATGAATTGTCAAGGATTCAGTGCTAAACTGGTGGCAGGTACAAAACCAGCTGAATCTGTCATGTTGAGACAGTGGGGAAATAGCCAGGCTGCCACTCAAAGATGCAGTTCCAAGAGCAAGGAATCACATGAATACACCCTCAGTCAGCAGAATAAAATTCTTAGTGAGTCGTGACAGCAGGATACCTCTCTATGTAAAATTATTCTCAATTACACTTACAAAACTCTCCCTCCCTTACAATTTTCAATTCCAATCAGTAGACATCTGTTACATTTTTTTTAATGAAATTTCATTTCTTCCAAGAAATATATATTTCTCCCAAACAATTCTGATTTTCCCTAATTCTTTTTCAGATATATAGGTAGCCATCAATTTCCCTAAATAACTCCTGGATGGTCTGCTGCAACTCCAGAATATGACAACTTCTACTTTCTTTTTGCCCAGTCACACTACACATAACTGAGCTCTTTCACACTGCAAAAGAAATTTCCCCCAACTCTATTAAAAAGAAAATACTACTCTTCACACAGCTTAAAACTCCCAGCATGAGAGTTGGCTGTTTTCTCAGCATGAATAAAACTTAATATCTTATTTAAAGATAACTTTGTTAATTAGTATTGACATTTCAGAGCTGAAGGGCAGCTTCCTTCCCCCGCAGCAGCACTGGTGTCACACCAGCAGTGTGAAACCCTTATGTAAGTGCCTCGTTAAGCTCAGTCCCACTCTGCAGATGACAAACTGTGTCTAGGAGCACTTGTGCATGCTGTGAACAACCTGAGTGTCCAACGATCCCATTCTCTTCATCCTGTGAGGAGCCCTCTCAAAACCAGCTAGCATAACTTGATCTACAATAACTTACTAATTTAGTGTAGACAACTGCAGTCAATATTTCTTCTTACTTGAGAGTCCATGATTTACAATGCACCTGATATTCAAAAATTACTATGTTTACAGAAATGGCATCTGATAAAAGTGTTTAAATTTTGTAATCTCATGAAAATGTATTTGAAGAATTTGGTGATTTTTCTCCTACAAAGATAAGTGCTTATTTTCAAGTAGGCCAGTCAGCAGAAGTGTGTAATCCAACTGTTCTCCTTTTGAAGGGTAGGCTTGAAAAAGAACAGCAGTAGCAAGCAGGTAATCAAGAATAGAGAAGGGGAGAACAACAAAATCTGGACTTCTACCCTCAGGGAGTACAAAATTCATTGGAAAGGACAACTGATTCAAGCATAGTCTGGAAAAGTTTATAATGATCCTGAACTTCAATGTGCCAGAATTTACCTAGACTTATAACTACAGTTTTAGTCTGGATGAACATTCAGGCTGGCATCACTAAGTGAATGTATATTAAGTAACATATACATAGTGATCTTTTATAAACTGTAAAAACTTAGTAGTGTAATGTGTTAGAAAAAATGGGAAATCAAGCTAAAGAAAAGTGAAAATGATCCCTGGCTCTGATCTTAATGACACTGTTCTCAGTGTCTCTGTGTGCAGACTGAGAGCATCCCAACAGCTGTTCTGGTTAGGCTTAAGGGGGATTTGTGTTCAGTCCCAAAGTTGCATTTGATTGTGCAGAATCCTTGAAGACACATTTTTCTGATAATGTATTGGGATCAGTAACACCACCACCCTGGATGAACAATTGACTATATTTAGCTCAATTTCACTTTCAGACTGTTCTGAAAAGCATACCATGATATGGCAAAGCTACAAGCATAAGTAGCCAACAAAGTACAATTTTCTAACACTCAGTACACTGAGCACTGTACTCTTAAAATGGATGTATACTATTAGAAGATTCAATTCTTAAATAATACCACAGTTTATAGTCACCATAGCAGCTTTGTAACATCAAAACTTTCATGCTACACCAGAAAGACTCCCTTATTTTCCTTTTTTTTAACACCTGAAATCTACAGTCAGAACATTGATCTGTTTTGCAGAACAACTGGTTCGGAATTTTTCACTGACTCCAGCAATACAACAGATTTCTGATTTGTGACTGCAAAACCCCAGCTCACATAACAGCCTATTTACAGTGTTTGATGAAGTTAATAAAAAATGTCCTTTGTCATGCCGTGACCCCTTTCTCCCAGCTGATTAAACCATGAAAAAAAAGAACCCGAAGGCATCTTCTATCAGCAATGTGCTTGCACATTCTACTTGTTGCCTGCATCAAGCGATAATATTGATGCAAATTTCTCAGCCCAAGAGTAGGACTCCTCTGATTACATCAATCACCTGACCACACGTACATTTCCTCTTTTTTAGAAGACAGCCAAGAGCAATGCATCCAATTAATTGTGCAACACAATTTAACACAAACTGGACAATATCACCTAAAGTGCATAGCCCGGCCACTCCAAGTACAGATTCCAATTATTACTTGAGAACTAAGACTTTATGACATTTCCTACAAATGCTAATTAGCTGGTAGGTTAAGGCCCTTAGTCATGTAGCACTTCATCAATCACAAAGCTTAAACTATTAAAGATGGAAACTGTAACATTTTACATGAAAAGTTATGTAGCAAGTCAAGGTAGAATATTATATTAGACCCCTTTAGCCGGTGTTCTTTTATGATAAAAAGAACACAAAAGAATTTCCACAAGCTGTTGTCCTAATATGATCCAGGTCTACATCCTCACACTTGTTCTTGTCTCAACAGCTACTGTTTTCAACACTGAGACTCCTACTTTGGAGTATATAACTGGAGTTTTTAAGTATCTGTAGAGTCCTAGAGGACAAAAAACTCCACTTCTACCTACTATACAAAAGGCAAAATTTGGGAGCAAAAAGGGACACCATCCAGTTCAGCACTTTTGCCCTCCAGCCTACAACTCGGCCATATTCATAGAACTGGGACGTTCTGGTAAGAAATACATAAAGATTTCTGAGGTCTGCCCCTCTGCATGCTAAACTGACAGATATGAGGTGTAAGACTAGCTTTGCCAGGTTAAACAAGGCTATTAAAACAGCATACCCAACTTTACTGGCACTAAAATGGAACAGTGGTGCCAAAGGTTCTAAAAGAAAGAAATATTAAGTAATATTGCACCTCTGACATTGACATAAGTTTATTATTACTCCATGCCAATCTACCTTGATCCAAATCCTCTAAACACGTGCTGCTCTAGTGCTGGGCCTCCCTTAAGCCTGCAAATTATACTGAATAGTCAAGCAGTTTTTCAATTTGGTCAAAAATTACACCCAAATCTCTGCATGGAAAGACAATGCACCATCAGATCCTTATCTAGCCCATAAATTTTTCTGCAGCTGCTCTACCCTGTGTTTGTTCCTATGGCATCCCATGGGCCTCACCACAGCTGTTCTGGGTTTTTCTTCCACACCTTTAGTAGGGAGCCCTCAACAGAACCTGTCCTGCCCTCCCAGTGTGACAGCTATCCAGAAAAGAGAAGGAACTGCTCTGGTTTCCAAAGGGACTTTTACAGCGTTTGGTTTTGTCTCCTTTGTATTTTTTTTTTCCATAAAGCAGATAATGTATATAAGAGAAGGAATACAGATTAGAAATTGCAGATTTCCAAGTTACATATTCCTTCCTACTCACTTTCAGGTTATTACTGACAGAAATATTTTTAGGCACTATACACAAATTCTTCCTTCTTCAGTTACTTGAATACAACCATTAAAACAAATATTATTTTAGGCTGAGTGAAGTACTTCAGGCTGAGTGGAGAGAGATGTAGCCATCTATCTTGCATCAACAACCGAAGGCAGGAATACAACTGGTTATTCACAAGTCTCATATCAAAAGTAAACAAAAATACAAGGTCCTGAGTAGAATGAAGAAAATGGAGGCAAGCACTGTAATATTACAGTCAGAAGAATCTGATGTCCAGATAGAACCTGCAAAGAAGAACTAAGGACAATTGTAAACACAGGACAATCCACTGAGATAGAAGCTGCAAAAAAGAACTAGAAGCACTTCCTTCATTTTCAGAAGGGTGTTCAGGAGAGTAATCCAGAACCAGATCAGTCCTGGACAAGGGAGGGTGTGTAAACACAGGACAATCCACTGTGAGGCCCAGTCATTGTTCCACTTCCTGGGTGTCATAGGAAATGATCCATCCTGTTTTCCACTCCCTAAATTCTCCACATCTATGTGTTCAATAAGAAGAAGTTTCTAAATCCTCAATACAGACACATCTGGCTGCCATCCCAAAGTGAAATCAATACTGGAAGAAGTGGCCAAAAGGTCAGATGATGAGCAAAAACTGGAGGAAAGCAAAAGTCACGTGCAATCCAGAAAGGAGTAAAAGATAAAATGATAATTAGATTCAAATAAAGGATAAAATTACAGTAATCAGGATAGATTAAATACTTTTCTATCAAAATTTATTCTTAGTTTTGCTTGCAATTGGAGAGGCATGTTGTCAAGACTGGAAAGAAAGCAAGTACATTGGACAACCTTTTTGTTAAAGCACAGCATCCACTACTACATTCTCTAAAAACCCCTGAGAAGAGACTGTTTGAAAATACAGCTATAGCAATACTAGAGCACTAGGAATTAGTACCATACACAGCCCAACACACTCCTGCAATAACACACAACCAAGTGAGCAATCTGTGTGTGCTCCAAAAGGAGCTGTGCTCCCTCTGCCTTGGCAGAGCACATGGACTGGACGAGGAATGAATGCCCTGGGACACCACCTGGGGAGGGTAAAGTCATCTAGAACTGAAAGGCATCAATGCCAGAAAAGCTCCTTGGAAAAAACACAGACAAAGAACATCTTCCCTTCTGCATGCAAGCATTGTGACCCAGAGATGGGATTTCATCTGCTGCCAAGGACACTGGAATGCTCAAGGACATGAAACACGAGAAGTCATGACCTAATAAGCACTGCCAAAATGAAGTTGAACGCTTGGGTTAACCAGACAAGTAGATTGTTATTTTTTTTCCAGATGAATGTAAAAGCCTGGGTTTGCATTGGTGATATACAGGATTTTCTACTTCAGAATTGTACACTAGGCACATGAAAAGTAAACACTGAAAGCATCATTTATAGCATCATACTCTAGATTTACTTAAATAAGGGGTGAGTAGAGCAGGACAATATTTCAATCAAATTTCTCTTTAGTCAAATAATCTGTGACTGAATATTGGAAGAGAAACACAAGTGAAATAAAGATCCAAATCTGAAAATGTGACCCTAAGGGTAACTTCAAAAATGTATTTTCCAAATACAACATTCTTCTCCTATAAACAAAATAATGGTATAATGACAATCTGGCATTAGTAATTTTGGGCTAACATCTACACATTAAAAGAATGTGGTTATTAAAAATGCTTCAGAGACGCAAATCTACACATAACTTATGTGCAGCAAACATAGTAAGTTTTGCTTTTTTTAAAAAGTAGTCATAAAAATTCATTCTTCTCTAAGTAAACCCAGTATTTAGCTCATAGCAGAAAAACTGAACTTCACAAGTCCCCCAATGAATGGAAATAACTTCCAGAAATAAAAATGCTACTGGAAGTGCTACTTCCAGTTTTAGAAAAAGTCAGTTCAATACTAACTCTGATTTTCCACCCAGCTGTTAGCAGGATTTATCTCTTTGTATACTAGAGCTCATGAGGCTATGACATAATTTACTCTATGACCTAGTGAAGAGAGAGAGTGCAGATTGAGAATGATTATGTCCACTAAGAAGTAGGTGCAAAAGAGGCGAGACCATATGCACATCCCAAGAAAAAGGCCACGATTTATTAAAAACAGGAAAAGTGTTAAGCTGCATATTTCTGAGGACAAAGCCATGACAGATAGTGCTGGTAGCTCTGTGATAGTTACTCATCACAAAATTTTCACCACTGAATGCACATTCCTTTTGCTGACCCACTTCCGCAAGATCTAAGTACAAGAGAAATTGTAAATTGTTGGTTTGTTCAGGGGTTTGGTGGCTTTTCTTAGAATGCAAACAATAAGAAAAGATGCATTCTGTTCTTCAGAACACTCAGGAAATATCCAAAACTAGTTAGCATTCAGCACAGGATAAAAGCCTTGAAGTTTGCTTTTAGTTCATCAGCATTGCTATGAAGGCAAATATTCAGAAATAGGATTAAAGTAGTTGTGTACTTATATTCCAGTTTCAATAGGCCTTATTTCCCAGGCCTGAAAAAGCAGCCTTCTCAGTTTCTGGAAAATAAGGACTTGGCTTTTTAAATTTGGTGCTTAAGCAATTGCAGACAGAAGTACAACTAGACCATGTGAACCCTGTATGAATCCTGGAGGAAAACCACAGTAACATGAACTACCTACATAATAATAGAGTAAGGAGGAGTAGACATTCTTTGAGTGGCTGTAAAAGAAGGGAAGAACAGTAAAATATATGGGATGCCAGGAACTTTCCCCCCACATCTTGGTATGCTCACAAGTGCGTCTCTGTATGGTAAACAGCAACACACAGGACACAAGCAGAACACACCTGGCAGCATAAATATTTTTTTGTGAGTGGGAGAAAAAGGATAGGGAAATGAACACTCTGCAACTGTATGCAGAAGCTTCCTGAGCTGCCTCTACAGGAAATTCCCTCCCCACTCCCCCAGGTGGAAACTGTAATGATTGAATCCAACTTCCCAGAGAGCAAATGCAGTTAGTTAAATTTGTGGAAAATTAGAAATAAGACTATTTGGCTGTTTGGAGGAAGCCTCCCTTCTTAATGTCTTTAGACCACAGGGAAAGCAGATAACCGACTTAATTTAGGTTCCTTCTCCACTGCCCTCCTCTCCCCCCAGAAAATAAAGCCCTTCAGGCTAAAAATGCAGTATCCTGATCCTTTAGCAGGCCCACACATTTTATTTACATTATTTGGAAAGAGTAGCAAGCAGTGTTCATAAGGATACTGGAATCCCTCATGTTGAGGGATAAGAAGATTTATCAGGATTTTTAGTACTTCCATTTAACTCTGATTATTTTGTGACTACCGCAGCATCTAATATTTTTCTGATATAATATATATAAGATGTAATACTATAAAATACCCACGGATAACAGTAACACATTTTATATTAGAGAATCTTACTATTACAGACTGTCTGTGTCTTTTTATTATATACTAAAAGTAATACACTTTAAGAAACAGAATTATTTACTTTAAATGTGCCTCAAAAGTTGTACAACATATCCTTTCATCAGTGATCTTACCTTTTTCTGAAGGACATTAATTTTTCTTTCTTTTACTTCCAACATGTCTTTCATATCTCGAATTTCTCCAGCAAGGGTTCCTTTCTCTTCTGTGAGGTCCTGAAGTTGTTTTGTTTTTTTATTCAGAAAGGTTTCTTTCTCTTCCAATCGTAACCGCAAGGCATCAACCTACAGTAAGTAAATCAAACATATTTAGGGTTCAGTACAGATCATTAGTGTATTTTTTTTCTAATACTCTTTTATTCACACTTAAGAGATGTTTTATTTCTCTTCTATGTAAATTTCCAAACTGAACTCCACGACATTGTTTTACTTGTTACACTTTTCTCCAGTGTTTATTTCACAAGTCTCTTACCAAATGGGTCTGACTATTTCTCTGTAGTAAGCACAAATCCCTGTCAAACAAAATAAGGGATAGTCAAGGATTTTCCTATGCAAAATTCTCTGCATACATAACTGGTGGGGTTTTTTTCTTTAGAAAAAACCAAAAACAAAAAACCCAAAAGAATTCCAACAGCCCTGAATGTGTAAGCACCCTTGATTTTCTCATTTTTTGCTGTGTTAATATTCAAGCATGCAAATTTGTTATTCTCTTAATGTAATGCAAGCCGTAATAAAATAGCAGAGAGCTCAATACATTAAAGAAATAGAATATGCTTGGGTTTAGCCATCACTACTACAAAAATCACACCTAATATGTATTGGTGCCTTCAGGAGCACTTCCACTGTTTACATTCTGGTTCAGAAAAGAAGCTACAAATGAATTGCTGAGCAATTTGATTTCATCATATATGAAGTTTTGAAAACCAAGACAGATTTTTCTTTTTCAATGTGAGCTTTACATTTTTGAAAGCTTATTTGTAAATAAAATAATACAAGAAAACATTGTATACCCACGAAATTCAGTCAGTGCTAACAAACATCATGGAAAGCAGAGACTTAAGATAAAGGGAATGCAATCATTTATTGTTACAGAGACAAGTTTACTTGAACAGAGGCTTTTTCTGCAGCTCTGAACCATGAGGTTAAGTTAATTAAGTGGACTCACTCACAGGATTGTTTTGGCTGCAAGGTTCACCATTGAGAAGACAAGGTTTGGACTGAAAATGTGTGATGTGGCAACTTAAAATAATTCTCCATTTCCAAGAGAGTTACAGGCAGTCAGGCAAGTGAGAAATTTTAGATTCACTAATCCAAATTTCAAACATACAAATTTTAGAAAATAAAGAACAAGAGTTTAAAGTTTATATTACCTAGACATGCATAAGGTTAATTCATAATAAAAAGCTAGATGGAAGAAACTGAAAGGGCATAAATGAAGTCTTAGCATTTTTAAGTTCTGCAGATGGAACACTCAGGGTCTTCTCTAATAAGCAATTTTTTCCCTACTTAAACAGAATACTATCAAAGTACAAAACAATCAGCAAATCTATATTTATGTATATTCTGAGCTTTGTAATGCTAAATTTACTCAAAGCAAAAGTATTTTCAATGCCACTTTAAAACTTGGTTTGGGACCAATTTAGATGATCTATTGGATCTCAAAATGCATGTTCTTCCTGCTTTTAAAATGGCTCATTGCCTTTCTATACACTGGAAAAAAGATTTATATTCCACTGGATTTATTTTATTTTTAAGACTTTTTTTACAGTATGACAGTAATAGGATCTCTCAGTGTGTAAGCAGTGTGCAGTAAGGGATTCAAAGATGACTTTTTAAATTAGAAATCAAGAAACAATAGTAGCAGTAAGCTTTCAGACCTCTTTTAATAAACATAAAAGACCTCATCTGAAACTCATTACTACATCTTCCCTATACTGAATCACTAATTTGCTTCACGTCTGAAAGCAATCCTTGAAGTCCAATCACAGAAATCTCTGCTGGGCCTTTCAGCAGCAGCGGAGGAGCTCGTCAGGAGCTTGGAGCAGGCGCTCCATAAGCAGCTCCCCTGTCAGGCACTGCCAGGCTCATTTTCCAGCTGCCACGAGGCAGAAGCCTAAAGCTCCAAGGCAAGGGATTTGGAGGTGATTAGATGCCCAGATAAACAAAGCACTGACACCATTCCCCCGTGGCTGGGATAACGCAGCAGCTTCCACACGTCCGATGCAGTTCTGTCCTGCTTGGCTGAACCAGGCAGTGTCTGAGGAAATAATCTTTTCTTCTCTGCCCATCCAGTCCCTGCCCCAAGGGCTGAGCAGACAATTCTCACCCTTTTTCACAAATTTCTTCCCACACACCCTGTCAGCATGGCTCTCTAGATTCAACTTAGGACTAGGGGGTGTTTAGGCAATAAAACTTGGGAGCACAAGGAGGGTGGAGAGGATGAGCAAATGGCTCTGAATGCCCAGAGTGACAACCTGTGTGGGAAGCAGGAGCAGGGCCATGTCCACTCCAGCTTCTCAGACCCAAATCCTGCTTTAGCTTCAAATTAAGTCTTTAAAGCATAACCAAAGCGCAGCTTTAATTGCACTGAGAAACAGCCAAAGAATCTCACTCCCATCAACCCCAATTCACACAAGGACAGAGCAAGAGTTGGGAAGGAAAGAGCACAGCACGTCCACCACAGCCTTAGGTGGCAGGAAACATCTGCCAAATACATATCTATTTTTCTTACATCTCCTCATCTTGAGACTGATACAGCAGAGCACTTTAATTCAAAATCCACCTACACAATGAAGCATTTCGATGGAATAAGTATCATCCCCAAACTAACATTCACAGCAAGGAGCCGTTCTGGAAGTGGAGGCAGAACCCTGAGCCAGTGCCAGCCTGGCAGAGGGAACAGACAACTCACACCGTGTGTGGTCTTGGGTGTGCAGACTGGTTTTCTATTCACAGCAATGCAATGTAGGGGTTTAGGAGAACATCAGTTATGTCAGACATTTTCTCCTTCCCTAAAGTCCTCTTTCTGCCTCTAGTAATCATGAACCAAGACTTTTACATTCCTCATAATAGGAAATAAAACTACCTCAGCCTGAACTGCAGGTGACCTTTCACTATCTGTTCAGCACTGAGTGTGTATGACATCATTTCATAAGTCAAATAAGAACCTCCAGATGGTAGAAAACCAAAATGCTGTTAAATCAGTTCCTCATCTGGTGGTCGACCAGAAGCAAAATGCACTACTTCATTTTTGGCCAGGGTGAATTTGCCAATATAAGAAATTGTCTCTTCCCTGAAAATGGTACTGGGAAATCACATCTCCCAAAAATAACACAACAATGAAGTATTCTAGATGGAGTGTGCCAGTACACCATGAGGAATGTCTGCCATTTTGTCACTACTTCTTTTACATCTAAGGCATTTTAAATATGATTTGAAAGGAAATTAAATACGGGCCATTTTACAGCAACAGATATATATTTTTTATATTTGAAAGGATAAGGGTTTCTGGTACACAAAACCCCTCTCTTTGGCTTTTCACTCAACACTATCTAATTTTAAGAATCCTTCACTTATTTTTCCCAAGCTCTGGCAGTAAATTTACAAGTAAAATTTGGCAGTCTGAAGAACATCATAATTTTCCAGAAAAATAAAGCAGAACCAGATCTGATAGCTAACACAAAGTATTTCTAAGACCTCTCTCCAAGTAAATTGCTTTTTAATTTTGTGTAACTTCTTTTTCCTCAGCAGCTCCTTATTTCAACTATTTAATACTATAAATTCTGTCACTTGCTCTGGATATATACAAAATACTGTAAAAGCTTTAGAATTGGGTTATACTTCTGGAAAAAAAAGAGTTCATGTAAGTGGCAAAAATTGCCAAATCCGAAGTTGAACTTTATTAATCTTCATGTCATCACCTGCCACTCATGACCACCTTCAGTAGTGACGTCTATTCCTTGAAGTTCCTTGCTGCTAAGTGTTGAACTTAGATGCCATATTAAATATATCATTTATGAAAGTGGTTTAGTGCTGTGGAGCTCCACGGGGACGTAAAACATGAAACAGCACTACTGTGTTTCCCTGTTAAGAATTATTTATTTTACCATCATAAATAGATACATTTAAAGCAAAGGTTTGACTGTATTTTTTTTAAACTAAACCTGAAGGTCCTGCCGAAGTCCTAAGTGTGCTGTAGTGCCACAGCTGGGGTAATGACGAAAAACTGTAACCCATTGTTAACCCCCCTCCTGAGCCAAGCCAATATTTGCCACTGTGCCCAAGGCTCCTCCCCTTCTGTACCACCATTCTCTCCCTTCCTCGTGACCACTACAGGCTCCACAGGCCTGTTGACATTTTCTGGGCTATTATTTGCTCTCTCAGTGTGCATTACGCAGCCATCTTTTGAGGAAAAATTTCAGTTACTACAAAAAACACAAATTTCTATTAAAGATCGTAGCGCTTGTACTTATGCATCCACTTATATCTGGGGAAATTCTAAGCTGTTACTATGAAAACCAATTTAAACCAAGAATAAAAGAACTGTTACTCCAATTTTCCATTAAGAAGTACTGAATTATTAGTACAGAGAGCATATTCTCACATGGGCCCTTTTGAAATTATGAGAACTGAACTACAAGTATAGAAAGGATATTATGTGTCCCAACTGTACTCTCCACTTCAGAGCCACTTAAAAAAAAAAAAAAAACCAAAACAAAAGCCAAAAAAAAAACCCTATTCTAAAATAAGAAAATATAATGAAAACTATCCCCTCATTTTGTAGTCTGATGTGATAAAGATTATCTTTTTCAAAGCAACAGCTGTACCTGGCAAGCCATCCACTCATTTCTATCAAAAACATATGATATATGTTAAATTCAAGGCAGAAAAGGCAGAACATTTTGAAGCTGCAGTCACCTGAATTTTGTACAATCAATATCCTTTACACTCTATTCCAAACTGAAACTCTAGTGAGTTAGCTAGCTTTTTCACTTCACAGAGGAAAATTCCACTTTCAAGCATTATTTCAAACAGCATTCTCACCCCTCTACTACTCTGAGTATTATGATTGCTCTAGCTCACATTTTAATTCAGCTGATAATTTGTAGGCTTTATATTCTTCAAAGCATAATCTGGTTTACTGTTTTATTTCCAGGACTTCAGGGTTTAAGGACTGACACGAGGAGAGGTGTTTGAAGCAGTACTTTGTAGTCCAAGGAAACAGACAGTGAGCAGCAGGAGATGTTTTGCAAACACAGGCCAGTGTTGGCTGCTCACATCAGGAAAACCAGCTCCTGCCATTTCCCTGGCAGAATCCCTGTCACGAGCTCTTTCAGTCCTTCTGTACCAGGGCAGGAGAGGCACGCGGTGCTGTAAACACCTCAAAATCTCTTACTCTACTTAATCCTTGAAGGTGACACCTTCAATTTTCATAAACTTGCCAGCCTCCACCCCCAACAGCTTCGGCAGCCACCAGCTCTACTAATCAATCCTGATTTTTCTTACACTGGTTTTATCCACCAGTCCAGATTACGCTGCTCTTTAAAAGAGAAAACTGGCAAACTGACTGGTCAAACTACACCAGAAAAGGTTTCAGCTGAACCAGAGATTGTGAACAAGATATTAATGGTTCCCTCAGGCAGTACGAAGGTTGTCCTTGTGGAACATCATATGCCACAAAGAATTCTGATCAGTGTAGCTTATCAATGCAGCCAACTCCCTACCAGCTGTGTTATTCCCATTTATATCTTTGCCTATTCTTACCACTAAAATTAAGTGGTTTAAAGCAACTAGTCCAATGTTCAGAATTTAATATTCATTTTAGTTCCAGCAAATTTTGGAAAACACATGGGAACTGTAACTCATGTGCTAATACTTATAGTTTTTGTTAATAAAACTTCCAACACTAACCTTACCTCATTGAACTTACCTCACTGAATTTTATGCTCACTATAAAACTATAGCTATCATAATACTTTTGAATTACTGCAAAAGGAAGTCAGTCATTCTAGAGTCAATGTTATTTAGCAATAATGATAGTTATAAATTCAAAACACTTAAAACCAATTTCCAAATCTATCAATCTTGGCAGCTTTTAACTTTTGAAATTTCTGTCTTCACTAACATTCAAATTTTATTGTACAGTAACAGATTAATAGAAAGTTAATTAGAAGGCCATAGTGTTCTTTTTTAAAGTCAAGCCAATGTGTTTAACTGCTTCATGAAAAAAAAATGTGCAGAATTCCATGTAAGAATCATCAGTAAATACCCATTAGCTTATATATATATGCTAAAAAAAGAATGTTTACATTAACTGTGTTTCTCAGTTTAATTTTTTTTACTAGTAGGACTCAGTAATTACAAATAGTTGACACAGCAATGAATGTGTGATTTTCAAAAAGCACTTTTATGTTTGTAACCTACTCAGAATAAAGGAGATGCCTGTAGGTAAAACAGCTGAGCTAGAGAGCCTGTGTTATGCTTGTAGGGATGAGCTGTATCCTTGAGTTCCCTCTCAATTTCACATCTTTTGAGTGATACACATCTCACAGAGGAGAATCTCAGGATTCACCCTGTTCTGAAAATGGAGCACCTGTTTGTGTCACCTACTTGATTATCAGACATTCCTGCAGCAGCAGGTCCTTTGCCATCAGCTCCACTACGAACTTATCGTCCAGAATCTACGGCCAGCTCCCAAAGAGAGGGACATCAAACAGCTTGGGCTTTGTCGTTTGCTCATAAGAACACAGCAAACAGAGAAGGTTAAAACAATACCCTAAACATATATTGCTTATTTTAAATACAACACAGTATTCTCTCCTTCCCACATTCTTCCAGAAAAACCAGGTTACAGCCTTTTCTCTGAAAACTGCTGCATTTTTCACGAGAGCGAATAAGCTTCAAGCTACTTGTAATCGCTCCAATTAAAAATTCACCTCTAAAACTTTCCAAATATAAAATCTGAGAGTGAAGTCCTCTCTGTCTCAAGAAGCCAGGGTCCATCATCTCCCAGACAACAGGAAACATTGGCTGGTTTGATAACGTCCTTGAGCATCAGGAAGAGTTACACGTCTGCTTCACTCCATGACACGTCCTCAAGCCAAACCTTCGGTCCTCTGGGCCCTTCTAGAACTCATAACTTTCCCGCTGGCTCTGGCTTTTGAGCCATGCAAGGCAAGGCAACCCTCCTGCTTATTGCCGCTGCCTATGCGAGCGAGATGATGCTTAGAGATATTCTGAGCCCTTTAGAAATTGCTCTGTGAAATGCTGTATCACATATATTAATTTATTTCTATAAGTAATTTTTCACAGATACCTTACAGACGGTAGATGGGCCATCAGCTGAAAATGGCAAGGCTTGATATATTTTTAACACAAAGCACCTCAACCAAAAAGCAGACTGTGCTCCTACTGAAACAAAAGTGCAACTGTTCTGGCTGTCTTAGACACTGCAAATGTATTTCCTTCTTTATGCTGGAAACAGACTTCCAAACCAGTTTCCAGAGATTGTGCCGGCTTGTGATAAGAATTCCAGACAAGGAAAGGCTACTTAGATCATGAGAGGCTCCTAAAGATGAAGTGTGTCAAAAGACTAAAAGGACTGTTTCAGATTCCAAAGTGGTAACTCCTTACTTATGTCACCTTTGCAGTAACATTTTTTAGGTATTTTAGGTAGAACTGGAGAAGGCATTGTCTCTAAAGAACTTCAACAATCACAAGAATCATAGACCTTCACCTCGTATTTTAAGTGTTTGAAAACTTAAAGGTGAGTAATGAGACCCAAACAATACCGCAAAACAATGTATGAGATTGGAATGAGGGAAATAAAAACAACAATTTCATTCTTTTTATAAATACAGTGATTATAATAGAGGTTAAATGGTAAATTAAAAATAAGAAGTTATGCAGGAATGAAATCAGACAAGTTTCAGTTGCAGGCTGCCTAACTTTCTAACAGAGATTACCTTGCCAAATATTTTTACTGAATCCGGTCTGCCAGATCATCTAGCAGCAACTCAGAGTCATGTCAAGATCTGATCTTGAATTTATTTATTATTCATCTGGAAGCTATAGGTTTACTGGTTTACCACAATTATATTCCATCTGGGACATACTCAGTTTCTCAGGACAGAATAGCATCTGCATGAGCAAGATAAAGCAAAACTGATAAGTGCTGCTTTCCTCACAGTCTTGACACTAAACAAGCCATGCAAAGTCAGATACAAAAACAAACCATATCACAGAAATGGTCTTACACTGTCAAATACGTAAGGGATGCTTTCAGGAAAATAATCAGCAGTGAAATAACTCTCAAAAACTGCCTTCAGAGAAAGAGCCATGGAACCTCCAAGAACCAACGGGACTAAATGAATAGAGTGTCCTCAACAGAGCTGAACACGGGCCAAGTCTGGCTCTTCACAGGAAAGTCTTGAACCCACAGATCTCTTAACTAATTTCCAAGACCCTCTAAATTCTGCTGAGGCTTTTTTTTATATACTTGATTCAATGTACTATCTGCTAAAAGGAAAAATATGCTGGAGATATATAACTATTATTATATATTATAATGAAGAAATAGAAACAATCAGTGGGGGAGTGAGGGAACAATTTAGCCACAAGAAAGCAACATTTTGTTAAAACATTTGAAAAGTGGTTTTACACAAAAAGCCAGAGGAGCACCATGCCACAAAGGCCCCCAAAAAACAGATACTTTAATGAAGTGTAGAATCAGGACAGCAGGAAACCTGAGCAATTTATGGAAAGATCTTCAGTAGCAAGATATCTTCCAAAAATTCCGAAGGACAGATCCATAATTCCATAACGATAGCTCTTCCACTGAAACTTGTCAAGTATTTCCTAGACTTCTGGTAGACTATAAAGAACTGCTATTATACTTTACAATGGTAGATTGGAAGGAAACCTGCAATATGATGTGCAGAGCAGATACCCTCCAGACCAATTTCTGTTAGTATTATTATAAAGATTATGCAAAAATCTCATCAATGCCCCTAGAAAGTGCAATGTACTCCTATTCAGGCAGCCTGTGAAAAGTTTCCCATATTTGAAAGCTTGAAGCAAAAGTTCAGCTGAGCCAAAAAATTTTTTTTAAAAATGGACATTTCAAAAATTTTTTTTCAGAATGAAACCTTTCCTTCATTTGGTTTCCTCTAAAGAGTGAATGTGAGAAAAGTATGAACAAAATTCTCACAAATAGATCCCATTTTCTTAAGGGGAAAGGAGAAAGAAACCGTCTACATATTTTTTGTGCATGAAACAAACTCAATGTGTAAACACCAGAGGATGACATGTAAATAACACTAAGTAATCAACTAACATTTAAACTACAAGATTCTGAGCACAGATTGACAAGTCTACCTTGGTAAAAACAGGTTGTTTTTTTAAAAGTATTTTAGAGTCCAGTCAGATTACCTCATGTAAACAACTGAAGTTGTTTAAAAACTTGTTCATCCCTGAGTTGGAAATTACTATTCCTTAGCCAATATATCATAGCTGAAAGAGGAATGTCACCAGTTCACAACAGTGATAAGCAAAATGAATTGGCTGCAATGATTCCTGCAAATGAAACCACAAAGCAATGATAGATTTGAGCCTTTTTCGCATCATAAGAAGGTTATTTTATTTTCCTGATCACCCCTCTAGCCTTCCTCTTCATCTCTGCTATCTGGAATTCGTTTTTCTTGAACCCGGATGACTGCATTTCAGATGAGATCTCACCGAGTACATAAAAATATTCCCCAATTTCTGTAACAGGGATCTCTCTCCTGATACATTCTAGTATCAGATTTTCCACAGCCACATTTTATTGGTGACTAACAGCAATCCCCTAACACACTATTACTACCTTTACCTAAACCTTTACACCACAAGGTTCCAGTTTTTTGTCCACGGGGGCACATTCCTACATTTTGTACTACCCTATCTCATCCATTTTTCTCACTTCAGAATTTAGGATTACCACCAATAACTCCAATCTCTGTCTCCAGCTGCGTGCTTCAGAATTCTGGCAAGCTGAGCAAGGAAAATATGAAATAAGGCTCACTGAACATCAGGTCTTGAGATGTTTCACCAATATTTTTCCCCAACCTGGTCTTTCCTTTTCCTGCTGCACTGCTCGTCTCTTAGCCAATATTTCACCACTTCGACCATTCTTGGACTGGAGCATGTCCCACTTTAAACACCTGAATATGGTACAGCATGGAAAGCCCTCCAAGATTCAGCTAAATTAGACACTATATATATTTTTTTTATTTAAAGATTAGTAGTCCTATCAAAAACAAATACTGCTTTAGCCTAATTTAGCCAAATTCATAACCAAAATGGATGCACAGTGGCTCTCTAAAAATGAAAAGGTTTTTTTCTACACCAGAGAAATAATCTTTTATAGCAAATCCAAAGGGGGATAGTCAGAATGAATATGTTTTTCCTTTAGAAATAAATGGATTTTTACTAGTTGTTTCAAGCTTGCTATCCTGTCTGGGAATGGGAGTGGTAAAATTCAATTCTAAATCCTATGTTACCAATGAAGTTGCAAACTTTGGATTTTGTTCCAAAAATATCACCAGAATTCCTGCTTTTTCAATTGATTATGTTCAAAAGACTTCTGTTGAAAGTTTCTGTACCTGAAAGTATGTCTTTGAAATACTTCTGGGATTGAATCTTCTAGGCTTTAAACCCTTCCAACAAGGGTTATCCTTAAATATAAAGACACAAACAATGGTGGAAATGATTTGGCTAACGTGCTATAGAAAACATGGAAGAAGCATTCATTTGTTTAAAAAATTTACTATTTAATTATTCTTAACATTCTTTTTTGTATATATAGTATATATACTTTGAGTATATTCTTTTGAGTCTATATAAAAATATTTAATGCATGTACAGAGATGTATATGCATATTTATGTATAAACAAATATTACTGCTAAAAAAATCAGGGTATAAATAATTTAACACAGAAGCAGAGGCTACATTAAATCAGATTTACTAGTCATAGAAATGAAACTTGATTATGAAAATTCATTCCCCAATCTCTGAGAGCTGACATTAACATGGAGCCTTATAAATCTGCCCTTTAAGAAAATTCTAAGAGTAAATAAATAAATAAAGCAAGTACTATTCCTCATCTGTTTTTCTTTTCCTGGAAAGCATTCTGAAAGTAATCTTTTTCCCAGACATGGATAATTCTGCACATGGGTGAAATTTTTTCAAACTTTTTTCAATCTCCTCAAAAGACTGAGAAAATAAAGATACATTTCAAGAAACAGGACAATGCCAGCACACAAAAGGAATCCTAATCTAAAATTTGGCATAGATTAACTACATAGGATCCTGCACTATGCAAAGTTAATTGTATTTATCAATATGTAAGAGTATCACAGTACCATCTCTCAAGTGGAAGCAAGCAAAAAAACAAAACCAAAAACAAGCCCCCAGAAAAACCTCACTTTTCAAACCAGTACGTTATAAAAGGCACGTGAAAGAAGTGCTGGCATCTCTTTCTGCAGCTGCCAAGCTGTCTTAAAAAATTTAGTTTCCAAGTACCCCTTTAATAAGGATGTTTTCTAAGAAGTGAAGAGCAGGTAGCTGGCAAATAACAGCAACTATGTACAATTTAATGAATTTATTACATTTACATCTACCTTAACAGTGCATTACAAAAGCATATCTTTGAATACATAGGTGTATTAGCCTCTTCGATTTCTATCCCACTTTACAAAAAACTGGGGAGTTTAGGTGCCTGTGTAACTGAAACTTTCTAAACCCTTCTATTATTTATTTAAGAAACATAACCTTCTACCCTCATTCATCTCTGTACTGGGTTGCAAGACCTAACAGAGGAGTAAAAAAATTATTTACTGAATTATGCATATAGATGTGATTTTGAATGTCAGTAAAGTATGAGACTGATAGCACAGGGAAAAAATAAAACAGTTTCCACACTTTCTTTTGATTTCTTTACATATATGTACAAATTTATAGATTTTTATATACACATATGTATAAACATTTAATTTTTTCCACCACTGAAGTTATAGCATTAAGTATGCTCTTAACCGGATGGTTTTCCATTTTCTACATCTTAATTCCAAGTATCTTGCTAAATATCTAAATTGGCATCATTATCCTAGGAACACGTAAGACTAAATGAATGTAAGGAATATAAAAGGCTTTGACCCTAACACAGGCATCCTGTATCAAAACCATCTAAAAGGGTACAAAAGACTGACTTCAGGTAATCTCACCCTTTAATATAATCTATTATTTCACATATGAATAAGGGCTCTTCTTCAGCACAATTGCTGGTTACAATTAATAATAGTAAATTATGCAAGTTTTATATATTCATATTTTTCCTCTGAATTAGACAACATTAAGCATCCAAGGAATACAAAGATGCACTTAATTAGCCTTGAGGTCACATGCTATAAAAATCATTCATTCACTTAAAAAGAGGAAACTTTGAAAGAAAGACAGGATCATGAGCTTTCAAGTACAGTTCTACAAAAAGGAAACTGTACATCATATATCAAAACTCAGTGTACAGAATACAGCCTTTAAGTGACAGTAGCAGCCTTTCCCTGGTCAAGTTTTCAACACTGGGTTGTAATCCTCAACACTGGTCTAGAACTTTCTTGGTTTATTTAGAAAGAAATTCATTTAGGATTTCTCTCAAGCATGACACTGGTTGAGAAAGCAAGTCAGACAACTACACATTACACAAAATTCCAGTCTTTCTCTTTTAGCTTTTTATGGCAGGTGCCTGATTATGACACTAAAACAAATATCTTTGAACTGTTTAACTTACTAACACAGTTAAAGCAAAATCCTAAATATGCAATTCATAAAGCATCATATTTTCTCTAATTAATTTTCTCAACATTTACAATATCTATACTAATTCTCTGTAACTAGATATGTTCTGGATCCATTCTCAGAGAATCTGTGTAGAATAAACATTTGAAACATCTTAAAGACTAACTAAAACCATCTTTCTACTGCACTGCAAGGCAAATGATTTTTGGATATTTTGCATTTTTATGCTAAATAGCGCAGCTGCAATTGATAAAAACCAATCAAGCTAATTTAAGTCAATAATGTCCAGGAGGTTCTCATCACTTGTATAAAAATGCTCTCACACTCACTTTAAGACTTTACCACAGCAAGTACCTCCCCCACACTCAAATTTCAATACCTTAAAGTCCCCTCTGCATCATATGCAACAAAGAAAAGAAAATATAATTCTTATGGAATAAGGGTATTTATAGTTTTACACTAGAAGTCAAACGTCTATGTTTCATATGAATAGAGAATTAGGCTGTTAATACCACTTGAGCACAAATATGGCTCATCCCAATACAGCAACACTGCACATCAAGGCACAGGGTCAAAGGCAAAGTAAACTTCTAGCACTGAAAATGCACAACTGTTACCCTCTAATACATAATCTGGATTACGTTACTGAGATCATATGTTTTGAATTTATTATTTTGATTTATCAATATGGCACATCACAGCTGCCATCCTCAGTTCTCTCTCAGCTGCTGCATTTGACATTTTAAATGATGATTGTTTATATTTTTAAATTTTGCACTAACTATTGCCACTACATTTTAAACCTATGAAACTGTAACAACCATGCAAGAACTCTTTCCTAGATGGGCAAAATCCAACGTTACAGATCTGAAATCTGTATTTGATTCTTACCCATTTGCTCAACCCCCACATGCATGTGACTGCACACACTTTTCAGCCAGCTCAAAAAAAATGAAATAAATAAAGAGAGGCCCTGAACTTCAAACTATGCCATGTCTTTACTCCTGTTCCCTTTGAGATAGTTCTGGGGTTCAGTGCAGTAACTGGAAATGGAAGCAGAGAATCACATCACCATGCCCTGGATCTCTTTCTCCTCCATGAAGGGGTGAAACCAGGGGAGAGCCGGTGCTGTCACATTGACTTTAAACTGTTGCCACAACTTCTTTGCATGTTCTTTCTGAGCAGCTGCTCACCAAAACCATTTGCTCACTGTTCCAACAGAAGCAAACAAGGAAAACAAAAGCATCAAGAAAACCCATCTCCCAGTAATCCTGCAACTGACCAAGAAAGGGCTTGAAAACATACCCTCATTTTTAAATCATAAAAACTACATCTATCTTTTTGGAGAAAAATAAAATCATTTCCCCAATGATATTTGTTCTACAGTTGACACACAGATTTTTTTTTTTATAGGAAAGGTTCTATTTTTATTGACTATTATGTTGGGTTTTTTTTTTAATACACTGGACTGTTATATACCACATCAAATATTAAGATAAGCTTTTCATCAAACTATTTCTCTTAGAACAGTAAGTGGATAATAGTTCTTGGACTTACGTATGACTAATAATAACTGTTGGAATTAATAACACATTGCCACTCCAAACTCATGTTTTAGAAATGCTTCTTTTGGTTATGCATCAGAACACAAAATTCTTCACAACAATAGCTAAGCCAGCAGGAAACAAAGCCAGCTAACTGGAACAGGCAGCATATGCCTTGGGGATGTGGAGCCAATTCTGGAACACACTCAGAGCTCAGCTTAGACTTGGTATGAGTCCAGCTGAGGGCCCACCTGGATGGTGGGGAACTGACACACAGAATTTACCTACAGAGCCTGAGCACCAGCTCTGTGCACCCTGACAAAAAAGCCACAACGAGATCTCAGCGCTGCCTTCAATTATTACTGAGTGGAAGGGCATGAGAAGAGGGCCAGACTCTTCCCAAGGGAGCACTGGGCAGGCATGAGACAACTGGGACATGGAAATTCCACCTCGACATAGAGAAAACTTTGGGGTTTTTTTGGGTTTTTTTTTTTACCTCAGGCTTGGTCAGCTACTGAAACAGGTGTCTAAATAGGTTATGGAAAATTCATCCCATCCAAAACTTGGCTGGATGCCATCCTGAGTAACCTGCAATAACTAAAACCTACTTAGATCAGAAGCTTGGGCTAGACAACCTCTACAGCCCCTCCCAAGAGACATGGTTCAAATGCTTCAGTCTCCTTTTCCTCCTGCACTACAGCCAGGCACGGGGGCACCAAGCCTGACACCACCCTGGGAAGTACCCGCAGCCCAGCCCTCCCTGGTGATTTCCCCACGGGCACAGAGATGGGCACACAGCAGCTGGATGGACTGAGTATGCAATGCACACACTGGAGAGAGTTAGAAGGTCCAAAATTCCAGCTATCCTGTAACTTTGTTCAGGAGGCAAGTGGTGAGACTTTGTTATGTACCTGTGCTGTAACCATCCTTTACACAACGCAGTTGAACAAAGATGATCTTTCAAGGTTTCTACGAGCCTAAAAACCATTAGAATCACTACAGAAATGAATTATTTAAAAAGAGAGTTTGCCAGTAACTGCGAAAGAGAAAAACTGTAACAAAAAATGCTTTAAAATTATTCAACGCAACATAAACAAGGGGAAATATCAGATTTCAAATCACACTATCAGCAACCCATCAAAAATACAGCTTTTCTTAGTGAGTATTTACCCAGAAATTCATGAATCCATGCTAGTTACTACAAATCACCTTCTTGTCTGTCATATATCTGGAAATGGCTTTCAGGATTATTCCTTCTTTATTATGACCTTCCCAGGGATCAGTGTGATTGGTGTAGTTCCCTGGATCCTCCTTCTCGCCTTTTCTAAGACACTGGCTTTCTCCCAGTTCTCAGAAACCTCTCCCAATTCCCATCACTTTCCAGAGGTAACTGACACAATGCCATCAGCACTTGCAGGTGCATTCCAGGAAGGCCAAGGGACTTGTGTGTGTCTGGTTTCTTTAAATATCCCCTGAGCTGATCCTCCTCCATCAAGGATAAATCCACCTGGTGCTGGACTTCTGTAGAGGTTTCAGAGACCTGGGATTGCTGAAGGTTGTTCTTTCCAGTAATATTCCAGTAAAGGTGACAAAGGCATTCAGTATTTTGACTGTCTCCATCTCCTCTAGGGTCAGATCCCCACTCCCATTCATCACTGACCCCATATTTTCCTTAGTCTTCTGCTATTGCTGTGCCTGTAGAAACCTTTTTTATTCCCCTTCTCATCTCTTGTTATATTCAAGCCCAGATGTCTTTCTTAACCCTTTGTCTTTCTTAACCCTAAACCTGATGGTCAGAGAGGGTCTCCCTATTCCTCCAGGACACTTGTGCCTGCTCCCACCCCCCGTGTCATTCCTGTTTATTTAGCTTCATAAATAGAGAAGTACAAAAGCTGATTTCGGTGACACAAAACTGATCATTTATAAAAATGCATGGTAGGAAAACCTTCTCTCTGAACAATTCCTGAAAGCATTCTCTGTCACCAAGAACACACACTATTTAAGTTTATCCTCTCACTAGGTATGTGACAGACTGCTTCAAAATTTATGACAGAAGATGACACAAAGTAGAGTGGAGTCGGCTGGAACGCAGAATCACCCTGGAAGAGAAAAAGGCAACAGATGCCACAAACACCTCAGTGCAGAGAGGCTCAGGAGCCAGCTCAGCTGCAGGGCTGGGCAGAGCCACGAGTCACCAACACAAGAGCCTAGGTCAAGTCTGGCAAAGATTTCCTGCCTGATTTAAAATGAGTTTATTTGGTCCAATGGCACTTTTCCTAGAAATGGAGGGCAGGTTGACCACACATGTGCCTGTCTTTATTTGTGGCCTGACACTTGGCAGGATAAACTTCATTATGTTTTTGGTTATGCTTAAGAAAAGTACTGTCAATTGTTTCCAGTCTGTTGCAAGCATAAACCTACAATCTGTATTAAATATGTACTATTGTATTTACCACAATGTTATGAAATCATGCATAAAATCCTAAAATGGGATAAAATAAAGGCAACTTCTCTTCCCCTCCTCCCCCTTCCCCTCAACTTCTGGCAACATTTCAATATAAACAAGGAACCAAACCAATGCTCCTATTGAAAGGTCAACCAGCACCTGAGTCATAGGAAAGAGAAAACTGGGCTAAAATAAAAATAAATATATTATTTAGTAAGGGAAAAGCAATTTTCTCTTATATCAGATATGCAGAAAGATTAAACAGCTCCACAATGAAATATCTTAGTAATTACCTGTGCCTATTAATTAAGATAATGGAATTTTTTTGGCTGAAAGAGTAAAAAGAAATTTATACTTGACTTAAAAATAAATTAATAATAAAAGAAAAGATTACTTTATTGTAACTCAAATAATGTGGAACTGACTAGGTATTGAGGAGAATTAAGATTTCCATCTTTTATTCCCATAATTTCTCATCTCAGGAACCTTATTGCTCCTGACATAAAGCAGAGAAAATTAGCTATAAATATTGCGAGACAGAAAAGAATGTGGAGCCATGACACAAAAATACATGTTCTGTTTGAAATTCAATGTAGCAGAGTCCATTAACAACTGTGCACTATGTTATGTTTTAGGGTTCCAAAACATGTAAAAGATCAGACAAGTGCAATCTGGAGCTCCAATATAACTGAGCACACTTTCCTCTTCATTTTCCTGCCTTGCCCAGTAAGGATTCTGCTTTTTTTTACATGATTTTGCTATTTATCTAAATTTAAGGTGAAAGATGAGCCTCCAGTACAAGTCTTTCCAGCAGTAATCCATCTTCCATGCAAGCCACTGACCAAAGAATCACTTGTGTTACACTGGATATGGCACACAGGCATCCTGAACACTTCTTGTAGAAAGCAAAGAAAAAAAGAATCTTAGCAATTCGTATTGCTGTTGGTAGTAATTGTTACTGACAACTTTCTTCTTATTTTATTATTTCTCTTAGATTTTAAGGCAACATTAGTGTCCTCCATGCAATGACAATGTTCCTTCAAATTAACTGCTGAAAAACACTAAATATTTTGGAATAGAAAGTCACTTTCTCTGATCTTGCAACAAAAATGTTTTAAATTCAACCTCAAACAGTACTTATGTTTGGAAAACAGGAAAATATTATTTATGCAAAAGATTAGGAATATATAGAAATAGGCAAATAGATACTGATTTTAATTTCTATTAGGGATTATAGGAAGACCCTACAGTATTTATGAATACTATAATCTATTCTAGAATCCAATTTAGTGTTGCTCCAACAATGTTCAGAACAATAAGTGATACAGTTTAAAAGTAATTAACTAATGGAAAGTATTTTAAGTATTTTCTTGGAACTTCAACAGTTTAAACAGTTTAAAGGGGAAAATAAGCATGCAGTGAATGTGAACCTGAACTGTTTTTATTTACACACTCCTCAGTCTTTCCCACCCTGTACTGATCTTGTGCCTGATCTCACAGCACAGGGCAACTGGAAGAAAGCAGTCTTTATAGATAAGGACCAGCTGTTGTGCTTGTTTGACCTGAGGAAGAATTTGAAAAACAAAAGCAAAAGGACAGGAGAAAAAAGAGTCCCCATAAAAGCAGCACTTGCAGAATTATTCCAGCCTATTTCCACCCAGCCCTGGTAACAGTATCTGAACTTGGTGGTATCAAACTTATTTCCACTGAAAGACAGAAGAAAAAGAGTATCGAGCAAAGGCAATAGTGGTTCACAAGTCCTTTATGAATATCTACAAAATCAACCTTTTTTAAAGGAAAATTATTACTGAATGGGGAGGGGGTGGAAACCAACACCACACATTATAAAATGTCAGATTTAAGTTTTGCCTCTACAAATCCAGTCTGACCTCTTATGTTAAAACAGGCAGACAAATGATCACTATAGAAGCAAAACCCAAAGCATCCTTATCTATTTTATTCCATCTTCTGATCTACCTCTCAATCCAACTTGACTCTAGTACCAATATTATCAAAACTCTGAATACTTGACTTGTAACTCACATTTTATCTTGATAGGTCTTAGTTTTACAATACTTAGACACATTTCTAACACAAATTGTAGCAGAACTCCACTGATTCAGACAATGTTTGAGGAGCTCTCTATATGAGTACAGATGTTCCTGTCCCAGTGCTCTTACATAACAGCATCCTCTACAACCCCCCTCCACAATTTCATGCTCCTTTTTCACTCATTTCCTGCTGATTTTGTAGAATGCCTCATTTTCTTCTCTAGATTGAGATTATTCTTAATGCTTGACAAAAATGTCTTCTTGCTTCCTTATTTTGTGACAAATTTCTTCAAATCTATCAGAAATATTTGTTTGTATTTTTAAACCGATTTTTTTTTCTACTTTTGTAAACTTTCGTTTTGTCTGGCACAGTACTGCTTACACAGTTTCTTCTGTGAAACTAGAAACATTCCCAGTTATAGGGAACAAGAACTTCAAAAACAGAGACAGATCTGTGGCAAGGAGTTTACAGGCGAAATTCATCAGGATGCATCTGCAGCCTTTAACCAACTACAGCTGGTAGAACGAGCACAGGTAGGAAAAGTATGATCATAAAAGAGCAAGAAAACCCCCATAATATGGTGTCTGTAATGACATCAGAAAACTTTGGCATTGTCACCACTTTTTATATCACATGATTCCTTCTCAAAAATATGGAAATTAATATTGAAAATCACATGAGTAAATTAATCTTCTGTGTGAGAAAGAGAGCACATTCAAGGGAGAAGCATAGAGGAAGCAACTCAATAATAACTAAAGGCTATAATAAACTAAATTATACAGATTCAAGTTATTTAATGTCACTTAATTCTACCTCTTTTAAAAATATTATTGCATTACAAATTGTATCGCATAGAAATAATTTAATGTTAACAGGGAGAAAGTGTGTGTCCCTGTAGGAAAAGCAAAAGTGAAGGATTTGTTTGAAGAGCTAAGATTTAAGTTATAATGCCATATTTAAAAAATCACAGTCAAGAATCAAAGAATCAAACAAATTGAGAATTGTGGCATAGTCATCTAACTGAAAAGTTTATTAACACCATTAACCACTCCCATGATTCAAGACCTAAAAAGAACACTTTTTAAAGGAGACAGATGATTTCATATCTTTGTTACGAGCACTTTTTACTCAGTCAAGTCCAGCCAATGATAATTAGCATTCTGCATTTGAGAGCATTTTGTGTTTTAAATTAATTCAATTCAGAGCCATTTCATTAACTACATATCTTTCAAAATTTGTTGCTCCAAGGACATTCATATCCTTCTTAACCAGGTGCTACCATGCACAGTAGTTGTTGAGCCCAGCTCCTTTCTAAGCATCAGGCCACTGTTTTCATGGCTCTCTGTGCACAACTGCAATTCCTCCCTGCAACAACTCGAAACCAAGATGATTGTTCCCACATGTCTGTGCCAGCCATCAGTCCTCAAGGACTTGGATTTACTAAAACCTTAAGGCTACACAACTTAACTGCCGTGACTTCCCATGGCAGAGCTGAGAGGCACCAAATCTACTTCAGAAAGACAGCTTTTGCCACACTTGTATTATCCTTTGCTTGTCTAAATGAAGCAGTGCATTTCTGTCTGGCTTTCTATTTCATCCAATCCGCTAAATGAAAAAGCAGCTTTGACTTTAAGAGAAAACAAAAATGGAAGCCACAAAACTGGAATTCCATTAAGTTTATCACGTCAGTTATTGAAAGCATACTAAATAATGACAGAATTAAACTATTCAGGAGAAAATGCAGCTGCCGTTTCTTTTGCAGGAGATAATTTGTAAATACTTTTTAACTGTAACAATGAAAAATCTTTCAAAAATTTTCACAGACTGCATTACTTGATTTTAAGTGTGGAAATAACTAGAGAAATGAAAAATATCATGTAATTATATCATGTCATCACTTGGGACATGAAGTGTATAAGTTGTTTGCCTGAGCTGATCTGATTTAAACCCTTCTCTAAATATTAGCAGGTTACCTCTGAAACCACTAATCTTTCAGAAGCTCAGATCCTTATACTTTTATTGTCCACTGTGATACCAAGAACTAGAAAATTCTTTCCTTTTAAAAGCGAAACAAGGGGAAAAGTAAGAAAACTAACAAACCACATCACATAGCCCTAAAAGAAAACATTATTCAGAATCCTACCAAGAAAATAATCAAAAAGCCATACGAGGTCTACTGTCAGTGTAAGTATCTCTAAAGATTTCTGGATGACTGCAGCTGCAGAAGCTATTTCATTCCAAATGGACCACACTCCTATTTCAAACTCTGCTTCTGTTGTAAGCATGTTTCTTTTTCCTCAGCAGAGACAGAGGAAGGCTGAGAATGTATCTTTGCACCTCCCGCAGGTTGAGTTTTCGGGTTAAGAGCAATTGTGAGTCAAGGACTCTGTTACCTGTGTTAGGAAGAGGACAGCTCTTCACTGAAAAAGGAAATCACAAATTTTAAAAGTCCAAGTGGCTCTAGCCCTTTCTCCCCCGTTGTCTTTTGAGCAGAAAACCCAAAAAAATACAAAACTACTTCAATAACTTCTCCTCGCGCTTCATCACTACAGCAATATGTGCAAAACATCATTGACTGTTTCAGACTGGGGCATTACATCTACTGGTTATTGTGCTAATTACAACGTTTTTGTGTTTCCCTTGGGTTTGCATCTACCTGGTGAAATTTCAATGCTGTTTTGAAGTGTATTTTTCTTTGCTTTTCTTTGTGTATAGTGCCAGTACACCAGGATCATAACTAGGCCCCTTTAGATCAATCACAATATAAGCAGTAGTTACAGTATACAAAGAATCATTTCTGAAGCAATCCTATCCAAGCTGCTCTTCAAACATCTCCATTTAGAGCAAAGCATTTAAATTAAAAGCGAACAGTTATAATATTTTTCTAATCATTTCCATCCACTAGTGACTTATCTTATCAGAATAAATTTTGCTTGGTTATAAAAGCCCATTAAAGCTGTCTAACTGAATATTGTTTTCAATGGCAACAAGGTAATTTTCTATAAAGTTAAGAACTGAGGTGATGGGGACTACACTTCAATTTTCACTTTAATTCAATAAAATAGATAAAAATGAAAAGTGTTTTGACAGCAAGATAAATCTAACATTCATCAAGCTATTTGTCTCAAATAACTTGCATAAATTCTTTATACACCAAATATACAGCCCATTCTTTCTACTTTCTCATTTTCTTTTAATCTTTGTTTTCCTGCCTCTGGGCACTACTTTCTACAGGCCCTGAAAATGGATCTCTCTACTCTTTCAGTCACCTTGCTGGCTGGAAATTCTGTTTCAACTGTTTTGAAATGAAAATAATAGTGTCCCCAAAAGAAAGACAGAATATTCAAAGCAATAATTAAGAATGGATTTGAGAGGGATAGGGTTGTGTGTGTAATACCTATAAGGTATTTGAGACAACTTCATTTGTAATACCACAAAGTCACTGGAATGGGTCTCAGGAGGTCACATGAGCAACCTCCTTCTCCAAGCACAGAGATCCCTGAAATCCGACCATTTGATGTGCCTCTGAACAGTCTTGAAATCTGCCAATAGCCTGATAGACATCAAAGGAAAAAACAACAAATAAATTAAAAGCCCCACGCCTTTGCTTCACAGTTTATTTCTGTTCACATACGGCATTTTGCTAACCCAAGCATTCTTTCAGTTTAATTCTTTGAATTCACTGCTTTGCCTCTATGCTCCCCTCTCCTGTTCTGAGCAGTCACGGGGCCTCCAAAACGTGAAGGCTGCACAGAGACTGAAGTGTCTGGCACATTCCACCTGAGACAAAGCTGCACTTGACACGTGGAACCCCTTTGCCAGGGAAGCAGGGGACAGCTGCAGGGTGACAGAGAGCAAAGGGTGGCCGGGTGTCCAGCAGGGAGATTTGTGCCCTGGGTGAGCCTCCCTCCGCATCCACCAGAACAATGCGCTGGCAGCACAGCAAAGAGACCACACTGAAAGAGCTGGCCCAGCCCGATTCGAAGCAAGAAAAATCACTAAACAATAGAAAAACACAATTTCAAAGCAAAACGCGGAAAAATAAAAATGTGAGAGTGAAATAACCGTAGTTATACCATTATTGTTGTAAAATTAAAAGCAGATTTACATTTCAAGAAATATCAAATATCAACATTGTAATAGAAAGAAAAATAAAGCTTTTTTAGTCTTGTTCCAAGTATTTTCTGCTGTCTGCTTTTATTTGCTCTTTATGCAAACTAAGAACTGCCAAAAAGTCAATCATTTCACAACCCTTCTCTATAAACAGATTTGTTTAAACAAAAAAGCAGATTGCAATAAATAACTACTATAATCACCCTTCCTCTTCATTTTTATTAGGTTTTCCATATTAATATGTGTATGCTGAAGACATCAGTATTCAGTTACAGAACAGATTTTACCTATTTTTTAATCCATTTTCTCCATTGACAGGACTATGCTCACAATTTACAAAACTTCTTTGCAGACATTTACTTATTTCACAGTTCATTAACCTTCAAACAGCACACCTGCCAGTTTGCAGGTGTGTTATCTAAAGCAATGACACACTAACTAATAAAGTGCTAAAATATGTTTGTGTCAGAAATGCTTATGAAACCAATGTTTTTCTCCACTGAGCTACCCAGCTGAATTGAATTTATTTGCATCAATTTATGTAAGTTTTTTTCCTGATGGTAAGTCCAGTAGTTAAGCACTAGTCACTGCAAATATGCACAAAAAAGAACCAAACTGTACTGCCTACCACTTTTCAAAGTATACAAATGGCAGTGTTTAATCTTTTTAAATCATTGAAAAGGATCATTCACTCTAACTTCTTTACCTCTGCAGTAACACTACAAGGCTTCATTCAAAAATTAACATCTTTTAACAGCTTTTTCACACAGCAAGGAAAACCTCATCAAGTGTCATATTCTGCCTTTTAACAAATCTCTATGGAGCACTGTGACATTTTCAGTTTTCTGTAGCTGGACTAGCCTTACATTGGCTCATTTTTGTCTGACCTCAGGGTTTTCACATCATTAATAAAGAGATAATCAAAATAAAGGGTATATGCCTTAGGGTAGGAAAAGTTTACATAGTTTGGCACTATTATCACATATAACCTTAAAAATGGAACAAAATGAAATGCACGTAGCAGAGGTGGTGAACCTTCTAAGGACTGCTTCCAAACATTTTTCCTACTGGCAGCAAACCATTTTCAGACCTCCCAACTCTGGCCACCGTGATAGTTACTGCCATACAGGATTTACTTCTTTTTGTTTCAGCTGTCAATAAAAACTTCAAGTGATACCTTTTAAAGTCAATTAAACATATTTAAATCAAAACAAAACACTGACATCACTGGGACAACAGAAACACCATGCAAAAAGAACATTGTCTTTAGATTCTAGGCTTGTTTACTAATGGTTTTAACTTTCTCACATTATGTTACAAAGTGCCATTGCACCTGAAACCTGATCAAAAACTCATCAAAAAAATTCAAGTGCCCTCTTATTTCTGATGATCTGGTATAACACACATAAACCAACTACTAGTCATGCCTCAATAGTAGTCAGTATTCTCCAGGATGAAAATCATTATAACTCTCTTACACTTCATTTCTTACTGTTGAAACCAACTGTGTAAAATAGAGCTCAAACTTCAACTATGCTTTTAAAGCAGTAATATTTTCTGAGCTAATTTTGCTAAGATATCATGAAAATTCCAA
This sequence comes from Daphoenositta chrysoptera, assembly GCA_013397915.1. Taxonomy (NCBI): domain Eukaryota; kingdom Metazoa; phylum Chordata; class Aves; order Passeriformes; genus Daphoenositta; species Daphoenositta chrysoptera. The sequence continues at coordinate 1,196,593 of VZRO01007562.1, forward strand.
ACATGAAATTATATCCAAAAAAAAAATCCATTGTACCGAATAAGAAACACTGGTAGAATTTGGCAACAAATAGAGTGAAACCAACGAACTTCCAGGGATGAACTACAAAAAAAACGGTCATTAATACCAACAAATTGCTTCTAAGCCTCATGCCCTGTGAGACCTGGCTTGTGAGAACCATGTAGGTAGGTGGAAGGCTGGCTATCAAGTGGAATCAGGACACTCCAGTAGAAGCAGTTTGCACACAGGGGTTAATACTGCATCCAGTCCTGTTCTACATCTTTGTTAATGATCTGGATGATGGGGTAATGTGCAGCCTGAGCAAGTGTGCTGGTGGAAAAAACATGGAAAGGGCAGCTGATCCACTGGAGAGTCCTGCTGCTGTTCAGAGGGATTCTGACAAGCTGGAGAAATGCACCAACAGGAACCTCATGGAGTTCAAGGAAATGTAAAGTCCTGAACCAGGAGAGGAACAATGCCAAGCACCTGCATATGCTGGAGTCCACCCAGCTGGAAAGCAGCTTTGCAGAAAAGGACCTCCTGGTCCTGGTGGCCACGATGCTGAACAGCAGCAATGTGCCCCTGCAGGGAGACACCAACAGCACCCTGGGCTCTGCCAGAAGGTTTAGGGAGGTGATCCTTCTCCTCCATCCATCACTGCTCAGGCCACACCTGGGATATCATGTCCAGTTCTGGGCATACTGGAGACAGCGCAGTGAAAGGCCATAAACAAACTAAAGGATTAATTAAGGGCTTTATTAAAGCATTGGAGCACCTCTCACATGACAAAAGCCTGAGAGAGCTGAACTGTTTAGCCTAGAGAAGTGAATGGGGCATCTTATCACTGAAGGAAGCTGTAAAGATGGAGCCAGACTTTTCAATGGTGCCCAGTGACAGGACAAGATGCACTGGGCACAAACTGAAACACAGGAGGTTCCCTCTGAACACTGGAAAGACTCACACTGGCCCATGTGGCCCAAAGAGGTTGTAGAGTCTCATGCCTTGAGATACTCAAAAGACATCTGGACATGGTCTTGGACAGCCAGATCAGGTGGCCCTGCTGGAGCAGGGGGTTGGACCAGATGAGCTCCAGAGCTCCCTTCCAACCTCAGCCATTACCTGGTTCTATGAATCACGTCCCATTGCATCATACGCAGCTGCTTCAGCAGAACCTGAAGATAACCTGCAGAGTACCATTAAGCTAAATAGTAATAAAAGGCTTCTTATGAAATAACTGAGAGCCTGTGCAGGGTTTCTTTTATTACAGGATTTACTATGCTAATTTAATTACAACAAGGTGATTACAAAGTAATCCTATTTAGGCAGGAAGTTGACACTGCAACTATGAATATCTTACTCAGCACAGGATTAGAAGTGCCCTTTGATGGTTACTTTCACCTCCAGAAAGAAGCACTCCAAGGCAAGTTATGAACATGTTTTAGGACAGTACAAAATTCTACAAAAACTATTCTACAAATAGACAATGGGGACACGCAGGAAGAAAGGAGTGTGGCTTAATGCAGGCCAAAATGTTATTAGCTTTCCTCATCTGGGAATGACCAACAACAATAGCTTGTACGGCACAAAATTCCTTCCATAATGACTTCCACCTGCTGGAGGGCTGCCATTCGCCCTGCAGCTGCTCTCCCATCTGCTGCTGGAAGCCATCGCCCTCCCTTTGGATGAGACCTGAGGCCTGGAGATGGACGATCCAGTTGCTCTAAGCAAACAAAACCTTTCCCCAATTCCCAGAGACCCGGACCTGCTGTGTCTAGAAGCACTGCTGGATTGCTACCACAGCACAGTCTAAGCCTGATCGTGTGAAAGGTTCAAGCTCAATGGGCTTGTGCAGAAACTGGGAAGAAGAGGAATTAAATGCCTGTCAGAAGCCAGTTGGTTCTCCACCAGGACTGCAGAACCCCAGCAGCCCTTCAGCAAGAGCACTGTAATTCAGTTCTCTGTACCACTGCCCATCTGCCAGCCATAAGATTGTAACACACTGAACACAAACCAGTCTGATAAGGAATTAGGAAGCCAAATCAGTGGAGAGCCAATGGAATTCATCACCATCCTCAGCAGCACAACGGGTCATACAAGCCTTGCAAAACAGATTTGCACAGCCCAGGATTTAAAATAAGCAACCTTTCCTACTGCTAGATTGAGATCACCAAAATTGCTGGAGTTTTTATCCTTGTTCTGTTATGATTATTTTGTATTATACACATATGCTGGTTGGCCCATTAAACACAAGCGGGAAAAGCCAAATTTCATCTGTATCTTCTTAACATGCAGAGCACAAGACATACAGCAAAAAGGGATAATCAGAATCTTAGAAATATTTATTTCCTGCTTCCACAAGAAGGATGAGTTTAAGCCCTTTTTTTTCCTAGAGCTTTGCTAGCCAGACATCAGAAACATTCTATACGATTCCTCTATACCTTAAACAATATACTTGTCTGAACAGAAACGATTTGCACTATATGACTAAATTCCACAGGCATTTGTTTCCTGAAAGAGGCACACACATTAGAAATAAAATCAAGAATTTCTAATAGCAATCAATCTAATCAGTATTGTGTGCTCCAAGCCTATGAAGTTTTTTTAAAAACCAGGAAAATAGTTAATGGACAACATTTTAAACACTGGATTTACACGCTCCCTTAAATGTGACAACCATCTCAAATGGGTATTCCATTACTCATAATTTTATGGTCTGATTCTGTAGATACATACATAATTAATACATTGGTCTGTTTTAAAGAATGAAATTATTCATATTTTTAAATAAATGTTGATTGTACTTGAAAAAATAACCAGAGATTAATAACATGCACCTTTCAACATATCCCTTCAAAATACCTCAGTGGCTTCACCCTTCAGAACAGAAATACACAGAAGAAAAGAAGCATCAACCAGAGCAACCAAAAGGAAAACTCAGTCAACTAATAGATGAGGAAACAGCTCATGATATCACACCAATCAAATCATTAAGGTCCACCTCCCCCCATTGAAGCCAATGAGAATTAGACACAAATATTTTCTTCAAGGGCAATCACGAGTGCTTCTAAAACACTTCTAGAATGAGAGCTGGTGTACTACCAAAATTATATATACACCAAACACATTGGCATTTAGAGTGTTTTAAATTATTCATTATTCTTTAACAACTTTCCTTCTACACAGACTTGACTCAAACACATCACTACCTTGATCCTGGCTATGAAGTCAGTATTTCTATTGCATTTCATGATTAGGAGACACAATACCTCTGTCTGAAGTATGGCAGCTCTCTGTTCTTTGGCAGTAAGGGACTCTTTAAGCACTTCAATGTGTTGCTTGCAATCTGAATTCTGATTGCTAAGGGTTTCAAGCTTAGTTTGTAAGGCAAGAAGTTCTGATTCTTTCTTTGAGAGTTCTTGTTTCAGTTGATCAATCTGCAGTGGGGAGAAAAAAAAAGTTAGGCCATTCATTTTGTCTCCAATTCATCGTTCCACTGGAAATCTGAAAGGTGAGAATGACCATGATACGACAAATCAGACACCTGTGAATTCTGGAAGAGAATTAAGATGCAGACTTTTTACACTTACACCTTCAATGGTGTTTCTTGCAATTTAATGTACCCTGCCTGAAGAACGATTGCCCTGTTGTTGCAGAATTTAAAAGGAAACTCTTAAAAGATTATACGTGATGATTTGGCCTATAAATTCACCATGGACCTCACTTAAGTTCAAAGGCATGTATCCCATGTGAGGCAAGTCTGGCAGGAGAGCAAAAATGCACAGGAAAAAAAATTGTTCATGAAAGTATAAATTCAATCCTTCCAACAGCATGATTCCCATGACTTATCATTGGCCAGATTGAATCAGGAATTTTTTAGGAGTCTGATAAAGAAAAAACAGGTATCTTAGAAAGGAGAGGACAACAGGAAAGTGGAATTTTAACTTTACTCTTCTTGCAAATTTGTTGCTGCCCACCATCCGCACCTCCTATTTTTCTCCCTGGCAGTTCACATGGAATTCTCAGGTAGTAGAAAAGCCAAGCCAAGAAGACTTACTTAAGACAAGTCTGGGGAAAACATTATAAAAAAATTCCACACAATGAAAGGGCTGAGAGACTATAAAAGCTTGTCCCAGAGGAAACAGCAGAAACACAATACTAAGACAGAGCTTCTGAATTTAAGTGAATTTAAGGTTCATCAGTAAATGTCATGGAACTGTGATTATTCTCCTCTTTCCACAATGATAAATGAGAAGAATAGCCACAGAACACAAAATTGTGGTGGATTTAGAATATATGAATCAGAGCAAAGCACTGGACTATATACAGAACAATGTGTACAGGTGAAAGGATGGTGAATTAGGTGGCATATAACTAATCTTAAATTCTTGTGATATAACACTGGTCTGTCACCAGATGATTCCAGATACATCACCTCATGAGGATTGTTCAAAATAAAATGCCTCACTGCATCTGCATAACTCAGAGAAATCACTTCCTTTTTATGAAGAGCTCTTTTCCATATTCCAACAGACATTTGGGATGCAAGAAATCTAGAGGTGGTAGATGTGAGATGATTCAAAAATCCCCAGGAAAAAAAGAATATCCATTGGCTGATCCTACACAACCACATTCTAGAAATCCATATACTAAAATATTTCACGAATTCAGTATTGTAAAGTACTGGAAATACTTTACAAATGCTGATCAAAATGCTTCTATTTTGTCTTTCATTGCAAGTGTATATTTAAAAACTAAATTTAAAAACAGTGTTTCTTCCAACTACAGTCCATATACATGTCTTAATATATTTATTCCTTATTTCTTTTTATAAATCCCAGTATCTTTGGCTGGTTAAGGTGCATGGAGAGTCACCTGTGAGCTACTGTATAAAATCAAGAATCTACCCTAGCACTAAAAGAAATCACCTTTAAAATCTGAAAATATCAAAATAAGAAAAGATACATACAAAAACCAGATATGAAGAAAGAATGCAATTAAAAGCTGCTAGAGAAAGCTTTCTCTGGAAAGCAAACCACCTTCCTCCATCCCTTGCCAGAACATGTAAGGAAGTATGGCAAGCAAGAGAAAATGGATAGAAAATGAACAATGGGGAAATCTGTCTATGAGATACAAAGACAAAACATAGATCTGCAGCCAATCTGAATTACATCACAGACTTTATATGAGACGCATGTGAACATCACAGATGCTTAATCTCTTCTAGAAACTCTTCCCCCTTCTCTCCATGACACAACCCACACCCTGAGAAATAAAAAAAAAAAATTTAAAAGGCTTTGCTTTCATCGCAGGTGTGTTCTTTTGTTTTAGAAACAGAATCTGTTTAGTGTAAAGTTCTGGCTACAAGATCTACAAATTGTCAGGAGTTTAAAAATGTGTTACAGCTCTCAAATAAAAAGAAAAAAAAACCTAAGAGTTAAAACACAAACCAAACACACACAACACAAAGACTGTTGAATAAATATGCTGATGTTTTTTAAAATAAAGTATTATGGTGAAAAAGTACTAACATTTCCGTTTTTAAAAAATTGTCACAAAAATAAAAAGGTATAACAAGAAACTATAAAACTTATATTAAGAAATTTTAGACATGGGAATATTCACTTTTTAAAGTTCTGCAGTATCACAGTGTGTAAAAAAACTAATTAAAGAGGACATGAACTAGATTGTTGTCTCTCGTGGACATGCAAAGTTTTTTGCTTTGTTGGAGGACCAACTGTCATGATTCAATGAAACCTCATGATCTCATATAATACAACAAAAACATTTTTATACTTTATAAAGACTACAAACAAGATAACTTACAAGTCTGGGTACAAGTGCTGTAGCATCAAAAAACTCCAAGTTTGTCCTCTGACCCTGACCTTCCCACAAACTCATGTATTTCATATGTGTAATTAGCCTCTCACCACTTTTTCAACATTACCCAATATGATCTTGCTTCACCTCCTTTCCTGAAATCCTAATTCCTTTTTCTTCCTTCTCAATTTATGATTCTGTCACCTCCCATAATTTCAGTTCCTTAGAACCCATTAATTTTTCTTTTCCAGAAAACCATTATCAATGTTCTTCTGTTGTGATTTTTACACACCAAATTCTTATGTGACATTATGCAGAGTAACCAGAAAACAAATCAGAAAAAAAAAAAAAATCAGACCTTTTCCTCTGAATATTGCATATTAAAATTAATGGGCTAAATCTTTAAGTCAATAATTCTATTAAATGAAACTATGCTGAGGTACAAGTCATAGGATTTGGTCTGATGCAACAAATGACAATTGCATTTTAAAGGGAAGGATTTAAGCAAAGGAAAAGGAGTAGCAATGCAAATGATGTGCCTGCTTACAGTAGACCCTACAAGTCTATCAGTAGATTCTACAGGTTATGCTGGTTAAGGTCCGGTTTTAAACTGGTTATCAAATTTCCAGGCCTATCCACACCAAAAAAAAAAATGCTGTAGCTCTTTTCCTGTTGCGGTTTTTTTCTTTTCCTACAGGATCTCCTAGAACTTGCATGCTTCCTTCATTCAGTATGGAAAGTTCCTACAGGCAGACATTAATTACAGAGCACCTTGTTACTGCTTTATCAATTCTTAAAATTCATCTTACTGGTAATTTGCTGAAATTGTACTAATCTGCCACTAGATTTTCATACCCATTCCAGTGGATAGCATTAGAGTTCTAATATTCAAAGAACTACTTAAAAGCAGAGTGCAAACTCACACCTGAAAAAATGCAAGCGTGCATTTAAATACATGGCTGAGAACCAAAAGATGAACCCTAGTAAGGGAAGGAAGTCTTCCAAAGCAGAAATTTTTATTAGAAGTACAGATCATCCTATATGTTTTCTTCATAGTCTCAATTAAGATATTTCAAGGTGCAGAGCTCTTAGTCATATAAACTTTACGACCTGTTTTGACAATTTCTGTATTAAGTGAGTGATGACATGTTTTCTCCCTTCAAAACCTGAGCAAGGAGAGACCTTATCAAGTGGGCAAGTAAAAGAAATCTGGCAAGTTTTCTTTCTCATTTTTAAAACTTTTATTTAGCTGCAAGTCACGATTAAAGCCTGTATATTTGGAAGGAGTGAATATTACTAAGAAGTAGTTAAGAAAAGAAACGCTTCCAAACATTGTCTGCCACTCATCTACAATAAATGATGTTCAGTATTTGCCTCCATTTAACACCTTCCCGTTTATTTAAAGCAAGAGCAGATTGAAAACAAGCTATACTTCAAGAATAAATGAAAAATATTAAGAGCTTCAAGCACCTCAGAAGAGTTTTGTATTGTTCTTTGCCATCAACCTCGTTTATCAGAATTTATCAACAATCTCAGGTTCAACAGATCAAGTACAGCAAGATCTGTTTGCTGACAGCTCCATAAATACTTTTCCACCTTGAAAGGTTCTCAGATGAGTGATAAAAATAATATCTTCTGCTGCAAATCTTAAGTGGAGGAAAAGGACTAGTGGAAGAAAACAGACAAAGCTTCATCAGAACGTGGCATTTATCAAAGATCAGAAGGCTGTGACAAAACAAGGCACATTTAATATTCTTCTCATTCATCTGCTTTTCATGCTACAGAAGTATACTGAAGCTTTTCTTCTCAAAAAATCAGAAGATTGGTAAAGTTCTAGGCTTTGTACTTTATTTTTATATCAACAGGTTTGCTGACATGCATTGTGAGTTTTGCTGTAAATCACTAAAACTGAATTGCTTTGAAATTAATGATGTTTAAGTAGGCAAAACAATTTTCCTGATGATAATGGTACTTAGGAGCTTTAGTTATTTTTTAGTAGCTCAAAAGCTACCTTTTTCCAAGAGAATAAATATATTCTTTGATTATTATTTTTTCTTAATAAATCTGGATCAATTCCACATGGGCACTAACACTTCCATTTCTTCTGTAGCAAAAAACCCCAAACAATGAACAAGCAGTAAAGTTTTGTGAGCTTGATAGAAGGAAATGTGTCACATCACTGCATGTTTACTACCTGCCTGTGGTCAACTCCTAATAGTCTATGTACAGTAATATGAAATTAAAGGAACTCTGCAGGAAAAAAGTCACTAAATTGCTAGTCCTGAAAATATGAACAGAGTACAATTTGGTATCATCTATGAAACAAAATTTTTTACTACAAAACTACATCAAAAGCTAAAATCAAAATAATTTTCATTTATCCAAAATGCTTCACTCCTTCATGTCTACTGAATATTATATAGTTGAGATTTACCAAAAGGAGACATGCAGCTGCTTGCATTGGAAACAGTCAAGTTAAAATTTTTCATTCCATTATTTAAACAGTCTTAATCTCTTTTATAAATAGATCTTACCTTATTTTTCATGAACTTTGAGTGACTCTTGTAAACTTCTATTTGTTTGATTTCTTCTTCTCGGTCCTCTGTATTCAGAACTCCATTTGTCTTTAACATCTGTATTTCATCTTCAAGATCTCTTATATTGCGCTCAAGTGAAGCTATTTTTGTATCCTAAGTTACAAAAAAGAGAGTATTGAAAATTATATGAGACATATATTAAGGAGTAGCAGAAGCATATCTGTACTTCAGTGAGTATCAAATAATGAAACAGCAAAAATAGATGGTACCAATAGAGAATGCACATAAACCAGGAATAATTCTATTGGGTTTAGCTTAAAGAAATGCAGAATTCAGACCAGACCTCTTTCACTATAGTTGCACAGTCTGTAGAGAATATATTCCTGACAAAATTCCATTTAATTCCTACAAAGGGATGAAGGGAGAATGGCAGATGCCTAATTTTTCCACATATGTATGATAACAAACCTTGTTATCATTAGTAACCATCTAGGCCTGGCTATTCTTCCAATATTCCTCCCTCTTAGGCACAAAGTTCAGCCCAGAGAGGCCAGTCCATGTCTCTGCAGGACAGAGGCCACTTCAGAGAGGCTCAGGGTCCCTCTTTCTCTGGAGCTCTGCCTGCTCTCAAGAGGGAGAAAGGTTGTGTCCTCAAATATTTTTCCTTAACTAATCTAGCCACATCACTAAGAGGGGATTTAGCACTTTTTATTGTGAGTCCCAAGATAAACAAAACCACAACCACTAAAAATTTCGACGCCCCAGCCAAAGGCTGCCACGTGTGCCAGCACCACACTGGAAAACAGTGATGTTTTTTGCAGTTTCCAGTCATTTAGAAATTGGCTAAGTCCCTTCTGTGAGAGTCAGAAAGATTAGAAAATCGATTACACAAACTTGTCACAATTTTCTGTTTGAAAGAAGTTTGCAAAAATTACTCGTTAGGAAATCTGGTCAGCAACATAAAGGATCAACCACCCGTAAAATATTAGAGACCGGATGCAGTTCTTGTTCCATTGAGATCAATATGAAATAAAAATTAAAAAACAACACACACCACACAAAACAAAGCAACCTGATTCACTAAGACCAGGTTATTAAGTTAGAAACCTATCTTGGGAAAAAAAATACAAATGGAATTGCTGCTTTAACCAGGACAAGCTAAGTTTGAATCACTGCAACTTTGTTGCTTTCTTTAGGCTGCCTAAAAACAAGCAAAAACCACAACTCCTGTAATAACTTCTTTTATAACAAAGCTAGGCAAATTTAGCAATTAAAGAGTCTGGATCACAGGAGAGTCTGGATGTAGTTCCAAAAAGCATCTGACTTTTTGGTACTGAAGCAAAAAAGAATCTCAGATTATTTTTGAGGACAACTGTTATAAATCCATATAGAATGAAAGGTAAGGACTAAGCAATGGCCCACTGTCATTCCTCTAACATTTTTGCTTTTATCTTTATAGTCAACAATAAATCTCAACCTGAGAGAAGTTTTCTTTTATTATTTTCTTATTCCACCAAAAATTAACTTTAAAATTAATTTTAATTCTAAAACACAGAAATAAAATATTGAGATGGAATAAAAAAAGGGAAGAATTCTCATTAAATGTATTCATTTGGAGAAGTTGCACAAAAGGAGAAATACTGCAAGATACAAAAGTATTTAAAAGCTCTCAAGACTTAAACACAAAAATAATTGTAGCTCTCACAGATAGAACCAATTCAGCTTGCTCCATTAGACTTCATTTCAGAAATATTTTCCTCCTACTTTTGAAGATAAAAGCAAAACCTAAGCTCCACTACACTTTGGAATGATTTTGCAATTAAATATATCAATACTTACATGACCTGTTACGACATGACATCTGGGAATAGCCTTCATCAAATCTCCCCAGCTAAGTCTATAAGAGCCTGCCTTTTTGTACTGCCTTCGTATTTTACGTGTTTGCAAATATAATATGGCAGAAACAATTTACAGCACAGCCTACTACACTCTTCAGAAGGTTTATACATCACAAAATAACATTTAAGCTTCATGAGAAATACCTAACATAACACAAGAAATATCTAATATATAAGCACTTTCTGTACTTCTACTTCACAAGATTGAAATCTCTGAGGAAAAGTTTATTTTTAATCCATCTCTGCATACTGTAATTCGAGATGTGTAAAAGCTACTTTCCTATGTCTCAAAAACTTGTCACTAAGTTTTACATTAACTTTTTATTGAAACAGAAGCCAGCAATGCTCCCTGTTGCATGCTGGCTTGCCCAGGAAAGCTCCGAGGTTTCCTGCCTGGACAACTGCTAGAAAGTGAGGAGCCTTGTAGGTCAGAGATAACAGAGAGAGCCCAGAGCTCCCAGTGGGCACTGTCACAGGGGAGCTGGGCTGACTCACAGGATGCACAGAGACTTAGGTAGCTTTGCATTTGCCAAGGGTTTTGACAGAATAGGCACATTCCCATAAAATCCTCTGATTCAGCTGAATCAGCATTTTCCCACAGAAAATTTCAATTGGAAAACTTTCGACCAGTCTTGTTGGGGCACAGGGTTTGGCAAGCTTTCAGAAACTGAAATAGGAATAGATGCAATATTTCCTTCAAACCTCTAAGATTTATCCCCCTTAACAACATTCTAAGAAACTACATGGGTCTGTGTTGAATCACAACAAAGATTCCTTTGCAATAATATTAAGGAAGCAGATTAGTATTAAATGGTACTAATAAACATCTGAGTTGTACAACAATGCAGCATTTGTTCAGATTTTTCCATTCAGGCCCTCTAAATCTGTTAAAAGACATAAGATTATACAGAAGATTTGTGATAGAGATCAGGGCACTCACCCTAATCTATCCCCTCCTTCCAGCAGTAACCAATAGTTCTTCCTTATCTCCTTTATTAGAACAGTGTTGCAGATATTCTGGGAGAGGTTAGGGCTATTTAGGTTTCTGCTGGCTGGACCTAACAAAAACCCACCTCTTTTGGAATGTGAAAAAAATTAGTATGTGTCCTTATGCTGAAGAAAATACTACTTTACAATAGAAAAAGAATTAACTCTACAAATGAGTTTCCACAATGATGTTTAATGAATCATATCAGTCCTTACAAGAGTCCTACAGCACATTTCCTGAAAACAGAGGGGCAGGAAAAAAGCAAAACATTTGTAAATAATCACAGAATATTCTGAGCTGGAAGGGACCCACAAGGATGGTCAAGTCCAACTCTATAGAATACAGCATTCCAGGCTGTCTTACCCTGAAAGCAAAAGTAAGAAAATGCTAATGTTCATCATTTCAGATACCTGATAAATTTAAATTATGTCTGTGAAAAATTTTGCTTGTAGGGCATTCAACAAGCAATCAGAAGGAGCTATTTGAAACTTCTAATTTAATGAAGCTTGAATTTAAACGCACTTAGGCACACATGCTGTCAACAGACCATACCCAACTACTTTTATTGTATGAATTTTTACCTTGTCAATTTAATGCAGAGAATATTCAGATTTATCTTTGAAGATAAGGGAAGTGAAAGTTCATGCAGTCTTAACAATAGAGTATGTCGCACTGCAAACACACATACACACTCCTCTAGAACCAAACCCATACCTGAAATATCACAGCTGGATCAATACATAAAGATGGCTCTTTCTGTAAGTAAGGTAAACCACAAATATTTCCATTTACTTTACAGCTTACATTTATAAAGACATTTATATTTGCTAGACTCCACATATTTTTCAATATCCTATCCTTAAGATGAGTTCTAGGCCATATCTGCTGGCAATTTCTGATTTTCTCTCTCAAGTAATATCATTGGTTTTAGTGATGATAGAATTAGACCATAGAAACATGTAGTGGTTGGGTTGGAATCAGCATTTAAAGGTCATCTAATCCAACCCCCTGCCATGAGCAGGGATACCTTCCACTATCCCAGGTTGCTCCAAGCCCATCCAAACTGTCCAGGAGCATTTTCAGGGATAGGGCATCCACAGCTTCTCTGGGCAACCTGTGCCAGGGCCTCACCACCTGAATCATAAAATTTTTTTTTCTATATGTCCAACCTAAATTCATCCTACTTCAGCTTAAAACTGTTGTTCCTTGTCCTATCACAACAGGTCCTACTGAAAGCTCTGTCCCCATCTTTCTTTTATGCCCCTTTCAGCACTGAAAGGCTGCCAGGTCACTGAGGAGCCTTCTCTTCCCCAGGCTGAAGAGCCCCCAGTCTGTCCAGGAGCTGCCCCAGCCCTCTGATCGTGGCTGTGGCTCTCCTCTGGACCTGCTCCAACAGGTCCATGTCCTTTTTGTCCTGTGGAGCCCAGAACAGAAGGCAGCAGAGGGGGAGCCGCACGAGAGATCAGCAAGTTTTGACCCGATTCACATGCTCAGGACTACTTATCAAAAAATGAAGTGAAATGTGTGTTTGCTTTTCATCTTTGTATTATATTAATAGGAGTTCATCAACTCTGAATATCACTGATACTCAAAATACATTCAAAGATATCAGTCACCTGGCATTTGCCAGCACACAATATGCAAGGAAGCTGGCATGGGTGCCATTGCAATTAAAGGAAAGGATTTCCATGTACCAGTTTTATTTTATACTTTGCCAGACTAAGATTTAGGCTTGAGGGGAAAAAATGCAGTTTAATTACATATATCCACAGTCACAAAGTCAAAAGCAATCACTGCATCAAAACTAGACTAGTTTGAGGGAATAATAGGAGCATGTGGGAAAGGGAAGCATCCTGCCCTCCCTTAGTTTTGTGACTCTGCTTTCCAGAAGAAAAAAGGGCTTCTGGAGAATAAGGTCAGTTGCAGAAAAGAGAACAGAGTAAAGAATGTAGTGAGAAACAATAGAGCAAAAGACATGGGACATCTGGGAGCAAATGTGTCTATAAAGCAAAACCAGAAAGTTAGGAAAGAAAGGCCTGTGCAATGAATCTGAAAAGACAACAAATATCTGGAAAGGAATAAATAAAGCAAGAAAAACAGGAGTCAAGGCATAGGATGTGAATTTTCCAGATTTTCTGTTTGCATTTTTTTATTTTGCATGAATATACAGGAGATGGACACTGGTCAACAAGACAGCAGTTATGCAGAAAATGCAACTGTTTTAAGAAAAAGCAACTATTTGCAAAGTTTCAGAGGGAAATTAAGAAGGTGACAGGACAGGAAAGGTAGTTCAGAAGATGTCTAGGACAAATAAACCTGAGAGAGGATAGGTAGGAGAAATGGGTACACTTGATTGGATGAAAGGGAATACAGACTGGGAAAAGGGACAGAAAGAATTCAGCAGTGGTGAGGGACAGAAGAAAACCACAGAAGAATAGATGAATTTATGAAGGAGGGAAAGTTAGAGCCTGGGGGAACCATGGAAGGACTCAGACAAAAGCCAAAGTGGTGAGGGGCTGGAAGGGGCTGGGTGTGGTGAGGAGAAGTGTAAACTGCTTGGAGCCTCTGCATGGGGGAGTGGATGGCCTGAGATTGCCGTATTCTAGCTCATCCTCTCCTTCCCTCTGCCCTCAGCACTGTAGGGAAACAATTCCTTCAATGCTTGAGCATTCAAAACTAATGTTCCACTTCTTTTTTTTCAAAACAAATGCTGTCTGGATTAAGACAATTTAAATTTACTTGAAAACAGTCCAAATCTGGAACTTGTAATGAAAACTGCTGTTTCATCACGTGGATTTCAACATCTTACATTTCTCCATTTTTTCTTTTCAATATTAGGCCTATTTTAGCCAGGGCAGCCTCCAAGGGGCGTGTGTTCATCGGGACAGAGAGGACTGGGTGCCTCAGAGGCAGAAGCAGCTCGGCATCAGTGCTCCAGCAACACGAGTGCAGCCTCACTCGGGACAAACGAAAGGTCTCCACAAAGATCCGATTTTTAAACAGTGGAACATTGCTCCACGCCCACCCCTCCTGGGACTCAAACAGAAAACACTGCCCTGTCTTCAGGGACAGACACTGTCGGGAGCAACTACTGTCATCACATGTGTCATTCCTGTGCCCTGGACCCTCCATCCCTGTTCTTTTTCCAAGAGTTTTGGTACAGGAAGAGGAATTGAAAATCAATTTCAACATGTCTTTACATTGTTAATAACCCACATGAAGGGTTATAAATTATTCTAACACATTGTTTTTGTATCCCAAAACTTTTAAATTTATAATTCTGAATATTAATAGAAAAACCAAGTTTCTCAGCCACTACCTTACCTTCCCATTTATTTAGAGCAGTAAGTTACTGTAAAGACATATATTTTAGATTTCATACCAAGACTTCTAAACTAATGTCCAAAGCAAATATACATCCAAAAATAGAATTCTGTAATCAATGTACCTTCTTTGTTCCTCATATAATCCAAACTAATTATTATCTATTAAAAGACAGATACTGTATAAAGTCCTGCTGTTGTTTTAACTGTGTATTTACCACAATGTTCAGACATGCTGAACTCATTTGCTCATAACAGAAGTCACTAGCAAAATGAGGCCTTTAATTTGCACTTCCTTTTAAGACTGAAATGAAAGACCATCATTAATGAATTTCAGGCAGCGTTGCCAACTCACAAATTATCTCAGGTCTCATGGTATTTTTCTTAAAGATGAACATTCCAGACTCATTGAATTATGCAAAAACATCAGTTTTCACTTTTTAAATTACTATTTTTATTCTTTGTTATTTTGGAGGGAAAAGCCACAACACTTTAGTAATATGATATATCAAAAAGAGTAAACTATAGTCAGGACTAAGAGAGCTGTTTCATCATATTTTTGCATATCTGCTGTTGCAACTAATATTTTCCTTAGGTTGTCTGTAAAATTATGGCCTAATAATAACCACCAGAAGAATTGTTTTAAAGTTTGAGAAGGAAAACATTTTACATCAGCCTTGGACAGTTTGCTTTGGAGTTCTGTTTGTCAGTTTATTCCATGTACTTTGGATCTCCTAAAACACACCCATACACACACACCCTAGTCTTTTTAAAAAGCAATATTCAGTTATCATTATTCAGCAATGCTACACTTGATTTTTTTAATCAATTTTATTTAGTAAACAGACCAGGAGAAATAAATACTAATTATTCCTAGCTACATAACAACATAAATTGACATGGTAAAGGAAGCATTTAATGACTGAACAGTCATAAATCATCCCTGGTAGGCAGCTGAGTGTCACAGCTGCTCGTTCACTCCCCCTCAGTGGGACAGGCGAGAGAACCAGAGGACAAAAGTGGGAAAACCAATTGTTTGGGACAAAGCCAGTGTAATGTGTAAAGCAAAGCTGTGCAGGCAAGCAAAGCAAAATATGGAATTCATGCTCCCCACGGGCAGGTAGATGCCCGGCTGTTTCCAGGAGAGCAGGGCTGCATCAGGCACCAGAGTTATTTGGGAAGACAAATGCCATGACTCTGAATGTCCTCCCTTCAGCTTGCTGAGGCCGAGCATGACACGATGGGATGGAATATCCCTCTGGGGAATTTGGGTCAGCTGTCCCCGCCGTGCTCCCTCCCAGCCTCCTGTCCACCCCCTCCCTACTCGCAGGGTGGGAGCAGAGTGAGAAACTGGGAGAGCTTTGTGTGCACACTGCTGGACAACAGCTAAAACATCAGCACGTTACCAGCACTGTTTCGGTCTGAAATCCCAAACACAGCACCAGACAGGCTGCTACGGGGAAAATTAACTCCATCCCAGCCATAGCCAGTACACGACTTCATGCAGTAAAAATAACACACAGGAAATCATGCAAAGACCATACCTTCATTTCAATAACTGTTTGCAGAGCCTTCGTCTTTGCTGGCTCAGGCTGGAGTTGGGTTCTTCTGTGCAACTCCTGTGGAGGGACACGATAGAAATAAGCTTGACGACTCATCTTTCCATTATTTTAATTGCTCATATGAACTCATTGCAACAAAATTAAGAGTCTGATGATGAGAAGCAGGTAACTCCAAGTGCTACAGGTGCTTCCCTGGCTGTAACCCCCCTGCCACTGCTGCTGTCCCTATCTTATGTTACAGCCAACTCTGACAGCACATGCGCTATTTCTGAAACCCCACATCAATAATTAATGTCAAGCCTGACAACCCAGCAAGGAATTTCTTAGTCCAAATACAATGCTGCTATTGCTGCTGAAACACCAAAACCTAATTCAATTTTGTTACTAATTCAAACACTGGTAAATGTTAAATCTTTTACAGTACTTTCTTCTTAATTTTTCCTCCAATGTCTGAAATAAGCAATTGAAAGACATTATATTTAAATTTGACATTTTAAGGATAATAATTATGTAGTGGGCTGACACAGCACACGCTACAGTAGCAATTACATTTCAGTTTTCACATTTTCATACTGTTTTTTATGCATCTTAATCCACAGGCAAAAGGAAAATGGATTGCATTAGTTAAGACAAAGTTAACAGAACCAATACATACTGGTCTTCATAAAAATAATAATACAAAGCCCCCACAAGAGTATGAAGACAGCAGCACTCAGTCTCATAAAACCAGAATTGTATCTTGGTATGATATATCCCAACAAAAAACTCACATAACTACCTGGAAAAAATGTAGTAAAGGTGTGACAAAACATTTTCATTTGAGAATTTGGTGATGCTTATTCCCTTCCCATAAACCATCTGAGAGATTTATTATTAAAAAAACCTGAAACAGGACAGATACAGTCGCTTTTCTACTCCTTTGGAGTCCTTCTGCTCTAAAGGACAGGAGTGCCATCCTTGATGTCTTTATGTCTCAGTTCTTTCTACTGCAGTGCTCCACAGACACTCCTGAACTAACCTTGTAGCCATGAAAAAGACATTTATGCTTGAGGCCAAGGAGCCAAGGTCATTCACCTAGGTCTTGCCTACCTTATAACCCACAAGTTTAAAAGTCATAATTTTTTGTATCACAAACTATCAACCAGTTTCTTCTTCTGTGTAGCAACAAACATATTGCTGATCCACAACTGCAAGAAACAACTGTTCTCAAAGACTAAATAGTAGGAGTGATTTACTGTATGTTAATAAACTAAAGTCTACTGCTAATAAACATCTTTATAAAACAGATTAAAAAAATGTGAGGCCTAATACATTAAAATAACTGAAAGAGACAAGTAATTGTACCTAATGCTAAGTAAGTCTGAATGGTTTTTTATTAGGTTAAATGTATTACAGGTACATATACATATATTTAAACTGTATCTAACAGATAACAGTGAACTTACAATTTTGCTTTTATGCATTTTTCAAATGCTTTGGCATTTATGGAATTCTTTCTGCATTTATGAAATAGTATCCCTGATTTATCATTTTTCTTTGGTTTTTTCTTTTAATTTAAATGCAACTGTCCAAATTATAAAAAGAAGGAAATCTTTGCAAACCACCTATGCAAGGAATCTCTCAATCACCACCAGCTGTTTGTCTTAGATGAAACAAGTACCTTCACTGCACAACTGTTTTAAAATATAGAAGTATGCAATGAATTTGTCATACAGTTATACAAAAGAATAGTTGGCCAGTCATACCACTATCAGATCAGCAAAAATTACAGCTAATTCTAAGACCAGACTTTGCTCCCTAAGGCCACATAAACTGAGCTGGAATATAAACAGGATTCCACACATTGCCCAGGGAGACAAAGCAGAGTTTCCAGCCCGTTAGCCCAAGATGGATGGACTGCCAGGGATGCGTGTTCCGAGACGTCGATCGTAGCGTGAAGCCTTGCCTCATAATGCTTTTCCTGTTTGCTTTATGAATCAATCTGATGCTGGCTGACTTAAAAGCTTTTCTTCTCTATCCCTGATGGTAAAATGAAGCAGACTTTAGGATTCTGGAGAAGATCAGAAAATGACTCCCACTTTATTATTTTGTGGGGGTTTTCTTCCAATCAGATTCAAATGTTTGGAGACTCCCACAAGGCTCAGTTCTTGAATTTATGTTGTTCCATGTATGTGCTTTTTCATTTGGGGTACCTGATTCAGGAATATGCTTCTGGGGTACTAATTTAAGGATACAGTTTATGTGCATGATACCTTACACTGATTTTCTTACTTTCTGAGGTCATCTGGAGACTTTCAAATTTGCCTGAACAGCTAAGCAAGAGATGTTCTGGAGATTTCAGAAAGTCCTCCTAGCCTAAGGACCAGATTTTCATCCATTACGTCATTTCTGGAATGATGCATTTTTCTTGTTTTCAATTTCTTTTAATAAAAAGTCCAGGGAATTAAATAAGAAAATGTGGGGGGAAAAAAATCAAAACCTTATCAGGGATAGTTTCTTTTAACCTAAACTTTATTGAATGGGACTCTTGATACTTATATCCACAACAAAGTACTTGTTTCATCATCTCTGCAATGATCAAAGCCTATACTAAAAATCTCTCAGAGTTGCAATCATTTATAAAATTAGACTTTCTTTATATCCCTCTATACGGCATCTGCAATTAGTAGTAATTCTGAGTAACCACTTTGCACATGCAAATTAATTATAATTCTGTGTAACCAAATGCCCACACCTCCTATTTCCTGATGATGCTTAGCTGTCAAGGTGATTAATGCACCCACACAAAACTGACAGGTAATCAGATCTTCTTCACATTAAATTTACTTTAAGAGTTTTTGCTTTCAGACTAAAGTAGGTTTCAACCCAAACCTGGCCATTGCTTTCTCCTTCCACAGTATTAGGTTAGCATCTTGTATTGGCCTCAGAAGTAAATTTAGCACACAATTTTAACACTAATTTAAACACCAAAAAAAAAAAAATCCTAAGTGGAGGCAGTTTATATTTATAATCCTAAAATACTGGTGGGAAGGTGAATTCTACCCTTTTGCTTAGAAATTGATAAGAAGATATTGCAAGATTTTGTCCTTATTCACTGGTGCTGAAAATCTCCACTACCTAGTATAATTTGAACCTAACACTAATCACCCAAATAAAACTGTGGTTTTATCCCAGCTTTATTAAAAGAAACTCCATCCGTTGGCTGCAGGAAATTCAGGGTGATGCAAACTGAACCTTCTTTATTCTGTTTCTGAAGTATTTTATTAATGTTCCCAAGACATCAGTGACTGTGTTGTTCTCATTCAATGATACCAACCATGTCAATGTAGTTCAAGGTTTTACCTTTATTTACACAAAATTGCCTAAATTAATGACACAAAGTGCTAGAAAGGAAATGTTCAGAAAAATAGGCAATTTAGAGATGGTGTGAAACTGTCAGTGAGTGTCTGCATTTCAGCTCGTATGCTTCTACTGATTAAAGAGAAGGAAAATGAAATCAAAAACTAGAAGATGTTTAAAAAATTAAAGATTTCTGAAAAATAAAGACATATAAGCAATAAAACCATGAGAATCAAATAACCATTGGAAGAAGAAAAAAAATTATTAAAGAAGGCAGCATAAAAAACTGGCATGAGAAACCATTGTGTCAGTAAATGCAGCTTTTTGCCTTCATAGACAAAAAGTACAAATCTGTAAATCACAGCAGGCAATGGTGTAGGAGCTGCTAGTTCTCTCAAACACCTCAAAGCACATTGGTTCCATTCTCCTAGAAAAGAAAGCCTTGGTATTTCTTCTACAGGATCAGCTTGTCTGAACTTTAAAATTTAGATCAGCAGTATTTTAGTATTTTGATCAATCATTTAAATAAAAGCACAGCACTTACCTAAAGTGTCTAAACAGTAGTGTTTCTTCAGCCAAAAATACCATTAGAAACACTGATCAAATTCAATTTAACCAGAATACTAGAAAAATGTAACATACAGGAATTAATTCGTTCTTAACATACAGACTTATCTGCTCTTTTCTGTTTCCTAACTCTTCACATCTACCCCCAGCCAAAAGAGTCTCAGAGTAATTTAAATCAAACTAGATTTTAAAAATCCTGATCAAAAACTTTATCTTTCTGGAAACCATAAACTGACAAGACAAAATTCCCATGTGTGTCTCCAGTGTACAGGAATAAGGAGCCCTGCTATTGGAAAGGAATTTAAAAATCATGTTACCGTGGACTGTCTTTTAAAAATTCACTATTATAGGTATTTGAACTCTGGGAGAACCTGTTAAAGAAATTTTGTCAAATCTCAACAAATTTTATAGCTTGAAGAAATGAAAATGTGTATATAAGGACATGAAATGAAAAATTAGAGGCAATACAAAGAGCTGATAGCTACAAAAGTTCTGCAGAGAGTGTCTCTGTAAATTAGGTGTATCTAAAATTTTTAAGTTCTCACAGTTAAACAATATACTCAGATGCATGCCTAATTCTCTCCATTTATCATTTCAAATAAACAGATATGACTTTTGATGATACGAAAGAAATTGCATTAATCAGGCACCACCACCAAACTGTAAAACAAAGGTCAATATTCCATCACCATGGACTAGTCCAACAATAGTCTCAATGGCCTCAGTATTATTCTTGAACAATGAGTCTAACACCACCCCTACATTTAAAAACTTGGAGATGCAAAGAGTAGAGGGAGAAAGAAGTTTTTTACACCACTTGAAAACCACTATATTGAACCACGAGCCAAAGTACATCTTTGCAATGATCAGACTTCCATTTATTCCTGAATTCCTGCATATAAGAGGGGCTTGTGAAGTTTTACTAACGTGCCTACAGACATATTATGAGGAGAAGTAGTCTGAGCATTAAGAAACTCAGCTTTTCTTTGACTTGTATGTCAAATACACCTTAAGCAACCACATGCATTGTCATACTGGAAGAGTGTCCTCTGGCAAGAGACCACATACAAAAAGTTTCAAGCGAAAACAGGATTTGTATATGGAGCTTGAAATGCATGTGGGACAATTTAGTTTGTAATTGAAAGCACACAGAATGTTTCCTGAAAGGAGCTACTGAAACTCCACTTTTACCAGAATTCTTGAAAATTTATTTCTTTTCTTTGTAGAAGGAAGCTTCTAGGGGATCATTTCTGTTTTGTACAGTATCATTAATCTCTTTTCCTCTTACCAAAATTACTTCTCCAAATTTAGGAAAAGGGAAGAGTTATTGCTTCACACATATCTTCAGAAAAAGAAACTTTGATGATAAACAGTTTTCTCCCTTTTCACCATTTTCTTAAAGAACCCATACCAAAACCCTTGAGTGCCTGCAATAAAGGAAACCCATATATTTGTTTTCAGGGGTAGTCAATTAGAATCAGAAAACAAGTTCTAACTTCTGCTTACACTTCTGCAAAGCAAATGTACTCTAGAAACATCTTGGCTAGAAAATGTTCTCTTTGCAGTACATATAAAGCTTTAAAATTGCATGGAAAATATGGGTTTTTTGGTTTTTTTTTTAAGCTAAATGTTTAAATAGTCATTTATTAATAACCCAGGTGCACTAAAGAGTGTCACTTAATTTGCAGTAGGACACATGAATGAAATATTGTTGTGACTTATAAACCAGGGGTTTTAGGTATTTAGTTTTGGGTGTGGGGATCTCTTTTTAGAAGACTATCTTTTATTGAAATCACATCTTCAAATTCTTAAAATATAAAATTCTTATTGTAACAAATCCTTTGTGCAATCCATAGTGTTTAAAAAATCCTTATCCAACAAACCCATTATTTTAAAGACTTATTTCCACTACTTCCCTCCCATTTAGAAGCCTGAGTGCACAAAGAACTTTTTAATAAGGTTAAAAATGAAAGCAATATCCCATCAGTTTTACAATAATGTAACACTAACCGTGGAGCAATAATGGAATTCCACCTTAGGGTGTAACTAAGAATAGACTTCCCTTGCTCCTGCCATCAAAAGCATATAGGCAAAGCTTAAAAGGGTAAAGTCACAGCAAAGATTACCAAATACAATCCCAAGATCCAGAACACACAGCAGAGATGCTGCTGTGTGCCAGCTCCACTCTTCATAAATAATAAAAAACCAAAACCATTTGAACGTGGACGGTACTGTGAGATAGGATGTTACCAGCAGTGCCAACACATAGTGCTTGTGGTATTTCTACAGGCCAGCTCATCTAAGTAGAGGAAAACAGTTTTCCAACAGCTCTTCCCATATTCATACAGCTAACCTCCCAATAGTTTCCTTAAACAAACTGAAACCTAAGAGTTCTGTCCTAGAAAAACAAAAAGACAAAGGGTGATATCCTGTTTAGTGCTGTCCCCACCTTCCAACCTTTGCACACACCCAGCAATACTTGTTTAATTTCTACTCTGAACCAGTGCTGCTCTTCAGCCTGACTGCAGATGCAAAAACAATTTAAATTATTAAATTAAGAACTTACTTCTTAAACAGCAGCAAAATAGCCCTGCCAAAACCAGAGTCACACTCGACAGCTCGAAGCCAGAAGTACTACACATTTCACACACTTGCTGCACAGATCTTGTAAGGTTACTGAAGAATGTGTTAGCTGGCATTAGCATGCACAGAACTTCAAACATGCTGTTCACTTTTCTGGTAGAAATCCTTTTATAAACTCGGCATTGATAAAACATCAATCACTATAAACAGCCTGAGCCAGCCCAGGCGAGTGCTGGCATTCCCTGTGTGATGCCCATCCCCACATTGCAGTAATACTTCAAATTGATTAGAATGGGACTTTGCAATTTTGAAAAGCATAGTGTTATCTACCAATATCCATACTTATTAATGGATATTCTGTTTTGTTATTACCTTTTCTAGCCTACCTTTTCATGTCTCTTTACCCTTCATGTGGACTTGGTAAAACCACTAGCTAAAACAACTTATGGGTTTGATTTACAGTTCCCTAATTCTCCAGGAAGTGCTTTTCTAAATATGGGTGGTTTTTACTTACATGCATTTAAAATTACTGCTGGCTTAGGCTATTTAGTATTTAAACTTAATCAGCAGTGCCAGCAAGCATCAGAGTTAATAAGACTTCAAATGTGTGAGTTCATTGGCTCTGTGGTAGAGCAAGGGTTTTTTTTAAGCGCAAATAAAGTTTAGTGACGATATTGGTGGTGTCTGTCAGGGGCCCACGCTGGGACCAATACTACTCAATACCTCAATCCATGGGATTGAGCACACCCTCAGCAGGGTTGCAGATGACACCAGGCTGAGCAGTGCTGTTGGGTCACTGAGGGAAGGGCTGGCTCGGAGGGACAGTGACAGGCTGGAGGGAATTGCTCCTGGGAACCTCCAAGGGCAGGGTCCTGCACCCGGCTGGGGGCAATGCCCCGTGTCAGGACAGGCTGGGTGATGGACGAGTGCATGGAGAGCAGCCCTGCAGGAAAGGAGCTGGAGATACACTGGGAGATGAAAAATTAGATATTATTTTCTGACAAAGATTACAGTTATCACATCATCACGGAACGGAATGTCAAAGCTCTCAGTTAACAAAATTATCCCCCCTAGATATTCAGAGAAATGTCATCCCTACATTCCCAAGTGTTCTATACAGCTGTTAGCTATGCAAATGTATGGCAGAGAGGGACATGAGAGCACTAATCTAGACAGATAAGAGACATTTTTCACACAATTTGGGTGTTGGGCGTGCTTTGGGAGGTGGGCATTTTGTTTGTTTTTTTTTTAAAAAGACCTTGTAAACAGCATGCTTTTTAACCTAAAGGTAAAATTTTATGCTTCCCAAAAGAACTCACCCCACCACAACCTCACTAAAAAAAGAAAGGAAGAAATTAGTTTGCACTGACTTTTAAAAAGAAAAAATCCTCCTTTTGGATCTGCCAGAAACTGAATTCAAGGCACCCACCAAGTCACTGCAGCTCTACCTATCAGTTGAGATTTCCCAACCAAGTCAGTCTTTCTCAAGAGGGAAGAGGTAGGGGGTAATGTCTAAACATTTGAGAATGCAGAACACTTATTTCACTCTGAAACTAATATTCTGCAGACAAGCCTAAACGCAGTATTACAGGAACATATTAAAATCAGAATAATAGAGCTGATTGTATATCAGAATATTGGAGTGAAGAAAACAACACCAATATCCTCTACAACAGCCTCGCTGCACAGACTGTGTGCTACCACAACTACAGAAAAGAACTGTTCAAGTCACACAGGAAACAACCTGCACAGGTAGTTATCATCACCTGATTGAATATTTATCTTTCTATGAAGTTTGTCAAGAGTAACTTGTTTGTCTGTTAAACTGAAGCTCACACATCAGCTCACAATAATTTAAAAAACGAAAAGGAATAAAATCCACTTAGCACCTGCTCCAGTTCTTTTTCCATTGCCTGGGAAACTAAGTATTGCTTGGTAACTCAAATCCATCTGTTCAAATTTCCTCTCTCAGTCTTCCCTTTTTATCAGAACAGAAAACCCAGCCCTTAACTGAAAATATGATCAGAAAAAAAAAAACCACCAACATTTTATCACTGCATAAAAGATACAACAGATCCTTATCTGTTCTAAAAGTATGGTAGAGTGAAAAGTGTCTGATACGATCTCTTAGAAACAACCACACATCACAGATAATTTTTTTTTAAGAAGAAGAATGGGAAAAGAAATTTTTTATTTTATTCCTTTTCCTTACCTCAGGGCAATACAAGGAGCAAGACACCACTTCCTCACACAGTTCAAGGACTTCATCTTTCCTGTATCTAAATGCTGACGTGAATACCTATAGACCAGGGGCTGAGGCACAGTTTAAAAACCACTTCCCTGTACTACTTCCCAGTACTCAAAATAAATGCTGAATGCATAGATAGCATAAATATCCAAATGCTTCACTTTCTCTAGAGATGTAAATCAAAAGAATCTCCACTGAAATTACTGCTATTATCCGTTGTGATTAAAAACAGACCGTTAAGGAGAAATTTTGAAACTTTGGAAATCCATGTGATGATGTTTGCATAGGATAAGACAGGAAAACAGTCAAATGGAGAAAAACTGCATGTTGATGTAGGATACTAAATTCTGTAAAGATGACATGATCACATGTATTTAAAAAATCCATTGTGGCAGCAATAACAAAACCACAGTTATCTATGCTTTCCATGTTTTATATTTTTTAGGCATTAAATTTACATCAGTATAGGTATGGGGTTTGATTTGTTTTGATAACTGTTGGAGCACCTACTGCAGAAGGCCTGAATACAGCAGGTACAGCTTCAACAAATAAAAGTGCCTTAATATACTGAGGAAAAAAATTACATGCTATTTATTATCTGATTTCTATACCTTTTCAAACTCAAAAACTGGGAATTACTGCTATTATAAACATCTTTTGTCACATTTGTTTCAAAAGAGAGGCAGAGTCTGCTCAAGGTTTTTCAGAGTAACACTTTGTTTCGGGAGAACTTTATGAAGAAGAAGGTTTAATGTTCTGTGCTGCTTTCAGCCAGACTGTCCTTCTTCAGAAGAACACATTCTTTTTTTTTATGCAGAGCATAGGGCAATATAATGTTCAAGACCAGCCCAGAGGTACTGCAGGGACCTCAATTCATACCCTAGAAGGAGCTTTCTCTTCTTCACCACCTCTCCTTTCTCTTGTACATTGAATTTAGAGCTTAACAAAGTCTAAGGCAAGTACGGGATGCACAGACAAGATGCCATCAACCCTTTCAAGCTCTGCTTCAGACACAGAAGAATATGCAAAAAGCAGAGAGGTTACAGCAGCCAAAAGTCCCAACTTAAGTATTTTTGAACTTCCAGAATAAAAAAGTCTATACATAAATTATAAATTCCACCCCGTCTTGCAGGATTTGCACATATTGATCAGTAGTATTCTTAAAAAGACATCTACATGGACCTTTACATACCTGTATACATTTCATACAATGTTAAGTATAGATATCACAATACCAGTTGCTATTCCACAAAATGAGCATTTTTAATGATCAAAGTGGCAAACTTCCCACTGTGTGTAGGAAATAAGAACAATTTATTGAGCCACAGCCTCTTCCTTTCTGCTCACTGGACAGTTAGCCAGGCTGCACACCACTACCATTGTCATGAAAAACTTGTAGCTCATCACTAACCAAAAGACCAAATGCACATCCACTTTACGTGTAAAAATAGAGATATTTCCCATCCGTAAGCAGACATGTCCTGTCACTAAGTAATTCCAACAGCATTTTGACTATCCAATAAATCTGTATCTCATTTCAAGGTGGGAAAGTGGGTCAGAACACATTCAGTGTTTCATACAGAGCTACCTCATCCACCCAGACTAACGACTGCACAGCCCTGGCAGTCCCAACCAAGTAGTGTTTCTCCATCAGGACAGCGAAAGACAGCTCAAGGGACACCTTATGTGCCAGCAGTAATCAGGATCCACGGTTTTAGGAATCCCCCGTGGTGCCTCCTTCCAGGGTCAGGAAAGCACCCTCGGTGCTCCCCTCCAGCTGAACAGCCTCTGAGCAGCACGGGATGCACTGCACTGCTCCCAGGGGGTGTTAATAGCAAGAGATTCCTCTACATGACAGCTGACTCAGGTTTTTCATTTACACGAGCTGGATGAACAATTCTAAGTCATTATTTATGAAAATATTTCTGAGCTAGAGCGATTATTTTCATGCCATTTTGATTCAATTAGCTTGTGATCCCCACGACAGGCAAATGTCAGTTATCTCATTACTGAACAGAGATGTGTAGAATGGAAACAGAATTCTCAACATGCTGCAAGATTCTTGTTAAAGTCATTTCAGTCAATAAGCTGTTTCTTCAAGGTTTGTCTTGTACTAAACATGTTCTGTAGTACTACCACTGGCTAAAATTCCACTTCAGAACACTTTCTGCCCCCCACAAATGCCAAGAACATAAAGTATCAGCAATGTAAATGAGAAAGAATTCACAATACCATAAGCAAAATTACCAATATAAGTGTTGGTCCTACTTCTCCATTCTAACTACATGAAGAAGATTGTTTTTATACAACTGTGAAACTACCTTCAGTTTGACAAGGAAATCTGCAACAGCACAGGTTGGCAGAAGAATCCAATGTTACCATGGAGATTTGATTTGTAGATTTTCACTTCAAAAGAGCAATTATCTTTGGAAAACACAGTATGTTGCTAAAGAATTTTTAGCCATAATGAGAAAAGCAAATCTGAAAAATTCTTGATCTCTTTAGCACTTAATAAATGCATTAACACTTCACAGTCTATATGCTGTTGACAAAATTACCATAAGGAAAATTTGTAGGTAAGTGTATACCAAATGAATTCTTTTCAGAATATTCTATTACCTAAAACTCAGAATAGAAAACAGAGAAAACTTTAGTCTGTGTGCTGACACATGCATTATGATATGCATAATAAAGGAAAACCAACCTTTTTTTGACTTTTACTTACAAGTCAGTTTCGAAAAACATCTTACAGACATATTAATAATGTAGCTTTGAAATAGCTGAGATCTGGTGCTAAATAAGTGAAAACTACAAAATTTCACTCAACAGTTCTTTGCAAAGTCTCCACTTTAAAGACCACTATATTTTAGGGGATGAAATAATTTTATTTCATCATTTAGTCTTAAGCCCAGTTATTAGAAGATAAATATTAATGCTGTTAACTCATTGATTATCAAGTTAACAGAAAAATTCTATCCACTGAGGCTGCAATGAGCTATCACCCCTGGCTTAAATATATTTATATTTTATCCATCCATCAATTCTTACACTTTTCTTCTGATACTTCTGTTAGGAGTTAGGCATCTGTTAATGCTGACGCTTCTCTTTAGGGATTCTGTAACTCGTACCAACTATTCCTTTCTTTCCACTCTCCCTTCACACTACAGAGCAAAACCTCTTTAGCTCAATACCATCTGAAATGTTTAATTGCACATTTATTTCATATCTCTTTCTTAAGTTTTTATAGGCTTTGACAAGGTCACTCCTAACATTTCTTTCAAATGTAGTAGTTTATTTTCTATGCCTTCCCAAACATCCCTGTGAGGAATTTGATCTAGGCCTTCTGTAAATCACTAGGGAGCTTGAATCTGTCACTGGTTTAAGCACATAGGACTCATTGAACACACCAGATCTTCAGTCTAGGTATAAATGCCATTCAT
Organism: Daphoenositta chrysoptera; assembly: GCA_013397915.1. Lineage (NCBI taxonomy): Eukaryota > Metazoa > Chordata > Aves > Passeriformes > Daphoenositta > Daphoenositta chrysoptera. The sequence goes on from VZRO01007562.1 coordinate 1,224,895, forward strand.
ACACATTCCATAGTTTTAATTAGCTGCTTAAGCTACATTTAGAAGCTCTCAACAAGTACAGAATGTACCATATCATCACTAAAAGACAAAAAATCTGCTAAGTTACCCAGAAAGTCCATGAATTGGCACATTTTCCTTAATTTAAATATAGCAGTAGGCTGATAATAACCATTATCCAAGCTCTACTGACATCAGATAACAAAGCTTATAAACACAGACATTTTGGCACAAGATAATTCAAAACAAAGACTTCTAAATAGTTTAAGGGTTAAAAACTATAAGACATAGGTTAACTGTACAGAGAAGAGAGAAACTGTGTGGAGTAAGAACTGAAATCTAGAGTGTATAAAAAGTTAGCTGGTGGAAAATTGCCAACTACATAACTCTGTTGACATATTACAGAAACAATTTATTTCATAGTTTACTTACTGCATTACTTCTTGGTTAAATACTATCTGGTTATTTACAGCTCTCTGTAGACTCTGACAATAGAGTCAGGCAGATTTTCTAGGCCCCTATGTCTTACCACACAGCCTCCATTTTCAAAATCACTTCTTCACATATCCTGCCAATTGATGGACTTATCCCACAAATGTCAAAAATTCTTGGCATCAACTCCTACCTAACAGCAATATCTCCAGGAACAGGTCCATAGTCAGTACCTCAGCATGCTAAAGGCTCCCTTTGCATGCATTATTCATTTTCTATTTGGATATTGCTCTGTGCCTTTTTTCAGAAGACCGGATTTCAAGGCTGAAATTCAGCTCACAGCAGGTCTCTGTCAACCAATGGTTTGACTCTTTCCTTATTTACATCAGCACAAGTGTAATTCTAGTAATTCACTGCAGCAAAGTCACTGCAGATTAAACCACGTGCAAGTCTGTTAAGTATAACAATGAATAAAGATACTCTGAGGATCTTACTGTATTTAGAGGCAATAAAAAGGAAATGGATGTAACATTTTCATTTAGTAGCAAACATGCCAACAATAAAGCATAATTCTAAGTTAGATCTCTTATTTGCACCTGTCTCTTTCACTGCTCAAGTCCTCCACCCCATATCTCTGCAGACACAGTCTTGGAAGTGTGAAAACTTGACTATGAAACAAGTTGATTCTTTTCATATGATTCTATGAAAAACCTAACGCCAAAGTTTCTTTGCACTTGTAATAAAAACATACTTGAAAATAACTACGTTTTATATACTTTTATTGTAAGATCTTTGTCTTATTGCATTTGGATGACAGCGTTTTCTTTAGAACAGTTTACAACATAAGGACATATTTTAATGGAAGAAAATGAGTGCAGTCTAATCCTTCTTTTCACAAGCTTCTTCTGATCCTCCTGTTGTTCGTGTTTTCTGTGAGGAGAACAGTGGTACCCAGGGTGATCTCATCATAGGGGTGATCTAAGGGAAAGAAAGGTACAATGATGGTTTCATTTATTTTATTTTACAGAGCAATTAGGTAAAATTATTGTGATTCTGTACTTTACTTCATTAATGTCTATCATGTAGCATTCTGGGGAACAGCTACTATATAGGCCTCATATCAAATGGGCAGAATTACAAGCCAAGGAACTGCATCATTACCTGCCTCCATTTAGTCTTTCTAGTTGGGATCATCAGTTTCTTTTTCTGACCTTCCTCCTAAGCAATGCATTTCCTACCAGATGTCAAGAATCTGCAAAACAGGAAAAGGGAAAAAGAACCCTAAATTGATTTGTAGCTCATATCATTATCCAACCCCTTAAAACAAAAGATAAACCGAGAAATTAAAACAATGATAAAGTAAATTTAATTGAAAAATTAGAAAACAAAAATATTCCCAGATACATGCACAAATTGTTAGCTCTGTGATCACAAACATAAATACGAGTGCGACTGACAAATAATTTGCTCACTGGAGCAAACTTACCACAGAAAGGCTGGTAGGACTTCTATGGTTCACCAGGAGGAATGGGCCACCCTGAGGGCCCCCCTTTAGCTCTTCTGCTACACCCTGATGTTCTCCCCATCTGCAGATGTATGCATACAGAACAATCCCTATGTACAGAACAAGTACCATTTTATGGGGTTCTTTTGAATTAATCGATGACTGGTTCACAAAAGGAGAAATGGTCAAGTTAATGAGGTTTTTCTTGCTCAGGAAACAGGCCTGAATATGATTCAAAATTTCACTTAACTTGTTGGTTCTCCTTCCTATCTAGAGGAAGAGGAACTGAATCTCAATATCTTTATCTCTCTTCTTGAGCAATATTAATTCTACAAATTTTCTATTAGAATAGCTTTCAAAAACAATTCTTGGAAATTCAACTCAATTACCACAGCTTATATGGTTGTAAACAATTAGTTTGCAATTATTTACTCACAATAAACAATGTTTCAGAAGTTAGAATTAAAGATAAGGTTTGACTCATTGCTGTTTTGCTTATGCATTTCTCAGGGGGTTGACTGTTGTGCTGTTTTGGGGTGGGTTTTTTTTTCAATAATTAAAATCCATGAGTTATTTTTACTTTAAATTACTCAACACTTTCCAGCCTTACTCATGAGGTAGGTTTTTCCTGATACATATGGGTTTCCAATATTTGCACACCAAATATTCTAGGCATAGTGTTTAAGCATGGTTATGCTCAATTACCAACATCTAAATACAGATGTTTATATCCATATTTGGCAGTTAATCATTATTTATCCATACCCATCTGAATTGTAAAAGTTTACTTTATCTGCAGATACCAGATGAAGAAAAAGCAGACTCTGCACTTCTATTATTAGATTAGCTCTATAAGGTCATTAAAAATGGATTGAAGGACAGTAGACCAGAACTTTCAAGCTTGAGTGAGAAGAGACCCTGCCTCAGGGTAAGGCCTAAAGAGCAGAGGAAGAACTACTCAGACACAGCAGCAATAGTTGGAGAGAGCAGGCAAATTATTTTACAGACAACACAACTTATACAAATAACCTTATGGGCTTCTCTCACTATGTGACTTCAGAATCTGAGAAACTCAAATCTAAACCAAAAGATCTCAATATTCTCATGGCTGAAAGGTGGGATGTCTAAAAAGTAAGTCTCTCAGAGATTTAATTGTACTTTTTAAGTATAGGTACTCAGGACAAAACATTTACATAAAAACTTCCTTACAACAGTGGAAGGAACTGCAGGTGTCCCTCACTTCCTTTCTGCACGTGTTCAGAAGTGCCTCTAATACTGCCAGCTCTAAGACACAAAGTGTTTGCTCAAAATTGAAATGTATCTGAATTACAGAACATTCTTTGTCTTGCTCTTGGAACTCAGTTTAATGAGGATGTACAGGGTGTATTCTGCCCTTTGATTCCTGAGCAGCTCAGCTCAGTATTCTTGTACTGACTGCCTTCACGTGGGCTGGGCATCCTCAAATACCCTGGGAAACACAACATTGCCATGATGAATGCACAGCTGCTGTCAAACTCTTGGAAAGCTACTGAGTGTAGGGTTACACCATGGGTGTTATAGGAGAGCAGGCCTGAAGGCCTACAAAAGCATCTTCCCTAGGCCTGGGGGTAACCATGGAAACACTTCCAGGGCACCTGAGATGGGCTGGAAAACAGGACTATGGGTCAGTGACCTTCTTGAGCAATGGCCCGGGAAGATTGTGGTCAGTGGCCTTCTATGGGATTATTTACACCTTCCCATAATAGGTGATATCTAGGGAATACTCCAGGTGACTGGGTGAAATCCTGGGATTTGATCTTCCTGTTTATATGAGGGTCTATCCTGTTTGTGCACTGGTATTTAGGTAACCCGAGCTGCTCAATAACGTCTTTGCACTCCTCCATCTGGCATGGGAAGTCCTTGCCCAGCGTGAATGCTGCAACTGAGTTTTCTTTACAGTAATTCTGAAAAATCCCAAGCTGCTATGGAAAACGTATTTACCATTAGAGTTTGAGGACTGAAAGTCTCATAGTATGTTGAGGTATCACAAAGAGAGCTCTCCCCTCAGTTTTTGTAGATGGTAGGAGTTTTGCACATTATCTAAACACAAATGCTGTATTTTCACATGAATACATAGAAAGCTCACTGGGCTTCAAATGTACAGGCCCTGAACACATCTTGTGTGGTCTTTAATTTCTAAAATTTATTTCTCAAATTTTGCTCAGTGTCCTTCAACCATAAAGAAATTAAGATTGTATCCTATTAAGTTCCAAATACCCTAAAATACCAGCAGAGCCTATTCAAAGAGGTAAGCAAAATCTGGAACAGGTACATCTCACTTCTCAGACCGCTTCTCTGGTATTATTACATGAAAACAAAGCATCTTGAATATTCTAAGTTATGAAATTAGATTTTGTCAAGACCTTAAGAAAAATCATAATAACAGCATCGTTCAAAGGGTTTGCTTTCATCAGAAAAAAACTGCTGAGATTTTAATGCCAGTAATTTCCAACAGAAAACATTTAACAGAAAGCAGTCTGGGCACTGCTCAGGTTACAAGTGAATGTATTTTATACTTCAGCTTTTGCATTACCGTAACACATTATCTCATATAATTAGATTTTTCCAAAACCTCTAGAAAATGAACTTTCCACATGCTCTGGATGTTTGTTTATTGACTAAACCTGGCGTGCATGAACTAAACAATGCATTGTAGTAACAGGAATTATGAAAGAGCAATACTACAGCCTAATGGACTATAGAAACAGTTCTGTAAAACCATCATTATCTCTAGCACAATATGTCTTAAACATATCACAGACTTTCATAGTTTTGATCTTTATATCAAAAAGAAAGGGCAGAGATGAAAAAAAAAAACACCCAGTACAAACCCCCCAAATATCCTCAGTACTAACTCCTTAGCTCCAAAGCTATTCTTCTTCTGTTATGATAATGTCCACGCAGTCTAAAAGTCAGTGAAAAACTTGTATTTTTCACATGCCACCCAGCAAGCTGCAGTACAAGACTTTTCTCAGTTACTTTCTGATTTTTTGCCTTTCCTGTTTTCTTGCTATTTAGCAATAGTACATGAACAGATGGCCCACTAAAAAATAAATAAATAAATCATAGCCTGTACTGTAACAGTGCATGTGCTACTGAAAAAAAAATACATTTTAAAACCATCTTTTAATTCAGTGCTATTTTATCTTAACACTTAAAAGCAAGACAGACTTTCTTTCACTAAAGAGTCAAAGAAATGCTTGCTCCTTTAACCCCAACTGAGAAAACAAACAAAAAAGTTAGATTTGATTTCTCAGTGCATTAAATTAGACAAGATTAACAGATTCATATATAAGCATAGTATATTTTTGCTCGGCTGTTATGGTGCAATAACATCTAAAACAGCTTTTGACATGTGCTTTCAAGACAAAGCAATACATTGCTTCCAGTTATCACCTATAGTGTTGACAATTATGAAAAATTAATGACACCTCTTCATTTTCACTCCTTCCTCCATGATCAATCATTAATTCAGTTCCTTTTCAAGAAATCCCCAACCAGTCCCTGAAAATCCCAAAGAACTTTGTTCTTTACAGGTCATTTCCTGCTTTTTTATCTTGCTGATTTCCAGGTTTGGTGAGGCTATGTCTCTGAGTGTGACATCTAAAATTTTGGGTCCTTCAGGAATTTGCCAGCAAAGAGAAATACAAGTGTAATGTAATAATGACTTCCAGTTCTGTCATCACATTGAACAATCCCAATACAAATTACTTTGTTCAGGTACCAGAGTACATAAATCCACTCTTAATAAGCTAGTTTAACACAGCTGAGAATACAATGAAAACTTTTAGAGATATTTCCTTTTCCTAGCAGGCTTTTGATAGGCTATTTACTCAAGAAAGCATTGGAAAATCTATTTTCTTGAGTGTCTCCACAACTGCCAGGTGTTCTGTTAGAGACTCCACGGTTTCAACTGTGTATGTATTGCCTCTCCTTCATAGGAAGTAACAACTTTTAAATTTATTTTTAAGAATCAGGATGTGTAGTGCTTCAAATCTGTTGGAAGGTACAGTTTGGACATTAAGAGCTCTGAAGGCATGCAAAAGACAGACTTAGTGCAAAATATAGACAGTTCAATTCTATTTCTGAAAACAAACTAGGTGTCCTATAGAGAATTACATTTCTATATTCAAAACCCCACCACTATTTTCTTCTTTCTGACATTAATATAAATTTTATCGTGTCACTAAAGAAAACTTACTTTTGCATTTGGAAACATTCATGACAGAAGCATTGGTATTATCACTTTCTCAGAGTTATTAGAGAACACTTATGGATACAGTGAACCCGAGTTTGAATTTACATTAGAGAAAAAAAATACTTGTCTAAAATATCTTCAAAAGAACATTTGGTTGTCCTCAGAATCCATCTTTTTTATGAGACATTTCACATAGTACTCCTATTCCAAAAGAACTAATACAAATCATCTCCCAAAACATTTTTACAGATCCATTAATACCACAAATATCACTTTAAATAAAGATGCTGTATATGGTATATTACTTACATAAAATACTATATTCCTGTAGCCAGGGAAATTCACTTGGAAAAGAGAGATTCACAGTCTGTGCATTTACACGGATTTTGTGTCCATTGTTTGTATTTATCTAAATGCAGCTGTCATTCCCAAGGAATGGATTTTTGAGGAGGTTGGGAATAACGGAAGCTGTGCAGGCAGGCAGGTGGGGCAGGCAGGTGTGGGAGGCAGGCAGGTGGGGAGGCAGGCAGCCTCACCAAGGCGCTGCTGTGCTCCACACACCTGGAGCAGGGTTAAAACAGCTACCACTTGTTCTGCACCTGCATCGGGGCTGCACCCAGGGGGGAGATGAAGAACAAGGCAGGACTGCTGCTGAGCTTTGTGCCCCGAGTGCAGATGAGAGTGGAGGGGCTGGGAAGTTGAATACAGAAAGGTCAAAACAGCTCTAAGAAATCCAGAGGACAGACAAGCTGGTAAAGTTTCCTTTTTCCAAGTTGCCTGTCCTTGTGTTTCCCTCTCAGTGAACCCCAAGCACTATGTAACACTTCAAGAAAGAAAAGTTCTGAATATATTCAGAGACAGATACTTAACAGTAATTCGGGGAGTATTCAGAGAGACAGTCAAAATTTTAAGCTGTCCTCAGGACTAACAGTTTGGGCAAGAAGGGCTCCAAACCTTCGAATAGAAAGGTGTTTCTGATTATCTAAAAATGCCAAATAGCTTTTTCATTATTTCAATGTGTCTCAAAAGGAATACAGGCTAGCATATAACCTGATTAAATGTGTAATTCTGAAAGTTATCTTGGGCAAAAAAATTGAGTATGGCTTCACCATAATCACCTGATGATGACACACGGTAAACACCAAAGGGGGCCAAAAGTCTCACAGAAAAGTCTCAATTGTTTCAACCTGATACTGGTTGATACTATTATTGTTGAAGTCATTCCTCCTTCAAAGTGAAATGGAAAAGGGATGGTACACAAAGAACTTCAGTACGTTGGATCTGGAATATTTAACTGAGCTCTGAAAAAGAGGGGGAGGACGTTCTCGTGGAAAGAGAGTTCTTGCAGGTCTTTCATAAAGCTGTGAGTCACTGCAACCTCAGGTTGCAGCAGTCCAGTGACAGACCAGAAGCACTAATGACTGCCAAGTTTACAATACATAATTTTGACCTGGAGGGAAGACAGTCAATTAAATTTCACTGTCATAATGGTAAATGCAATTATTCACATCATGTATAAAGCCTTTTTCAATCTGACAAAACGAGCTTTCTTTGTAAATTCCCTCATGCTCTAAATTGCCTAAATTTTACTTTCCTGTAGTAAATATCTATCCCAAAAAAAGTGCATAACTCCTACAGCTGGCAAACTAAATATGTTAAGCCAGCTCTTTCGCTCCTCTTCCCAGGAGAGGTTCTGCTCAATCTGTCAGCATTTTGTAAATAACTGGTAAGCATTTCACAAGTATCACAACATCATGATGCACATACCAGTTCCAAACCCTGCTTGGCAGCATTTGTAATTGCACAGCCCACACTTTTCCCTGTTTATGGAGTTCATCATTGTTATACTGCCTTTGATTCTAGCAGGAAGGGATCACAGAAAATATCCAAATACATTTGACATTAGAGCTAAAACGCTACAAAATTGAATGACAGATTCTTGTGAAGTCCAACCACCATAAATTCGTATACTGGGAATACTCAGCTTGCTAATAATATATTCATAATTTGTTTCCAAAGAAATAAAGGGGAAGTTTTTATCAAACTTTCTAACTCTCTTTTCTCTATCAGATAGAAAAAACACTCAGGTTTTCTGGATGTTTAAACCAGTACTTTTTTAGACTTTGCTGGAAAGCAAGCCATTCATAAAAAAACAGTTAATAAATTAAAGATTTGTATGTGGCACCAGGCTTCCAGATCCATTTGACAGAGACAAGAAAGCCCTCCTGCTGAAGGACACAGAGGAAACAAATAATCAAAGTAGCCCCAATTTGGAATCCTTTTAGAAGCTCTATCCCACCATCCTGAAGCCCACTATTGTTTTGATAAATTCTATTATCTGAGTTGGTGTTAAAATTAACTTTTTTTTCTGGGGGCCTGTGCTTGTCTGTTCCCAATCTCTTGGTAAGAATTCCTTTTTCTGGCCAAACATGCTGTGCCTTGATGCAGATGAGGAGTAAGCACTGCCAAGACCTCTGTAAACACTCAAAATGCTGTTGAGAGGCTGAAAGGTAACATTATTTTGATAATGGTTTCTGAAACTTGTTATCAGCAGAAAATCTTTTCTCTGCCACATGTCATCCTACGTGAAAATATGCCATTTGCAAGCTGAGAGCTGAAAATTACTCTCTCCAGGCAGATCAGGAACAAGTGAGAACAAACTGATTGTTCTGACTCTGAAACATGCAGGTGTTCAGTCAACCAAGGCTCTGAAACAGACCAACATTTTTGTTGGGATAACAATGCATCTGCAAAAAAAATCCTTCCTCCTGTGCTACAATAGTACATTTTTAAATAGAATATAAATTCTACTTTCTTTGTGAGAAAGCTCTATAAGAGGAAAAAGTTGTTTGTGGTATGTATGTGTAACTGCATTACAAAATCAGAAAAATTCTACACCACAAGATTCTTCATCATTATGTTATTCAAGCTATGGAAACCTGCACAGGCATTTTCTATTTGGGGTTAAAAAAAAAAAAAAAAAAAAAAGGAGAATGAATGCTACATCTTAGGGAATTATCAGCGTGGTATCCCCAAGGATACCATAACTCTTCATCAAAACAGATGTTTAATAGATGAGAGCAAAGACAACAATTGAGCAGGTAGTATATTGGGTGTTCTCATCCACCTGACACCTGCACAATCACTTATGAAATAGAAAAAAAGCTTCATTACTCATATTTGGGGACAGAAAAATTCACCAGCAATGACATTGCCTATGATTCTTAAGATGTAGAAGAATAATGTCCTTTCTCCATGAAAACATTGTTCTTCTGAATGGCAGCTTCTTCCCCCAGATACTGAAACAAGGAATGCTGGAGCCATGGCAGTGCCCAGTGTCTCACAGGTGCCCCAAGCTGAGAGAGGCTGTGGTTTAACTCAGCACTGCTAAAAACTTGCCAACACCTGAAATTAGCACTGCTGGTTCCTCAGTGTGCTTTCAGATGTTTTTGGCAGTTGCAATTTTAGAGCAGATATGGTGAAACTCCAACCCATTCAAAGAGGAAAATGACCCCTTACTTTGCTCTTTCACTTTTGTAAATTAAATTACAAACCTTGACTAACACATTGGGACCGAATTCCACTAATCCCTTCAGGCTGCATTCCTCATTTTCTGTAGAAAAGCTGCACTATCCTTTTCATTCTCCTTGCTTGGTTCTTAGACATAGCTGTTCTAAACTGCATTCAGACCACAGACCAAAATAAAATCTGTGTGGAATTGTCTTTGCACTGAGTTCAAGTTCTACCATTGTAAAATGACCAATGAAAAATAACAAATAGGGTGAGATCGTCTGTGAAAACGAGACTGTAACACAATGCTCGTTCAAGAGAGCCATCTAGTGCCTTCATGCTCTCTACATGAAGGATGCAAATCAAGTTAGCTACTGGCTGGTTTTTAGGAATTATTTAGGGCCCCATATTTTTCCCCATGCTTTCAAATACCTAGTTATCAATGCACTATTTCTTGCTCGGCATCTGAAGACCACTGCTTTAGTTAATAAACCTTGTAAAAATTCAGTTGAAAATGAAAAAGTAAAAATTTAATTAACTCACTATTTGCAGGAACTTCCTAAAAGGAGCTCATGAACTGAGAAATTCCTGAAGTTCTCCTTCTAAAGACTGTGTATTAGAGAAATATTTTTTCCAATGTTTAGTTTTGAGTCAAATAATGAGCTAAAGAAAATAAGCACACATATTTTAGCTTATATTCATTGTTATAAATCTAACACCTAAGATCTCCGTATTTTTACAAATAAATTTATATTCAGGGAAATGTAATGTATAATAGCCAAAACCAATTAAAGCAGTGGGACTACAAAAACTATATAACTAGATGTTAATTATCTATTAGGAAATGAAAATAATGCATTCTCCACGTGCAGATTTTAAGGAGAAAGGTGTGTGAAGCTCATTCCCTTTAATAAATGGCCCTTTACCAGCCCCATTTGGAAGTCTTTCCTGAAAAATACTGGTTTGAAGCGAATTAGGAATGAGACAACGCCTCAGAGCAATGGCAGCATAAGAGCTTTGTTAATGGAGGATACAGTAGCCACAAGTCAGTGAAACACCACTAAGAACCTGTTGCAATTACCAAGTACAGCCATCAGCTGACCAAGAATTTCTATGTCAATTATTACATTATTTTTCTTTTTTTAGTAATATCAGTGGAACTCAGCCTATGTACAAAATCTTTCATTACCACAGATGTCTAGGAGAGAACACAAAGTGTGTACTTAGAAAAAATATACGCAAGTAAATTGTGTAAAAAGCAGGGCAATAAAGAACATACAGAACCAGTAACTATTCTAAATATACCCATTAGACATGATTGGCTCTAAAACATTTGGGTTGTCTTGTTTGTTTTGTACAGGGTTATGTTTCAGGGAGAAGATGCTGTGCTGATAAATGGAGATCAGCCAAGCAGGTGACAACATTGGCTCCACCTACAGAAAAGCTACAGCAAACTATTTCCTTCCAACAGCATAGCCAAGCAGTAACCAAGTCTGGATTCATTTATTCTTTCAAATCTAATCCCACTCCCCTTAAATCAGTCAATCCCATTGACCTCATCTGACTCCAAAAAAAAAAAAATACAAACATAAACAGAATTTTATCCTCAGCACTTTCAAACATAAGCATATTTTTGGTGGATATGTCTTTCAAAGCACACTGGGGTTATTCACCAATATTTTAGCCAAATCTTTATAGTGACATGTAAGATACTTATAGCCATTGTCAAATTTTGTGTTTGTGCATAAATATATTGAGAACCTTATAATCATGTTGAAATACCAGCCTCAAACTGTCAAAAACCAAAAAAAAATTCCTATTATCAGGATTGCCTCACAAGCCAAGAACTACACCTATAAAATTAGATATGATCATCGATTCACTAAATCAGAAATATTGTTTTGTTAAATAGTTTAACATTACACTTTTCCTTCATCAAGCTGAGTTTTAGGTGAAACTTTAGAAAGGGTTTCACATTATTAGTCGTGTCCTACTACCTACAATAAAACTTCCACTTTTATTACTAAAATAAGCCAGCACATACCAAGGCAAAACTCATTTTCTTACGCAGAGTTTAAGACTTGTAAAAGGAAAAAATTCAGCAAATGAAAAACTGTTCTTTTTTAGCAGACTGGGAAGTGGAGGAGGGAGGAGGTTTTTTTAAAGGTGAGAAAACACATTTTCTTCTTTTGACTCTTTGCATCTTGGCAACAGAAAATGTATACCCATATATGTAAATATACAGATACAGACTCCGGCAGGAGATTGGCCTGTTGCAGTTTTCTGGAACTCCAGCTCGTGTGACAATACATGGATTTCCAGTCCAGCTAAAAAGCTGAATGTTTCCTAAGACAAACGAGTCTCAAGTTAGCTAACACAGAGGGTCTAAATCAGAGAAGGGTACATTGGAATTCGAGGGTAACCAACTCTCCCCTTCCCTGGAAATTCAGTTCTCATTCTGAGAAAATACATGTCAAAGCTGTGAGTCACCTACGGAATCTATAGTCATTCATATGAAAAAGGACAGGAAGATGGAGCTAGAGAAAGTTAATTACATTATAGAATAATGAAGTTATTGGCACAGAAATGACACAGCATGTTTACAGAGCAGGCAATATGAAAGAAAACAAAATCTATCATAGCAGCCAAAATTCATCATGTTTTTCTATTTCATTGTGCCCTTGTCTCTAGAATCTTGACATGCAACCAGAAAGTGGTAAATATGTGAACTGAGCAAAGAGCCTTGCAAAGACAGTATTTTACATCTGGGGACAGTACTTGAATTACAGCAATTCAAGCCAGTCCCCAAACCGCCTTCTAAAGGATACACTTTCCAGGAATGCTGGCAGGATCAATACTTAACACCTCCACACATGGAAAGGTACAGAAATCCAGCTTATTTATGAGTCTGGTTTTTCTCTCTTCCAAAAACAATTTCTTTATTTGCTTATATCTGACATGGCAGTTTCAAACAGAGCTTTCTCATACGTGAGATTCCAAACTACTGGTGGTGGTATCATGGAGGTCAATCCTGTTTTTAAAGAAACTGATGTCTAAAAGAACAAGGCTTTCTAATCCTTCATGGACTTATAAAAACTATTGCAACCAAGCATCCTGGCAAGAATATCACAGGGCACAGCAAAATCTGAATGGGCTATGTTAGAAGTAACAACTGTTCTCTAGAGCATAATCAGGTTCTGTCGACTTTCTCGTGTCTCCAGTGAGTGCCAGCACTGCAGAGTCCTTCTGTATATTTAAGGGGTCGCCTTAAAAACACATACTACTATGGATATTTTGATAAAAAGCAATTGTCTTTATAGCAAATGATAAGATTAATATTTTGAGTTGAGCCAGAAGAAATAAAAGGAAAGAGGCACTAATGAAGCTAATAAAAAAGCTCAGTCTAGAATGGTTGTTAATCTGTGTAACCAACTTCAGGGAAGAAACGTTTGGTGTCGATAAAGCATTTCCTTAGTAAATTACTACTGGCTCCAGCATAAGACATTTACAGTAAACACCAAAAGTCTGCAAGGCATCTGTTCTATTCACTGTGGAAGAAGGAACTTTGCTCCATTAATAACTTTAAAAACATGCAATAACTAATTCATGATGGCAGTTCAAATCCTATCAGCAGCCTTCATTATTTGACCAAGCTGAGTTCAAAGATAGAGCAAAGTTTTTAAAAAACCCTTGAAAGTTTAGAAGTACACTTTAAATTATAATAAAGATGTGTTGTTCTTCTTTCTACTAAATATAAAAAAGCTGTAACTTTAAACCATGAGCAACAACATTAAGAATACATGCAAGATAAGAGTTAAAATGTGTACACAAAATCCTATATGATCTCAGAATTTGTTTTAGTGAAATTGTATGTTGTACAGAGAGGGCATGTGTAATATACGTGTATGTATATATAATAAAATACTTGCTGGAATTTTAACATTTGACTTCACTAGAGACTTAGTGGGACTTTGCCTTAGGCAAGTTTTTAATAGCAATAATAAAAAAATACTTAATGGTACTTAGGGTAAATAATGTGTGGTCACTATGTTTAAAAAAAAAGTAATACCAAACATCTGTGCTAGATTTCCACATGATAAAATCCCCATATTACCTACAGTTCTCCCAAAGTAATAGAGAAACAAATGTTTATTTAAAATTCTAGAAGAGACGTGATAACCAATTCAAGAACTTCAAGGCAGGCATCTTGTGTTTTCTGACAGGAATGTATATATAGAGATCTTTATGATATTTAATTCTGAAGGTGAAGAATGCCATAGTATGATGTTATAGCTTCAAGACAGATTTTCAACCACTAACAGAACAAGAATGGCCTTTTTCTTAAGTCTACTTGCAAAGACTACTTTGTTCCTCGCAGGATACATTAATTTCCTTATCAAAGCAAAAGCTATTATTTTTTTTTTCAGAAAATAACAATAAATTTCAGCTATCTTTGAAAAACACTAGCAAAAATATTCGAGTGAGTTTAGTTAGTTAAAGACATAGGATCCAGTCTAACTCAGTGATGAAAAACCAAGTGCAAACTGGGCAGAAATCCTCAGAAAGCATGAAAAAGCTCAACATTCTCTTGAGGCTACATCTCTCGAACTGAAGCAGAAACACATGTTCACACTGTTTGTTACTGAGCTGTATTTGTTCTCTCTTACTTTGTCAATCAGGAACTAAGGAAATCTTTGCTATAACTATCTCTAAGCTGGGAATTTGGCTATCCCTGTGAAAGCTTATTGCCTAGATTTTAAATTCCTTGATACTGGAAAGAAATCTAACCCTATTTCTTGCATAGTTATTTCCCAACATTTTAGTGAACCTTGCCGACACTGACATTCTTTGCTATTCCTGTGAAAGAGCAGGATTCCAGCCTCAGCTTTATTTTCCTCCTCCTGCTCTGTAATGAGCCTCACATTTGCCATTTCTAAGACCGTCAAACACAAAGCTTGAGTAAAACTGTCATCAAAAGTTTGCTTCTGTGAAACAAAGTTTAAAGATGCAGTGGTCTGCACACTGCAGAAATGTACAGCTTTTGAGGGCCACAAAGCCAACACACCACGGTATAGTCTGTATCTGTCTTGGGGTGACTTTATGATGTGTATCCCCTATCACCACTCTATGCCCAGAAGATGAATCCTGTGCCTTTAAGACTGGGTGCAAGAGGAAAAAGACTGAGCGAACTTTTCAAAACAATTGCTCAAGGACACACGCAGCTCTCTCTGGGCTTGGCAGCGGAGGGTGGAGGGCAGCAACCTTGCTCTCCAGACAGCTCTCAGCTCCCTTTCTCCAGAGAGAGAGTTTTCCTGGGATTTTTGTTATGCACAATTATTTATTTGTCCTTGCATATTAGGTAGTTTTACTCAAGCTCGTTGATGATTGATTATTTTATTGTCCAGTTGATTGAGTGTTAAGGGTTACCTACTTTAAAAGTTTTTGTATATGCCCTAGTTCAAACAGGTTAATCCAAGTTAAAAGCCATATTTTTCTTAAAATACCCCGTTGTGCCCCTGTTAAACATTGTTGTTCCCCAGTTCTGTCATCTTTACCA
>VZRO01007562.1:1240194-1321419 GCA_013397915.1 Daphoenositta chrysoptera
TCTCAGCTCCTTTTCTCCGGAGAGAGTTTTCCTGGGACTTTTTTGGGGTTTTTTTTTTTCCCTCTGCTTCTCTTCGGGACTGTTCTACAACATCGGACCACACTGGGGGAGAATTCCTTTTCCAAGGCCTCCTGGAAGGGGCCCACCGACCCAGCTCTGAAGAGGAGAGAGGCCACACCCAGAGAAGGACTCTGAAATTTTTCCAGGTTTCTCTCCGCAGCGAGAGATTGTAGGTTTTTTTGCTATTTAGCCTTGTTATCCTTTTCTGTGTGTTTGTTGAATAAATAGTGTTTATCTCTTTCACTTTCCTTCGAGAAAATTTTTTTCTTTCCCAAACCTGGGTTTGGGGGAGGGGTGGTGGTAACCTGCCTTCCCTCAGAGGATATTTCTCCTCTAATTTGGCCAAACCAGCACAATCTGCTAAGAATATGAAAACAAAGGGAGAAAAAAACTATTTTTTTTATTTTCTGGGGTTATTTCTCTGCCTCTAGTACACTAGCCAATTCCATTATTCTCGCCTGTACTTCCTCTAAAAAATACCATCTAAAGATTGGAGAAATTCCAAATCTTTGAAGGCAGCTATAATTACAAAATTCTGCTAAGGCTAGTCATGGAGGGGTGGGGAAGAAGCAATCTATGGCTTAAAGAAAAAAGAGAAATGTTTGCACGATTCTTGGATACTCAGCCAATCAGACCAGTAGGGTATTTATTTCTGGTAACCTGCATTTTTGTTTGTATTTGGCAGAAAATTAGTAATTGACAAGGTGGTAGAGACTTATGACAGCAAGAAGTTATTTCTCTCTACCTAATTAAGTGAACTTTTAAAAAGTTACCAGCTAGACAAAGGCAGCTGTGGAACAACAAAGAACACCTCCCTTTCCATTAAATTCCTTGTAGGATCAGTGCTCAGGAGGTGCAGGTCAAGGAGACAGAACTGGCATTCATTTGAGATGTGAGTGTGTAGAAGTTGTCCATAATTCCCAATGTTCCAAGACCACTTGCTTCAGTTTCTCTCACAACGTGGTAGTTTAATTCTCTGGTTTTGTCAAAATATCACCTACCAGTGATGATTAACAGCTTTCTACACCACCATGTTGAGTTATTTAAGAGACTTTGAATGAACAGAAGAGAAGAAATTCCAGTTTTTCACTGTTTTAAAGCACTAAGAAATGAACAGTGTAAGAGTGAAAGTTATGGTTGCGTTAGCGGAAAACATGGCCAAAAGCTCAGCAAAACACACATAAGACTTGACCTTTCTCCAGCGAGGCTGGTACACAATTAGATTTCAAGAACTGAAAAATTCAGATTGAAAGTAATTTAAAATTAAATACCAACAGCAAAGGGCTTATGAGAAATCCATCTCCACACTACATTATAATGTAGTATTGAGGCTGTATAATATCAGAAGTCTTTCGTTATTTTTTTTCCACATTCACCCTTCATTTGCACCCTGTTAACTTTTTTCCATAGACAGCATTCCTTCTGCTGGAAACTACAGCAGAATTTATCATTGTAAAGGTAAACTGACACACACAAACTCAATTTGTTCTATTGTTTCAGGTGATGTTACACAGAATTTTATCATCCTTGTTTCACAGAATCACCAAATCATTAAGGTTGGAAAAGACCTCCAAGACCATCAAGGCCAAAACCTTTGACAATCTCCACCTTGTCAATCAGACCATGGCACTGAGTGTCACATCCAGTCATTTCCTGAACACCTCCAGGGATGGTGACCCCATCACTTCCCTGATTTGTCCATTCCAGCATTTAACAACCCCTTCCATGAAGAAATTCGTCCTGAACCTCCCCTGGCACAGACAATTTCAAGTGCAGCAGCAGAAATAAAACAACAGAACTAATTAAAAAGAAGAAACAGCCATCCAGGATTTGATCAAATAGAACATTACACAATACTAGTTTCTCAGAAATACACTCAACACTTGAGCTATATTCCAGCCTGTAAAAATAAAGCAGAATATTTTAGATTATGTTCTAAAACGAAAAATATTTGGTTAAATGTATAGAAAGATTAATACAATTTGAGTGAATACTAAATAATTCATGAATGAAATTCATTAAAAATGTATCCAAGTTCTAGCCTACTTTTACAGTATTCTCAGGAGGAAAAAAATGTTCAGTAACTCTGCCAGGTGATTTACACAGTTAGGAACAAAAGCTACAAACACTAGTTAGGAAAGGAAAAATATCCATCCACTGGGAAGGCTGTTGTAGAAGATTCAACACAGTAACCTCTGGTTTATCATATTGAGAACCTGTATTATACAGGATGAAGACTAAAAGCAGAGACAGAAATTCAAATGAGCACTGCAGAACAAGGACTTACCAAGCTACACATAAAGATCAAAGGTTGATCTATTTGGACTTTTAACAAATATGTAATACTTTTAACTGTACATAACATCTGATATTACTTCAAAGCATGCAGACAACTTTCCATAACAAGAAAACAAAAGAAAAAATTTGAACCTCAGAACATTTTCCAAGAGCCCACCAGAACAATAAAATACAGAGTCCTGGATAAACAAACAAGCACCTACTAAAACATTTTGTTTCTGAAGAGTTCCTACAGCCTACACATCATACTTCCAAGCTCCCTACAACGAACTTCAAATACTCAGAAATTTTAAAAAATAAATAAAAATAAAAAACTATAAATACCATGCAATAGAAAGAGACCTGAAGAGACAGATTTCATCCAAAGCCTTGAATTCTTAGAAAAACAAGGAAATGGTGAGCCAAAATCTCCAAAACATTAGATAGCTCCTGCCAATCTGGCTGGGATAGATTCCAGGCAACAAATCCAGTAAAATTTTAAACCTTGACCACTTACCAAGGTATATCAGCATGTCATAAGAAGTAAATCTCACTCTATACTTGCAGTACTCCAGAAAAAAGACACTCTCTATGTTCTTATATAAACTCAGTGAGAAACAACCTTTCTCCCTGCCCCTGAGAATAACCCAGCAGAACATCAACTTAATTCAGTATAAATACAGGAGAAACATGCACAGTCTATAGGCAGCAATATGTCCTTTCAGCATTCCTTGGACTGATCAATAAATTGGATGCCAAAGGACTTTAGTTGGAAGCTCAAATTTTATCTGCTTTTCAAGCTCAACTTAGTTCTATTTCTCACTGTCCTTGATTACCATCCTCATTAGAAACTTTCTTCAAATTTCCTCATGTCCAACATATAGCCAAATTAGGGTTCAAAAACTTAAGTGATACTGATAAAAAAGATGAAATACAACCACATAATCATCCATTCTTGAAAACAGAGTGAATGCAGACCCAAATCCAGAAACTTGTCTGCTAGTTTGCAGAATTTACTCCACAACCCTCCCTCATCATAAATTCAGTACCTTATGCAACTCCTTTCAGAATCCATTAATGTGTTGCATCAGTTTTAATTAAAATCCTGCCTGTGAAAAGATTCAGGATCCACACCTTCACAAAACTTTACTGAAATGTATCATGAAATTTTCTACTTTCTAAGCTTCAAATGGCCAGCAGATACTACTGAGTCCTCAGCACATATTCTAGGTAAAAGAAGACCATAAGGTAAATATAAAATAATTTGTCCATAGCAAAGAAAATATTTTGACAACAGTCTCTATATGTAAATAGCTGTTCTTAATCTCAAGCACTAATTGTTAAGCTCTTGCACTAAATTAATTTGTGCTTTGATTGGAGTTTTTAGTGAGCATGCTGCTGCTGAGTTTCCAAGCAAACAGACCTGTTTCTCCTGATTTCCCTTGCTGTGTGTAGCTTGTAGACGACCTCTCCCTGCCATTTTCACCCTCCTTAGTGAGTCTTTGTGAGGAAGGCTCACCCTGCCCTGTTTGCCTGAGAGTCACATGAGAACACTGCTGGGGTCTAAAGGGGCAGATGGGCTTGACACCACACCAGATTTTCTTTCAATTGTACTAATCCAATCATCCCAAGTCCAGTCCCAAAAATGCATTTACAAGTGATGTGTGCAGCTGGTGCAGGTGGGCTTGGGATCAAATTTAGGTTCCCTCAAAGTAGAGCACAGCCATCAGTGCAGTGTTTCAATGTGACATTATGCTATATTTATGTAAAAAGTTGGGAGTATCCCCACACAAAAATACATTAGAAATACACATAGGCAGAAGCCTTTGTTTGTATGGAAGGCAAATGATTTTAAAACACTCTTTTCAAACACCAGAGGCATACAAACCCAACACAAAGGTAGCATGCACTCACGACTCAAGTTAGAGCAGTGGCAGGTATCACTTCCCTCTTCAGTAGGTCTTCATTTACCAGATATCACTTTGTCAAAATAAAAGGATAAAGAAACTTTGCAAAGCAAAATTTCAGAGACAATAAGCCCAAATATACTTACTTCTCTTCCATATTTTCTTATTCTTGCTTACAGATGTCATACAGTCCTGCTGTGTACTTAATACAGATGTAAAACAAATGCATGCTATCCTTTTCATGAAAAAACTAGAGCACAAAAAGAAAACACTTCAATACTCTATTTCTAAAACTGCAACAAGTACCATGACTATTTTTAACAAAAATATATTTTTTAAAAAAATAAATGAGTTTTTCATTACCTCTCTAAGATGCATGTTTTCCTTCTCCTTCTGATCTAAAATCACTTCTAAATGATTAACCTGAGATTCAGCCTCTGCCATCCTTCGAGTTCTCTCATTGTCATCTTCCATTCCTTTAGAAGGCAAACCTTTACTTTGCAACATCTCTAGAAGCTTTTTTATTGATTCATCTCTGGCATTTAGTGTTTGCTTTTGTGTTTCAATCCTAAGTTCCATTTCTTCTAGAGTTTTTCTCAACAGGAAGAGCTCTTTCGCTTGTCTATCATGTTCTGCCTGAAGTCTTCGAAAATTCTCCTCCGTGAGCTCAATGGTAAAATGCTCAGCCCCTCGGTTCCCACTTTCTTGCTGGAGAAGATGGTTAAGGTCTCTCTGGGTTCTAAGCTCATCTTGAAGTGCCTGGATTGTCATTTGCAGATGCTGCAATACAGAAAGAGAAAAAAATAATTTAGGATCTGCATGTAGAATTAGTGTTTGATTAAACTTCTGTTGTGCGCTGTTACAAAAAGTCATTAGAATTAGTAATGAAAGTATATCAAATGACCTTATAAAATATCAAATGCAGGTGACAATATATGTAATGATATCTTTCAAGTGCTTCTAGAAAAAAAAAAGAAGACAACATACACAAAATAATGTCAGCTACAGATAAAATTAACAGCAAACACACAAACACTAGGCAGTGACACATCCATTAGAACAATCAGAGTGTACCTACAAAGCTCAAAGACTCAGTATTCCATGTTTTCTAAATTACTTCATAGCCTATAGATAAATCTGCTTCTCATGATGCTCAACAATACTGCTGTTTATGAAGTCAGTCAAAGCCCTCACTATAATTAAGTGGACTTTGGGGAGGGGCTGAGTTGGGGATGATTGGTTTTGTTTTTTGATTTGGCAGCTAAAGCTATGAACAAGTTTAGTAAACAGGATTACTGTATCTCTAAAAAGCAAACAAAAAAATCACAATAAGCAATACTGAATTTTGAAAAATACATTTACTGCAAATAGTGGACAAACCTTTGTTCTTCTGGCATCCAAAAACTGAACAGCATGGTAAATGAAAAAATGAAGCAAAATCAACATAAATAAAGGTCACATGCAAGCAAAGGAGATTCAACAGAAAGAACTGAATTCAACAAAAAGTATCTTCAACAGAAAAAAATAATTTTATTGAGTTATACAGAAAGGCAACAACAAATTCACAGTACTCACACATATAAACCTATAGACAGACTTTACTCAATAGATGTGACAAAGAAAAATAAATTAGAAATAATCAGTCCCATGGTAAATTACAGCATTTCTCTTGGACATTACCGTTCTTTTACACTTTCAGGTTTTTCAGAACACTGTAACTTGTCCTAAAATATTTTTACTACATCTGAGTACAGGGGTCTGTCCTTTCAGGTTTTTCAGAACACTGTAACTTGTCCTAAAATATTTTTACTACATCTGAGTACAGGGGTCTGTCTCTGTTCCAGAGGTATGTCTTGCACTCCTTACTCAACACAGATCAAAATCAAAATAGATTTTGCCCATGTTAAGATTTGAATAGAGATAATTAGCCTAAATTACTATGATTTATGATGTTCATTTCAGATTATATCCTTATCTGAAAATTTCTTTTTCTTCTTATTTTTTTCCCCTCTATCCATTGCCTACACAGCATACTGAGTTTTTAGAATTATGGATTCCTGAATAGGTACACAGTTTGTACCAAAAGACATTTAATTGCAGGAATTAGGGGGCTTAAATGCGTGTCATCAGACCTTTTTGGTTTAATTGATGATTTGCAACTCCATGTTCTACAAACAAGAGCAATAGCAACAAAAACCGCAACAAAAACCACAACAAAAAAAAACCCGAAACAACAACACAGACACCAAACAAACAACAAAATTTCATTTGATTTGATACTACCTTCATGTTTTACACAAATACATGTAAATCTGTCAGTTTTTAGCAATCATGAAAAATTCAAAACCTTAGAAAGCAACCTTTTGAAATCATGTCTTTTAACAGTTACTTCAAACAGAAAAAAAAGTACTGCCAGTGGTAGAATTCAGTTAGACACTTTGAATCTGTTCTATCATTGAAAAAGCACTATTTTAATATACGTCCAGATCTTAATTCTCTTAGTATTTGCATCTTATTAGGCACACACTCAGAGCCTCACTTTTATTTAATAGCAATTCTTATTTTTCTTAATCTCATCATCTTTTTAATTGGCTATATAAGCTTAAAAGCTCCAATAAACTTAAAACTCTTCTCCATGTAGCAACTTCCCCACTTTGAATCTACTACTGTGCCAAGTGTTTGTGACCCCAAGACTGACTACACCTTCTGGATTCCAAAATTATTTCACTACTGTGACAGTGACAGAAGACAGCCGGGTCTTTGGATGTATCCTACACACACAGACTGTCCCCTTTCCACCATCTCTGAAGAGCAGAATGCTTTGTCCTAAGATAAAACACACCAGGTGAACATTGCGGGTGGAACTGTCGGGATGCACACGTAATTAATACATTCCAAAGATGGGGGAACTGAGGTGTTTGCAACTGACTTTGGTGCCCGTCAGCCTGCAAAACAGCATAAAATGCTGCTGAGAACAGGGCCAGCTGCACAAGCTGTGTCCTGGGGTCACAGGCAGCTTCCAGCTGGATCCTGTCCCAGCACGGACACCTGTAGAGCACAGCCAGGTCAAACAAGGGGAACACTCGCTCTTGGAGGGGTGAGCAGAAGGGCTAAGATCTGGTCAGATACAAAAATCAAATCCTAAAGTACCTACATAGGTGCTTCGTCGCTTTGTCATTGTGAGTGCTGCAAGGCCAAACTGTAAACCTGAATGTTTCTACCTGAACCTGTTTAAATTATAACTCTTTACACAGAGATTGTTGACTAAAATCTGAGGCAAAGGGGACCAAGGTGCACCAAGACTTCTCTGAAAACTTTAGACAGCATGGGGGTCTCAATGAAGCTTGTGGCTCAACAGGAAGGACCACGTCCTGATTATACTGTAGTCCATCATAATAGATAATAGTTGTTTATCTGGATACTGCACTGGTAATATTTAGGCAGTGTATTAACAATAAATTTAATCATAATCACCCACATAATCACTGTCCTACTCTTCACAGCTGACCAAGAACTTTCTCTCTACTACTATGCTACAACTAAGCAACAGCAATATTCAGCAACTACCAGTACTCCAGAGATAGTAAAAATTTTTTCCCTCATCTGAATAATGATTCAAGATACATCCTCCTAATGTTAAATCAGACAGTATTTATTACTTCATGCTAAAACCTATTTACAAATAAATGTTTTTCCAAAGTAAAGTCAATACATTCATAGAAATCTGAGCAAAAACTGAGCAAAAGAAAACAAATTCTAAAAATATTACGTTTCAACCCACAAATAAAAGCAAACTTGGCATATACATTGCTAACACACAAACCTTTTGAATGCAAGATTTAAAAATCAAAATTGTTGGATCAACACAAAAATAATTAGAAATCAGAACTCAAACAGCAATTCTGGTTAAGATAAGTGAGACAAGTTCCTTTTCTGCCCCCCAGCAGCCTGTGCACGCTGTCCTTAGGCTCTGCCCAGACCCACGTTTGGCACTAAGCATGACAGTAGTTCTGGCTGCTTCTCTGTAATTATGTTAAAACTAACAGCCTCAACTGTGGCAGACTACTGCTACTTTGACATAAAAGAATCCATTTTTGTACACCTTCAAGACTTAGAACATGGTGGACCAGATTTAGACTTGTGCTGGCACAGATTTCTGTATCTGCAGCTAGCTAAGGAAAGGAAAGAACAAATGTTGTGAGGGTGGAAAGAAATTGTATAATTAACTGCAGGGGAAGGAATGTAGGAGTGCTGTGAATATCTGTCACACTACTATCGTTACAGACACAGAATTTTACGGGATAAAAAAAAAAAACCATGCAAGATCTATCACATTTTTTCATAATTTCTATTAAAAATGGACCAGCTGACCAGAAATATCTCCACGCCAATTTCTTGACAATATATAAGTAGTTCTTTCAGAACTTTTTCAATCCTTCTCTGCAGTCCAGCTCCAAGAAGCAATCCATGGAACTGTGAATTGCCCCATAAACTGAAACAAAACTACAAAATGAAGATTAACTAATGGCTCTTCCCAGGTTTCAATTCATGTTCTACAAAAGGAAGTTCCTCTAGTCTATGCCAACTAACCAGACCAAAAGAACTGCCCGCTGAGAGCTATCCTGCCACGGTGTGCTTTGGCCACAGAAGCACTTGCAGAGCATCCCAAAGCCTCAGACGTGGTGAACAGCAGAGGAGAGTGAATTCCCAAGGAGACTCGCTGATTTAAAGTAGCCCACCTACGGAAGCACACAGCTTCTCCTGCTTTGCACCACCACACTGCCACCGAAAGCAAAGAACATGTTCAAGTCCACTGGATTTTAGCTCCTGATTCTCCTGTTTCTTTCCCACCTCAGTGAATATAGAATTGACAGGGCTGTATCAGTTGACACAGTCTAGTCTCTTGGCAGTGGCAAATATAAAACGATACAGAAGACTGCAAGAAAACCCTCCAGTGTAATTGTACAGTATAAAAAGCTACAGCTGTACCTGAACAATACACCTGGACAAGTATAAGAGCAAATTATCCTGTCAACCATACTCTCATTTTCTAAAATCAAGCTTCCTTATTTATTCCATAATCTATCACTGTTCCATTTTAATTATTCACAGTATGAGGCTCTATCATTGAAAGGAAACAGACTACTTAAAGCTTTCTTATGAACTGCATCTAAATTAATTTGTATGTTAACTTTAGTTGTGCTGCTGAAATAAGTATGAACATTAGACTTGCAAATATTTATAAATTAAGTATTGTTAAAGAAAAACATGCAAATCCTAATTTTCTTCTGGTATGGAAAGGAAAAAAGAAAGGGAATTGGAGATATTTTCTTCATTACCATAAATTAAGAAATGGATTCTCTCATGCTTTTCTTCATATGCCTATTATAATTCATAAATCTGGCATCCAAAAAACACCACTGAAAATCAGTTGACTAGAATTTTGCTTGAGTAAGACAGGACTGACAGAGAGCTGGAAGGAGAAGACAGATGTAATTTGTGAGGAATTGCAAGAGATTCTGACCACACACGATGAATCTTCAGCATTAAAAATTCTGAGAGTGAGATGTGAGAGAGCTTTTCCATAACACTGTTTGCTGATACAGCCACGTATTTGAAAAGGGAGAATTCTTGTCTTTCTTTTTCTTTCTTTATGCCTTTAAATTTGGTGTCTTGTCAAATTCCATAAAGCTTGCCCTTACTACCATGTTTTGCAAGTTAAATAAGGAATCTTGTCACATACAGTTAAATCTGCTTTTCTTAACACAGATGTGGTGGGCTGACCTTGGCTGGAGGCCAGGACTCCACCAAGCCACCATATCACTCCCCTCCTCAGCAGGACTGGGGGCAGGAGGGGAATAAGATGAAATAAACCTTGTGGGTCAAGGTAAAGGCAGTTTAATAAAACAAAAGCAAAGGCCATGCACAGAAGCAAAGGAAAACA
Source organism: Daphoenositta chrysoptera (assembly GCA_013397915.1). Lineage (NCBI taxonomy): Eukaryota > Metazoa > Chordata > Aves > Passeriformes > Daphoenositta > Daphoenositta chrysoptera. The sequence continues at coordinate 1,250,383 of VZRO01007562.1, forward strand.
CAAAATTTACTGTGTCCCATGAGCAGGCCATACCCAGCCATGTCCTGGCCAGCAGGGCTTCAGTACAGCTGCTCCAGAAGACAAACATAATAAGGAACTCCCTCTCCTTCAGCTTCTTGATCAAACCTTTCCTCCTCTTCCTCCTCCGTTACTAATCACGTGCCCACCAAGCTGCTCTATCACTCCCCTAAGCTTGCTCCCCATCCTGTGCTTTGCAAGTTAAATAAAGAATCTGGTCATACACATTTAAATCTCCATTTCTTAATACAGACATTAGATTTAATCTGAAGTATCAGACTTCATTACTACTCAGTCAGCTTCTCTGGGTCATCTCACACAAATATTTTGGTGAAAAAACAAGTAGTGCCTAAAGACTTGAAGTCATTGAATGAAAATGCATCCCCATACAGGCTAAAAAGTTTTAGTACTGCAAATTCCAGAGTAGGTTTTGCACCTATTTCTTAAGGAACAATCTGTAAATGTATTTCTTTCCAAATTCCCTTATTTGCTATGGGCTGAGAGATGTTGTTGAGACAAATCTTGTAGCCCGTAATCATAAGAATGAGAAGGTCAAGAGGAAGAGACTTTTAGAAATGTAAGAAGTCAAAGACTTGAGAAGAATAATCTGCAAAGGTACACGTTGGGGGAAAAAATAATCGAGTTCCTCAGTTATTAAAAAAAGGAGCTTTATTAAAACCTTTCTCATCACTACCATAGCAAAGTGCAGGGGTTTGTATTTAGGTGATCCTTACCATGACAACTTTTCAGCAGCCCAATTATGCTGCTATGACAAGACTGGCCTCCTTTTTTCACCTCTTCCCCTTGGAAAAATACCACTAGCAGTGCCAGAATCACTAAACAGTATTTTAGTTGACTGAAAAACCATCAGTAACAAACATTTTGACCAATATGAACACATGTGGAAGAATCTGTTTCCAGATTACTTCTTACAGGTGAACAGGAGGAAAACACAAAATGCATTTCAACAAGGCCTAGACATCAATGTCAGTTTAAGAAAAGCAGATTATTATTTGTTTCCCAATAATTCTGTCTGCAACATTAGCTACCCAGCTAAGAACAACGCATGGTTAGAAGTCCTGGATGCTCAAAGGTAAATCTTCAGCATTCATATTTAAAAACTATTCTCAACAGATAAAGTAACTGTATACTGTGAGAAATCTTCCATCCCCTCATGAACTCCAGCTCCTCTGATACTCTTTTATTGCCTGCATAAAAAGTTTCTCCTTTTTTCTGAACTGAAGCACTTAAGGTTCCCCAAGGAAGCTTTTAAACCATTTGGGATGATAAACCTTTACCCTCCCCACACAAAATTTCCCACATGGCCTTAGCTCTACATAATCAATACTTGTGATTTGTATTCCCACTGCCTGTTGTTTACCAAAGATGAGCAGAATCCCTGTCCTACAGCTAATCCCAGGAGTAACTGCAATCACAGAACAGAAACATCATCTGAGTTTCACATCATCACAGCACAAGTCCAGGAAAGTGAGAAAATACTCAAGGCCTTGTCCAAACAACAAAGAAAATTCTGCTCCCGCATCGATCCCACCCACAAGCCCCACTGTTAACAAACAGATATAAGATATAAAAAAAACCAAAAAGCACAAGAGCACATCGTTCCTAGCTCTCTTCTCCTCATGAAATACACTTCCACTTATCTCCTCAGCCTTTTATCTAGAGGGAACAGTAAGTTTTCAGTTCAGCTGATGCACTGTCTGGTACTTTCTGGAAGCCTTTATTTTTGAGATTGCCTTCCTTGCTGTTAAAGGTTTTAACACAATAAATACACCCCTAAAGTAATAATCACAAGCTTTCAGAAGGTAACAGTACATTATCAAGGGTTTTCACTATGTTCTACTTAGACAAGATATTTGCAGACATACACAAAGCTCTCAAAACATTGTGGAAGAAATTCTTAAAACTGAGTGTTGTTCACTAACAAAACATTACACTGTGTATTTAGAACAGACTGAAATTTTGTTTCTGTTTAACTTTTTAAAAAAAAATTGGAGGAAATATGAAAAAAATAATTTCTCCCTAATCTCTAAGTTCAAGTCTCCACACACAAAGCAGATTTTTTTTCCCAGCATAGAGATGTTCCATGTCAAGCTTTTTATCAAATAGCATTATGTTACTCTTTTCTTATAATTAGCGGGGTATTACATATTCAGTGCACAGTACAGAAACAACCATACCCAGAGTAAGTCAGCAAGTCACAAACATTAACTAAAGTGACTAAAAAGCAATTAAAATATTACTTGTCTCACTCTCACCAAACCACAGGTTTTTAATTCGTTTTTATTCCATAAAATTGCTTACATATATGTTATCAACATGGAAATTGGTTACTCAAATGTCGGGAGAAGGTAAGAGCATGTTTTTGTTTTGCGGGGATGCTTCAGGGATTTTTAAAGAAAAAAATGCAGAGCTCCCCTCAAAGTGAAATCACATTATGTCCCAAGTGGACAAGCAACAGACTGAGCACTGCCCTGTCAGATTCCAGAGCAGATCACTGATGTATTAGAGTGCAGTTTTCTTTCTCAGAAAACTCTAGGGACTACATAATTATCTGGGGGGTTTTTAAACAGTAGGAGAATGCCATAAGGATCAGCATTCCTCATTGCTGGTTTGGGGCCTGAGGAGAAATTAGGTTTAGCAATGATCACAGTGGGCCAAGAAATTAAAACAAAATGCATATAATGGAAGTATTTAATTTAGAAGCAAGATTGTATGTGAATTAAGATCTGCATTTGTAATAGGGAACTGAGCTCTGTTCCTGCTTCCATGGTCATGTACCACCAAAATGCACCTGTTCAAAAACCTGTGAATATTTGCCTTCCTACTTTTATATCCACAGGATTATGCAACACCAGTTAAGTGTGAACCATCATGAAAACTGCAGTTAATGAAGAACAGAAAGTTAAAAAAATTTTTTTCCTGATTGTCAGCTTAAAAAAAAAAAAACTAATAAGCAAAAAAATCTGGCAAGTACTTTCCTCTTCCTTTTTGGACAGTAGAATTTATTGTCCAGCCTGCTGATTCAGTCAAAATAATAGCATAGCAAAATCTTGGATGCTAAACAGACCTATTAATTTCTTATTTCTCAAAAACTGAGGTCAGGGTACATTAAAGGAATTTTTTTCAGGCACCAAGTCAAGAAATTACTTACAAAAGGAGAGCATTGAGAGCAAACAAGGTCACATTTCAAACACTGGAAAACGTGCAGTATTTGATCTTCAGACCCTCCCTTTATCTGCTTGAACTTTTGCTATAGAGTTTCTGCTTCTGGCAGAGAACTCACTATTACCTTGGAAAAAAATGAAAATAAAAAGAATCCTTCTCCCAGATAAAAAACTCCTCATGTGAACTGGGCTCTGTTCTTCTATTTTTTAGTCTGTCTCTAATGAAACACCCCACTTCTTTCATTAAAGAAACAAAATAAAATCTGAGGAAGGGGATTTCTGTGGACAAAGCACAGGTTCTGCTGAAGCTACCAAAGAGAAATGCAGATAAAGGAAAACTATGGAGGTGTCCAAAAAGTGTTTTGAATAATAATAAGGTCATCACAGACCAGAACAGAAATGGTTGCCACTGTCAGTAAACAGCAAACGTCAAAACACTGAATGATGTGAACTGTGTTAAAAATACGAAAACAATTATTCCCATAATATGCAGTACGTGCTTGTTTCTCAGAGGACCTTAATACTCGACACACTGTAAAAGTTAACATTTATTATATCATAGCTGAGAAGCAATACAGGGAACTCCAACAGCCTGAGAGAGCCTGCCAGTCTCTCTAGTGGAGATTTTGGTCATTATTTTACACTATGTAAACATACAAAAGAGGAAGGTTAGAGGACCAGACAAAACCTCGGCACTGTATTGCAAACACTGATGTTTAATTTACGTGTGAACTGGGTGCCTGAAGTTTTTGTACAGGAAATGTCCATTGACAGAAGAGACAAATGCAGAGCATCACTGAAAGCTGTGGAAATGGGGCATCTTAACATTTGGGCTGACCTTCTTATCCTTGCCACCTTTTCATTTTGTAACTTTGTAACTATACTTTTCTTAAGCAGCCACTAGAAAAAAATCATATGAATATAAGATATTCACGTAACAATTTCAAGCACAGCTTTTAGTAAGTCAGAAATACAAGTTCCAATTTCAACCTCTCCCTGGTCTATTTTAAGCAGCAAAATACATAAAAGAGCACTCTTCAGCTTTCCATTCTTTCTCACTACTAGGAATAGTACTGTGAGTTGATTAACCATAATACGTAATCATTTCCCATTGAAACAATTTGAAAAGGAGCTTTAGAACTGTGTGTTCTGATACAGCTAAAGGGAAATGAAAAAAAAAATCAGTATAGAGATTTCAGTGGCTCCACTCAAAACAGTGTTCAGTTAGATCCAACAGAGACAAATGATGCATCACAAAGCAAGATGACCATCTGGAAAGACATTTCATCCTGGTTTACTGAAGAAGTGCAGATATGCAGGAAAGAGAAATCATTAAGGGCTCAAAAAGATCCCTGCAGTTTACAAATATATGCTTTCACAAATCGGGAGAACTTTGGTTTAGCAGTGAACTTCGTTAAATCTGGATTTATTCTTGTCAGATTTCGTAGGAGTCTCTTCATGGCCTAAACGAACCCAGGACACAGCCATAAAAAAAAAATCTGCATTTATGGAGTGCTCCCACAAGGTGGCACTAAATCCACAGCCGCCAGAAAATTCTTACGGAGCACAAAAACGCAAAGGGAAAAAATTACGGTCACAAACATAAAATAAATAAATAGACTATGGTCATAAACATAAAATTAGTAAATAGAATATCTAAGAACTGTAAATCGCAAGTTGAAAAATAAAATTAAATGCCTAAGTCAGGTATTATCTTAGAAGAGATCGTAATTTCCCACTCCTAATTCAACAGCTGTAGTGGGGGGACACACAGACACAGACTATAGTAAGTATATATATATATATACACATGTTCCATGTATACACTGACTTACAATTAGCAAGTTAACCTTGGCCCTTTGTTCCAAGGTCTGATACAGAAGCAAGTATTTCTGCTCGGGAATGATCTCCCTGCCCTGGTGACACCCCAGGGCCGGGGTGCTGGATCCAACCCCCCAAACACCAGCAGTGCTCACAGCACCGTGCACCTGCACCCTTCCGTGGGGCACAGCCTGCACGTCCCACACGCCCCTACAGACACAGCCCAGCCCAAACATCAGAGATAAAAACCTGAACATCTTCCCAAACACAATTCTTCAATTGATACTGCACAAAATATTTAAATACTTGACTTGTAATTAAGCAGTTAAGTATTTCAGATTTCAAGTTTTAAATACGACTAACTTGCATTCTTTAAACATGATTCTAAAGCCTGTTGTATATTTCTGTAGAGAAACATATATCAAAGTCATGGCATAATTTTGAAACTAATCCACAAACAGTGGGAAATTTCTCAGCTAAGGATATAAATCCACAATTAAACCACTTCAGGGGAGCAACCAAGTGCAGTAAATATTCTATTTTAAAATGGTTGGGTTTTTTATCCCTCACCCTTTTCCTTGCATGTTGGTGGATTCTCTTCCCTCCAAGTGCATTGCATAATCTTAACTACTGAAAGAGTAGTGTGCCCATATGCTGGGCTAATGTTTAGTGGTGTTCCAACTCCTGAAGTGTCCAGAAGCCTTCAGGGGGGCTTTTGTTGCCAACTTCAATTAAATAAACAGGTACTGGGGTCATTTCAGGCCAAATGCATTCCACAGTGCTGAATTTTAAATTGTTAGCACTATTTTTCCTTCAACAGTCTATTGGTTTTTTTCTTATTTTTCACACTGCGTTAAGTAAGCCACTGTAAGAATATTCAATTTTTACAGATATTAAGAAAGAAAGGAGTTATAAAATCTCTGTAACTACTTTTCAACCAAACACAAAAGAAAACAATTATTAAGGTAAGAACAAATAAAGCCATTTGAGGATCTGCTCTGTGCTCCAGGCATGACATTCACACAAAAAGCAATACTAAGTTCAAAAAGCACACCATTACTATCGATTTTCTCTCAATCACCCCACATTTAGGATAAGACACCCCAAGATCTGGGGGTGGGTAAGGGATTTTAGAGCCACCTTGAAGTACAAAATGCTTATTTAATTGTAACGGCCAGGAGTTGTTTTTTCCCCACATCACATGCTTACACATCTGTTGGCTATATAATGTAAACTCGTTGCAGTTTAAGTACAGATTTGTGATCAGCATGAATATCCCCTTCAACATATCCTCCCTTAATCCCCAGTTTTTGCACTGTATGACCAGAGAGGATTTGTTCTATTCTGTATAAAAGGAAGTGAGAGTATAGAATCAATACTCCTGCTGGCCTCCAGACCACTCCATGCATCCTGCTCAGCTAATGTCAGTTTCTGTCAATAATTGAATAAAACATTTGGGCTCTTTTCTCTGTAAAAAATTATATGTTACATCTTTCTACTTCGCAAGTCATGCTCAGGTGCATCTTATATTTGACTTAGACAGAAAACTCCATGATCCTTTATTATGTTTACTTTGTGGTGCTGCAAAGATTCACAAGTTTTGCTGTTTCTGCTATAGAGGTGCTCAAAGACTGCACAAGAGAATCATCATTTAGTGAGACAGCTGTTCCCATAGAAGGTGTTTCTCAAGGAAAAATTTCAGTGTTTTCTGACTTCTGTTTCACAACACTGATTATAATTTGTATCCTGCCTTTCATAAAAGACTGAAAATTAACTAGCAAACTCATAACTCACACACTGCTGCAGTTAATCTCTCAGAAACCAGACTTCCTACGTTCAGTGCGCTCCACTTTGTTCACGTTCTTACATCACCTAATTATTGTAAGATAGATGATTCTATTGGTAGCCACCATTCAGACACCATCCTAGAATTTTAGGAGAGTTCTAGGAAAAAGCACGCTTTTTACAGCACAAATTACTTAACTAGTACTCTGGAAAACTGAAGACAATATTTAAAATTCAGATAATCAAAGGTAAATGAGTTTCAACATAAAGGTTATGGGATAAAGATTTGTATATAAGGGCTAAGGGAAACAAAGCTTCATTGCATTCCTACTCTGGCCACTATTTGTTGATCCTTAAGAGCAAAGCTGTTGGAAAATACAAGTGTTCCTTCCCCTCCCAACCTGAGAGCCTGTCTGGCAGTAAGAGAGCTCTACCGCTGAAGGATGAGTGTGACAAGCAATATAATCGTTATAATTGTTACTTTGTTTTCCCATATTCCAAATTACTCTTCATAATGCCTTCCCTCAGCCCAGCTATTGCTGTCATCAGTCCTTACTATTCTTGCATCAAATCCAGAAGAGCCAATTCCAAGCCCTCCACTAGATTCTTTCTCTAACAAACAAGAGAATCATCACTCTACAAGGTGATATTTTCACACCACATTCCTAGCAACAGAAATAGCACATTCCACTTTTTTGAACAGTTTTATACACACTAAGTGCACAGTAAAAATTAATATTGATGACATTTCAAACAACTGCACTGCTTCCAGAGGTAATAAAATATTGAATTATTGTTTTCTAATTCAGGGCCTTCTAAACACACTAAGAATTGGAAGAGATCCTGCTCTGAAACACTCTAATGCTGTACGGATGAGATCATTTGTAGCAGCAAGGGATTAATGGCAGGGGAATTGCTCTCTACTGTTTCCCATGCTACAGCTCCCATAATTTCCAGCTTGCCTTCTCACTCAATCCATAAAGAAGCAAATGCACTTACATCACCTCTGAGGTGAGCAGTAATGCAGATGCTCCTTGAGGTGTAAAATCTGTGCCAGAATTCTCTGGGTCAAACCTTTATGCTACTCAGCAGACCAGAGAGCCCCATGCAAAGGAAGTTCTTATGCAGGAGGCAACCTACCATAAACGAGAACTTATATCAGCTATTATAAATGAATTTAGAAGCCTGCATCTTAAGCCATTATGTGTAATACCATTCTTATGAAGAAAACTTCATTTCTTTTTTCAACTGAAAAATGGGGGGAAAGCTGGTTTTATTCAGTAAGTATTGTCTAACATCTTTACAGCCAGAAATCTCTTAGCTCAAGAAGCCAAGCTTGTGCATAACCCTGCGTTTGAAATATGTGAAACAGAAGAGCCCATTAATTAAATGTTAGCATCATTCCAATCAAGAGACATTTTACTAGAGATGCACAGAGAAACCAGCACTAAACACAACAATCTTCTTTAGTGCTCTGGAGCAGACAGTCTTACTTGCAGCCTATAGATCAACTTACTGGTGAAATAAGTGGATTGATGATCACAGGACAATTTACTTATTTCAAATTTACAGGGGGAAGACAAAGTTGCCACCAACAACAGGAGGTCATCCCAGGCACATTTATTAAAAGTTATTTCTACACAAGAAAAAAATAATTAAGGCTTTTTCTCCAAGGAATGATGCCACACTCTGGTATGGAAGTGTCACAAAAAACATAACAGCCAGAGTGTGTTCAAAGACACAGAAGAGAAGAGGACTAGGCATCAAAAAGTGTGATCATGGAGTTCAGGAAAGAAAACTGAAATCCTAGAAATGAGAATAAAATGAAACTTCAAAGGCATTATGCTACAATTTATCCCTAACAGGAACACTTGCCAGAATGGTGGCAGTAAAAACTGTGTTACAAGCTTTATTTTTTTCCAATGATATTTCTTGTATCTCCTACAAAGATGGTAAATGATGAGAGAAGCAAAGAGGTGGTCAATGGAACACTCTCCTTTTGTCAAGTCTTAAACCATTATCTCAGACAACACAGGATATAAATTCTACAACTTTTTCCCTTTTCCTCCTGCTTTGATTCCTCTGTATTATCATTTACCTTTTTCTATTACAAAAAAATAAAAAACCAAGATGAGAAGAAAGACTACAGCTTTAAAACTGCAATTGTACTCACAAACACAACATACTGACCTCATTGATGTTTGCAGCAGTGAACCAGAGAGCCTCAGCTCAAAGGCCTATTTCATACTTTTTATTTAATACAACTTTACTCGTAATTCAAAATTCAGTTGAATAATGAACCACTTGCTATCACGTTTAACAAAAAACCCAGCACATTCAGTCTGTTCAAGCCATGTCAAAGGTACTCGCTGGGGTTTTTTTACCTCTCCCAACTGCCTTTTACTAAAATAACCTTGATCAGCTCCATGGTTCATCTGTTACTTTGACCCTCTCTTTAATATTCTCAGTTGTACTGGAAACACAAGTTCAGTCCTAGATATTGAATTTTATATGTTAAGAGAAAAAAGTCTAGGCCACTTGTACTCTGAAACTTGGAGCAAAAAAAGCCTTTATAGAAAAGTGTACCTTAAAATAGCACTCTGCCATTTCTACTGCCAAAAACCTTAGTAAAACATTATACTTTTTAGAGAGGATTAGAGGATTTTTTTTTCCTTTGATAAACAGAGGCTGTAGAAATCCTGAGTGTTATCCATATTCAATAAGAATCAAGTATCTGGATATGATGTGCAAAACCATTCCATTTTCCTCTGTTCATCATAGCAAATACTTATAGACAAACCAAAATCTAAAAAGTCTCAAGTGCTTTTTTGTTATTGATTACTTTAAAAGATAAAGGCTGTCCATTCCAAACCCCAGACGTTTTCCTTGTATGCACATTTATAGGAAAAGCTTGTTAGTTGCAGTAAAATGTAAACATGGTTTGGGATTAGCCCTATTCGTTTTCACCTCTCAGTGCACCCAAATCACAGAAGCTGCCAAGGTGTTACAGGGTAATCTGGGCTGATTTCTTGCACTTGCAGGGGGAGAACTTGCTGTTCCTCAGGTATTTCTCAGACAAAACTGGAGGGGGATACCCACATAATCCACTGGTCAAAAAATTCCTCTGGGAAGGGTAACAGGAGATGCCACAATCACTGCAGGGCTCTGCTGGCTCTCTTCAGTTTCAAAGAGAAGGAAAAATAACCCTCAAGGTAAAGTGTTTGGGAGGGGCACATCAAACTCACAATGCTTTGTTATCTGTGAGTTTAAACCTCTTTAATACTTTAAATTTTTCTCCTCTTTATTTTTATTTCTTCTTCTTTATTTGTATCTCACTTTCACCCTTCCAAAGCTCTCCCAGTGGAGTGGGTGTGTGGGGCTCAGGTGTGCCAGCTGGGCTTAAACCACAACAAGCAAGTTAACTGCCAAATAAATAACCAAATATTCAATGCATATTTCTAAGCAACAGTTCTGTGATTACTCTGTATTGGGTTTAGTAAAAGTAGTATTAGAAAGGGGGCAAAAAAATTAAATTTCTCTTGTCCTAAACTCCAATTAGTCAATAGCAATTTTCTTGCTTTAAGAAGCATGCTTCCTCTTCTTCCAGTGCCACAGGAGGTTTAATCAAGCTGGACCATAGAAAATAAATTCCAGGAATGATGAAATGCAAAAATATCCTGACCTCCTTGGAGAGTAATACTGTTTACCTGCCAAGTGAAAACCTTTCAGCCAGCTGGATCATTTATTTTTAACTATCACTAAATAGAAGAGAAAATGCCTCCAGGCACTTCAGAAAACAAAGGAAATTAAACATTTTATTGCCTTTGTAATCAAATAGACTTTACATTATTATTTTGTTCTGTAGAATCTTTTATCACCTTTTTCCCTAATCATATCTAGAATGGAAATTATAGAGTCTTTGTAAGTTCAGGGCAAAAAGCTTAATAATTTCTTACTTGGGTAGCTTGACAAGACACCAGGGACCTGAAGTAAGACCTCTCTTTAGCTAAATTTGCTAAGTTTAACCAAGAATTTCAGAATAAATCCTAATAATCAAGCATCTCTACTCAGACCTATTGTGCAACTTCATTTGTATATTCTTCTATACTAAATCCTCTTTCCTAAGTTTGTTCAAAATGAAACTTTGCTGAAAGTTATCCCAATGGCAAAAGATTGATAACTACATATCTGCCTGCAAGAGAAAGTATGCTCACAGTTTTTATTGTATTAAATTCAATTGTATGAGACAAAATACCAGAAGGCTGTTATTACTGATGCACAGATACATTTTTCTGTCCTGAAGCCTAATTCAACACAAGCATCTGATAAAACCATTCAATAAATAAATCAATGCACTGTAGCCAGTCATAAATAATATCCATACATAGCATACTTTCACCAGCCAGAATTCAAATTTTACTTCAGCAGAAATAATGCAAGAATTTACAATAGCTTCAGCTAATTAGACTTTTCAGCACACTGATGGTTTTGCTGGCCCTTACTCTGGGAAGCAGTAAAATCAAAATTTACATGACATACAGAAGAAACATCAAAACGTGCTTACTTAAAAGTTACAGGAAAAGGAAGCACTTTTAGACTTTTGATTTCAAACTTTACAACCCTTTTGACAGTCTTCATCCCTCTGAAATGGATTTTATTTTCTTAACTCAAACTTATATGGTAAAATTGAACCATTTCTGGTATTTTATATCTGGTGCCTTGGATTTTGAGTGCTTTCCAAAGCAAATGGCACCCACTCAAAGGAAGCTTTGTCTGTAAAGGTCAGAACAGTCCTGATCAGACGGTACACCTCAACACTTCTGTTTTCCCTAATAAATTGTTGCCTTCAGTAAACACAAATGCATTGTCTCCTAAAATATCCTGTAATGAGTCTGAGTGGCAGTTTTATTATTATGCCCGTATTTTGATAGCAGCAGCTCTTGTTGAGAGATCAAAAATTTTCAGTGTTTGAGCAGCTTTTGTGAAGTGAGTTACCACAACCTGCCTGTGAACAAGAGTATCTGCTCCGGGTTTGCCAGCAATTAATTTAGGTTCACTGTGGGCATGGTTCCAGATAGAGGTGTCCTTCTGGCACTTGGGGACAGATTCCGTGGTTGAGAGAACCTGGGTGAAAGAATGTCTGGAGCACAGACGGATGTGTTTGCCTAGGTGATGTCACTGCTCACTGGTGATGTCATGTTATTTATGATCACTCTGCTCTTATCAAGGGAGGGCTTTGGAATACAGTCCACACAGGTATCTCAACTTTAAACTTACAGGGAGAGGTGGAGTTTAAATACAGTTCAAACACAAGCTGAGTGCTGTACTTTTATAGAAAAGATTGTAATTGTATGACTTAGTGAACGTCTTAGAGATAAAAAAATTTTTAAAAAAAGGGAAAAAAATGGAAAAAAAGAAAAAAAACCCAAAACCTTCCTAGATGATGGGTCTCAGTTGCTTACCTAGCAAGCAACAGTTTAAATAACTGGAACAAGTGAAATACCAGAAACCTTTGATGAACTGGGAAAGCAGAGACCTCAACTCATTGTTAGGTGATAATAGGAACTAGCAGGCAAGAGAAGCCATCACAAGTTTTATCCCTGGCTCAGAAGTATTGAGCCTCCCAATGCAGATCAAAAAACACAAGAGCACAAAAAATAAGGCAAAAGATCAGAGCAGAAGTCTCAGCTGTTCTCAAAAATTGGTCCAGATACAATATAAGAAACTAAATCAGTATTATAAAACTAGGCAATTTTTTCTATTTTCTGTTTTATTGTGTCAATCAGCACAGCAGCTACACAGTGGAATCTGTGCATGTATAAAAAAGCACATATAATGAAAATCTTTCAAGCACATCAAAATTCAGACCTTCTTAGATAACAAATGAAGGGACTTTTGTACCTCCTGAGGGGGTTTCTATAATGGCCTCATTTTTACCCATTAAAACATACATATAAAAAATGGCATTTTAGTCTATTCAATAGAGAACCTTTAACTCCACTTTTTGATAAATGCTCATAACAAAAGAGATGAGCTCCCTTTTACTTGCTTTCTATAACAATTATCTCTTACCTAGAGGTACTACAGAACACCTACAATAATACTATAATGCAAACTTCATAGGGTCAAAAAATCTAAAGTTGAACTGTTGCTTTTAGCATATAATCAAATTATACAGAAAAATTGTATTGAAAACAAAAACAACACAAAGAACATTGATGGGTATGAAGTTCTGCCCATCTGAATAAGGTTTTGTGCCCTTATTCAAACACAAGATTCCCAGAATTTAACTGAGTTATATAGGAAATTCCTAGAGTTATGGTGGTACCAATCCTACTATCCCTTATTAACAGCTACTTTGCACATGTTTCAAAGATCATTTCTATTTCATTTCACTTCAGAGTGAAGTTCTCTTCAAGGCAACGATTGAAGGAACTTCGAGATCACTTTGCACATTGGAATATTCACGTGCAGCTACAATATGAACATTCAGTGAAGATCTTTTAATATTATTTCAGTAAAAATTACAGAAGTGAATATATGAGACTAGGAGGCACATATTGAACAAGTTATTTTATTCAAGCATAAAAGTAATGTGGGTGTTTCACAAATTACTATGACACAGAACATAAAATTAAGACAGAACAAGAAAATAATATTATTATGCTGATGACATTAACATGCTTCTAATCTGCTATTTCAATATATTTGCCATTTCTAAAACACAAACGGCTAAACTCTATAGAATAATTCAATACTAAAATCTCTTTTCTATGGAGCTTTCCAGGATCTGTGGGGCTGTAGAGAGAACACTGTGGACCTTTCCTTTCTTTTACAGGCAGAAAGCGTCCTGAAGACTTCACAGAAGATTCTTCTTTTCAGACACACTCAAGACACCTCAGAAATTTCCACAGAAATCCATAGTGCCTTCATTTCTCACTAGTGGATCAGTTTGTATTGAGTACTAAATGACTATATTTCTATTTTTTAAATTCCAGGTAGGAGGCGACAAAATACTTCACCAATAAATATACTCTATAATTCAGGTAATTCCCACATACAAACCCAAAGGGTAACATTCATACCCATTTTCTGCCCTTTGCTGTGGTAAAATAATTGGAGGCTGCCAGAAACAGCAAGGAAATCTGAGCAAACCTATCCACTCTCCAGTGCCTAACAGCCATAAGGGCCTTCTAAACTCCTTTATTTCCCCAAGAACACCTAGGGAAGGTATTGGTGGGGGATACATGTACATTTGATAAATTCTGCACCTAGAAGTCTGTTCCCTCCTGCAAAAATAATATTTAAAGCAGCTTTTCAGGGCATTTGAGGCCCATTTTAGGCCTTCCCAACTGCCAAAAAGCACACAAAAAAAAGTGCAAAGAAATCCTGTCATCAGTGATTACAATACAGTAAATGCTATGCTCAAACCTAAAGGTAGTTCCTCTGAATGAACCAAATATAAATTTGGGGCTTTCCCCAACCCTTGCAAAAAGAAGTCAAATTTACTTTTTTTTATAATACACTTATTCTTGCATGCCTCATAGTTTTATTATAGAAAACAAGTGCACAGTAACATATGTTACATCTGTTTCATATTTTGTCTTTCTGCTGTCGTGCTATTTCTCTCAACATTCAGTAACACACTTCTGTTGGCTCATAATAATTATTTTTAAGCTGCATATGAAACACAGCCTACCTCTACTGTCACTCCAGGGACATGATATTCCTCCCTCCTCACACAAATGTATAGTGGAATATAAAGATAGCAAAACCAAAATTAAGACGAGAGAAAGCAGGAGGCATTATCAAACACTTTACACTCCTTCACTTCCAGAAGTTTGGTTTTGCAAACACTCCTACACTGTAATTCACAAAGGAAGCGATGGCAATAGAAAAGAGATGGTACCAGCAGAAACAACAGTTAAAATTCATTTAAGCAAACCCTAATACTCGCTCAAATCTGTACAAAGGCATATTCTCCAACTGAATAGGCAACCTCAGGCACAACAGCCATGTGGAAACATCTGTGAGGCAAAAAGCAGGACAAGAGCTGGGAGAAAGCACCGAGGAAAGGATGGTGAGGAACTGAAACCAGGAACGTGGCATCAGCCAGCAAAAGGTGCAAGAGGAAAACAGATGATGAAAAGAGGTATTTCCTGTAGGGGGAACTCACAGGCAGAAGCTCTGTGAGCAGTAATAAACCTGGCAGCAAAGAATGTGTAATATGTAAAAAAGCTGGACCCAGAAAGGGGCAATAAAAGCACAACAGGGGAAGTGAGATGGGAGCAGTGAATATGCAAATAGTCAATGTAAGTTTGAGCATGAGCATAAGGGAGAGAATGTTTTACACCTGCATACATACAGAAATCTCTTAGTTCAAGAAGCCAAGCTTGTGCATAACCCTGTAAAGACTCTCCAAAGAGAAGATATAGGGAAAATACGGGGAGAAACCAAAAAGTATCACTCTTTCCTGAATCTGATACTGGAAGTTGATGGTGCTGGCATTGCATCAAAAATGCAGCAATAAATATAACCAAAAAAATCTTAATTTGTCAAAAATTTGCCTTCAGTCTGTCCAAGAAAATCTAAATACTTCTTAGCAGCTGTCTTTTCCTATGGGCTTTATGTCACATTTCACAATGGGACCCTGATTGGCAAACCTGAATGCCACTTTGTTAAACAAATAAACATTCAATAAAAATAATGCAGTAGTATTGCTGAAATGCCAATTTTAATTGCAGGACTTCAAGCCTTCCCCTTTCTTTGTGAAGCAGATGGTAGTTTTGCTGGAAAGCAAAGGACTGGAGGTAGTTAGATTTGGCACACTGAAAACTGGCACCAGAAGTTGAAAACATTCCAGTTCAATTTTGTCACAGGGAAAGATGAATCTATGAATTAGGTCATAAACGGTGAAGTAGAAGCTAAAGGAGCTTTTAACTCTCCAGCCACTTCACCATTAAAGAGTCTGAATAGTTTCCTCTTATTACACGTTTTACAACATGCTGTAAATACCATAAATTAATAAACTATTCCAGCCCTAACTAGAGAGCCTCTTACTGTTTCTTCCCTGTTCTTTGTGCATAACCACCAAAATAACTGTACTTTAATAAACAGTTGACATGTGTATATTTTTTTTAAAAAGTGTAAATTATCCTCATCAGGAAAGGTGTTTTAGGCACATGTGATCCAAAAATGGACTGAGCAAGACTCCGCAACTTATATAATTTTAAGTTGTGAAGTAGGTATGTTTATTGGCAGTACTGGGTGGGCGGGAGGTCCTCCTCAAGCCGCTCACACCTCAGCCCGGGTATCGCTTGGTATATATCAGGTATACATGTTACACATTCACCGAGTTTTGCAATTCGCCTATACATATGCATGACCTATCCCCGCTTCGTATTATAATGAGTTTAAAAGTCATTTCCATGTGCTCACGCCTGCGCAGTGTTATTTGGTAGTGGGCTCCGGGGGTCTCGGGAGGAAGAACATACTCATCCTCTTGTCTTGAACTTTTCACCTTTCTCTTTTGCGCATGCTCTCTTAGTCCCTGGCCCAAGTCCAAACAACAACTCTGGTTTCAGCCAGCATAGGGGTTCCACGAATACAAGCTGGGTCACAGTCCTTGCTTTTGTCAATAATCTTTTACTTCTCATTCTGCTTTGACAAACACAATCAATGTTAAGTAAGCAATATACACTGTCTAGCAAGCAGTTTCTAACAAGTTACCCTGTAACTTTAACTTCCCTGCATCACATGTTGTGCAAATACATTATTATTTACAGAAGGAAAAGAGGTTTTAGGCATTCATTGATCCAACTGATAAAACACTGACATGAGATCATCTATCATTATTTCAACAGAACTAAAACATATGGCTTTCACTAGATTCCTTTATGAATTGGACTGTTGACAAAAATAAGCTTTCCACATCTGCCATTGGCACTACACTAAACTGAAATATTATTATATTCCCACACACCAACATAACAATATCAATATGCTTCCTAGCTGTATGGAAAGTCCTTTACACATAACGAAAAAATATGTGTTTATAGATATGTAATCAGAAAATACAAAGTCCTATGACATTGTTTCTACAGGATGATGCAGGATACCAGTAGACAGGGTACAGTAGAACTTTTGAAGAAAGCTCTAGAAACAAAAACTCAAAAAAAATTGGATTTTTACAGATCATGTTTCAGAAAGTTTTATTTTTCACTCCTAAAAGGAGAGCTAGGTCATATCTTCTCAGTACTTTAATAGCAAGAAAACAGGGCAGTACTAATGTACAACATACAACAAATTACCAACTTTCTTCCTCCTGGTTACTTCACAGTTGTGAAAATGTTGCAGTGTAAGGCTATAAAGTGTGTATTGCACCACTTTTTCAAAACTTATGCTTAACTTTAGAATGGGATTTTGCAAGACCTTAAAAGAATTTCACAGTACGAATTCAATAGCTAAATTTAGCGAGATCTGCTCCCAGTTTCCCCAGGCATTTTTCACAACCTCCCTTCACAGCATTAAGTGAAAGCTTGCACAAACTAATTTTAAAAAGAACATTCTTCTCTATCTCAAGAAAAGATATATGAAAATACACTGCTTATCTCAAAAGTGGCCTTGTTTGGGTAGCATTCACGCCAATTCAAGGAAGGAAAACCAGGACCTTCATAGACCCCTGCTTCCCTCATGTATCAAGACTATGTTCCTATTCCAGATGTACTCAGAAGTTCCCCTGCTATCTCCTATTAGATTTGGTTTTTTCCTTTATTAAAGTACAAGCAGCAGCAGCTACCAAAGAGATAAAGAAATCGCCAAAAATCATGTTCACAATTTTTCAATTCACTCTCATTTTTACTACCATATATTTACGTTCCATTAATATTTTTATATTCCATAGCCCTCATCTCTCACCATACATTCATTCAGTGCTGACAGACATGTTATTCCTTAACCACATATGTATTTATGCCACCAACTTCAGTGCACAGGAAGAATGATTTACACAGTCTCAGAGCAGAGTAAATTCAATTACAGGCATGCAGCTAAAACATAGCACAGCATACCTAATGAAACTGTTTCATTCCTCAGTAAAACTTTTCAAAGCTAATGTTTCCGCAATCACATTATGAACATTTTTTAAGTAAGCCAACCTCAAAATGATCACTTTTTAGTTTAGATTGGTCATATCCTGCCAATTTTTGTAATAAGCTACTGCCTTCTTTTTGCCATGCCTCCACAATACCCAGAGTGTCTCAAAACGAAGCAGGCGAAATGCAGTCCTTGCAGTGAAGCCACCGTCACACATGACACCAGGGCTGACACTCAGCTGGGACAGCGCCAGCCTGGCCACGCTCCAGGGGTGCCAGCAGCTGCCAGCCCTGGCCCTCACCCAGCACCAGAGCCTTGGCACCGTGGTGGCCCTGCTCGGGGGGCACCAGCCACAGCAGCCCCCTGCTCCACAGCACAGCCCAGCTGGCAGGGGACAAATGCTCAGGTGATAAAATTTCTTAGTGGTAGACATGACCTCACCCAGCAGAAACCAGCTGGGACCAAGGGATTTGACCCATCAAATGCACACCTCCTTCTCCACCTAATGAAACGTTCAAATGAACATTCTAGTATTACTCTAATATGTTGGAAGAAGTCGGTTTTGTACGTGTTAAAAAGTAAATCAAACGGAATTAATATTTTGTAAAAAGAAATTTAAATTAGTATGCGGGATATAACACTAAATTTGCAGAAACATTCCATATTTCATGTTATAGAAGGACTTACTCTAGGGATTAATTTATGTTCTTATTCACAACCATTTTTCTAATATAGTCATTAAATTCTGTTTTATGAATCGCTGTTCTCATCTGGGCTAAAGCAATTAAGTTCTCAAGAGAGAACAGTAGGTGTGCTGGTGCTAATTAATATTCCCCTGAGGTGAGCCTAGAGTTTGCCTGTGTCTCCAGTACACCTGAGGCTGGCATTAATCAAGATAGCAACTCTTTCTTGGCATTTCTTTGACAGAACAAACCGGGCATTTAGGATCAAGTTTCTTTCTATCATCCTCCACAGGCTTGCCCTGCCCTATACTGAGATGTGGTGCTACCTTCACTTGCAACCCGAATTTCACCCAAACTGCACTGCTTCCCACCTAACCCACATGAAGGAGTCAATACAATGTGATTTTAGCAGTTTTAGTTGGCCTATTCAGGAACTGTTTACTGATTTGGTAAAATCTGGAAACACAGGAAAAGAACAGCCTGTACGTGTGGCACTGAAAACAACACCTAAGACTAAGGAAAACCTTTCTGAGCTCGAACCATACCCTGAAAGAGCCATTCTGGCTGGTTCTGTGTGCCAGCTGTATTTTTCCTCCCTTCTAGTGCCTTATTATCTCATTGGTCCACTGAGCAAACATTAACACACATAAAAAAAGACAAACCAAAAAAAAACTAAACCACCACACAAAGAACAGTACACCACCTTGTTTGAATACTTCACTATTTCAGCCTCTGCCATGAGGTAGGCCAAGAAATTCCTCTCTTTTCCTCTCCCCACAAGCATTTGGTGGTTTTGTTTTGTGGTTTTTTATAAAAAACATTTCACTTGTGCTTCAAAAAGAGTTTTATGTTTTCCAGTTATGCTATTGATGGACGTACTGTATGTAAATATAGACAAATCTATCTCCTGTTGTTTTAAATTTGCTTTATTAGTTTATTCTTGTTGTGTATAAACTTCTATTCCTGTATGCACAGGTAGGAAAGCGCACTAACAAATGAAGTTTTAATTGCTTTCTGTTATATTAACAGCCAGAAAATACTGAAGTGTTAAGTCTATAGATTTTTGCTTTACTTCATTAACTCAAAGTTCTCAGAAAAAAATATGTAAATTTTAAAAATACTACTTAACATTTTGAAAGTCTTGGAAGTTTCAATAAAAGATCTTCCATCTCATAACAGTTTATGGAATAAAAGAGATATGCCACACAAGGTGGGGAGGGACCAAACAAAACCAAAAAGCCCAAGCCCCTGAAATTGCTAGTTTCCCAGTACAGGAGCAGTATTCAGCCTTAAAAGTACTTTTGTGTGTGAAGATATTTTTAGCCTCACAAAGAAGGATGCTGGAATTGCCAAAGGCTGCCAACCATCTAATGGAAGCAAAGAACACTACAGATATCTAAGAGTCAAAATAACCAAGGTAAAACTGGATTTCAATAAATGGACTTGGGAAAAATGCTTCCATGCTTCTATGATATTCTGAGAAGTGTCAGAAGAAATACCTTGTTACTTTGGTCCATTTCATTGCAAATAATGTCACTCAATCTTTAACACATTCATGTTTCAGCTCATCATGAAAAGTAACAGAGATGCTGCAAGGGCTGTGAAAAGGCATCCGGTGTGCTGGACCAGCACCTATTTCAGACATTTGTGCATTTATTTATTTGTAATAATTCTATTATCAAGGGCAAAGATACTTATGCTCAGGCATACCTGAAAATGTTATACACATAGTCCAGGTATACCGAGAGCATAACAGAGAGTAGATTTAGTCTCAATCTAGAATATTACTCTGCAGATTCCTGATCATCAGTTACAAGTGGAAAAAAAAAAGGCAAATTAAATTCACAGTAAGGAATCAGACACACCAAAAAGAAAGCATTTCCTGTATTCCTTTAGGCTTAATCACTGTTCTGATGTC
Organism: Daphoenositta chrysoptera; assembly: GCA_013397915.1. Lineage (NCBI taxonomy): Eukaryota > Metazoa > Chordata > Aves > Passeriformes > Daphoenositta > Daphoenositta chrysoptera. The sequence continues at coordinate 1,270,887 of VZRO01007562.1, forward strand.
CTACTGATATGAAACCTCCCAGTTTATATTTCAGTAATCAGTGACTATAAAGAGATAAATTTCAATACAGGTTAATATTAGCAAAAGATTGAGAATATTTATTTACTAAAATTTATAGTGGTCTTAAAGGTCAGATTTGGGTTCAGTTTTGGTAAGATTTAATCATAAAATCCCTTAAAGCATAGCAAGAAACTATGCAACTAAAATAGCAAGAACCGGTCTGAGCTGATGGAAAGCTGATGTGGTATTTCACACTAGAAAAATCAAAGCCTCAGTCACTAAAGTATAAAAATACTTTTTCGTGATTGATGAAGGCAAATTAAGTTATTTGATGGCAGAGATCCATATTCAAAAGCAATGCAGGAATGAAATTCATACACTTGGATGCTGTGAAATCTTTGCCAATAGCATTTCTTAAAGTCAAGTTTTACACTAGATCCAAGAGGCTAAATCCAAAAAAGAACATAGTTATCCAGTGAGGGTTTCCAGATGCCCAGACATGACAGAGCACAAACTCCTTTAGCTTCTGTACAGGGGTCTTTGTTTCTGATACTAAACCTCCACAATTCACTTCTCAAATACAGACACTTCTAAAGCATTAGTATCTTAAATCCTTAGTACAGCACAGCTAAATTATTTTGACCATTCTGTACAAAGAACTGAACACTCCACTTTTAATTGGAAACATTGCTAAGGCCTCTTAGTTTGCTGTGTCATTCAGGTTTTGCCCAGCTTAAAGGAAAATGTAAACTAAAATAGAGTAGCACTACCAAAACTCTGAGACCATGTTCAGACTCACTTATTTCACTACTTAAGTACTAGATAGATAAAGAGAGTGAACTGTTGAAGCAAAAAAATCCACAAGAAAAACAGCAGAAAATGGAAAGGCACTTAAAGAAAAAGCTGCATCATCTCAACAACAGACAAATCAGAAGAGTTACTTCATATACAAGAATTATGAATTTAAAATGCAAAGTTTAACAGTGTAGCTGTGCAGAGGCAGAGTTTTTTAAATATCAGTACAGCAAATGTACACATGTATATTTATTCTTTCTAGTATTTATCAAAACCTGCTCTGTTTTCCTTCAGATTCTTATCTGGCAGCCTGGTAAATGGAATTGCAAACTGCAGAAGTGTGTACAGTTCTCTACCTTGGCACACTCTGAGAAGTGCTACTACATTTGTTGAGCATTACTATGCAAACTGCAAAAGCTAGTGCTGGGTTTTCCTGAATTCCAACCTTTTTTCTTTCCTCTGTTTTCCATGTGTTCATGGAAGATAAGTAAACATTTCAGTATAATTTCTTAAAAAGCAGAAAATATTAATATATTGTTTGAAATAAAGCTTCATCTATGGTTGATATTACAGGAAATCTCCTCCCTGAAGCTGTAATGTACCCTGTGTTTTACCTACAGAGCAGAAGGAGTGCTGACACATATTGGTCCAAAACCAATCAACTTCTGGCTACCATTTACAGAAAAGAAAAAGAAACTGACTTTATCAATTACTATCAATTATCAAACAACCTATTACTTAAGTTAATAGTTCTAAATTATAAAGTTCTCTTTAATTGTATGGTCTGCAGCGGTTTTAGGTATCTAAAAGTTGCAAAGGTATTGATCTCCAGTTCATTGCTTGCCTCTGCAGGTGACACGAGAATATTCACCTTCCCTATTCTGCTATAATAGCTGCAGGAAATGCAAGATTCATGCCCAAAGACAGAATCACTTCTTTATCTGAAAAGGAAACCACTTTACCAGTTTTGTTTGGGTTTTCTTGCTTCACAGCTACGCATTAGGTTTCACAGTTTCAGAATACTTTTATAACAGAGATGATCATACTGTTTGGAGCCTTTAACAAGTGCACTTCTAAGTGCTTAAAGCAAAGAAAGAACATTTCAAGCCATGGTTATTTTATGCAACAGTTCTTCTCTTTTTGACTGTTGGTGGGGTCTTGCTTTTTTATTGGTTTTCAGAGTGGCTTATTCTTTCCAGAATTTGCACCAAAAACTTTTCCTCCATCTATAGCTTATATCTGTGTACATCTGGAAATTCATGTTATAAGCAGCAAGTTCAACAACCTGAACTGGTACTACTTTATCTTACTCATTTATTAGAGAAAGTAAATTCACACTGACTCAGAAGAACTTGTTGCAGACTATTAGGATGTTCCTCTTCCCTGAACTGTGAAGAAAGTAGGATGAACCCATTTTATAACAGGTCATTAATATACAATAATAATGGGTCATTTATAATGGTCATTATGGTGGTTTAGGAATATCTATAAATTCTTTTATTGTGTCTACCTCCATGTTCCCAATCAACAGTTTGTTTCAGTTACACTTCACTCCATGTCCTTACTCATGGGCAGAGGAATGTGGGAAAAGGGAAGGACAAACCCCTGGGGAAGAGGAAACATTGCCTTTTTTCCTGCCTCCTCACACCTCAGCTTTTTATCCTCACAGATGTGGCTGATGCCTGGGACAGTTCTTGCCCTGCACAGTGAAACAGGGGGCAACACTGCTTTTAATGACCAGACTACTCAAAGCACTAATGAAGAGGAAAGACTTACTTTTGAATTTGGGAAAAGGAGGTGAGTAGCCCCACTGTTGGACAGAATTACTACCTCAAGTCACAGCAGACTTTGAACTTAGGAGTCAGAGAAAATGCATCGTCAAAGCTGAACAGCACAACAGAGGAGAGGGGGTAATACTGAATGTGTAAGATGTGTAAATGGTATAAATAAGGAGTTTATACAAATTGACTCACTCTTCTTAATCACACATAATCCTGCCAGTAGCCTTTTGCGAGCTGAATTAAAAACAAAAACAGCAGCAAGCCTCATTATGTGTTTTCCTGAATTTTCTACCATCTGGTAAAAATGATTTAATAAAACGAAAGGAAAATCATAGCAAAATAGGTTTACTATAGTTTTTGCAGTAAAACCTGTTTGTTTCTGCACATTTTAGAATTCCTCATCTGTTAAGATTATTATTAAAAACAGATGATTACTTATTTCTAGAAAAAAAATGTATGAGGAAAATAAGTCTTAAAGGCTGAAAGAATTAAATTTGTTGTAGACACTACTAAGCCAGGATTAGAAAAAAAAACCACAACACATATTCCCATAGTAGTAGTGAAAGGTTGATCTTAATAAAGACACTGGAAAAAAAAAACCAAACCTTCAGATTATATAAAGATAGAATTAAAGAAATATATTTATGGACATTTGAAAATAAAGTGTCCAGGGCAAACACCAAAGGCTGTATTAGAGCTAAAACGCACTACTGACCTGCCAAAGAGAGTGTAATTCAATGGCAAATTGTCAATGTCATCAGTATCCAACATTCTCACGAAGCAGCTACGCAAGTATAAAACACCTGAAGCACCCTAAACACAGCACTGACAACTTAGGAAAAACAGCAGAACAGGAGGAATTGCTGGCTGGCACAGAAATAAAGTGATTTTTGCAAGTGTTCAGTGCCCCTTCCTGCTAAAATCCAAAGTCCTACAGAGAAAGAACGAGCTGGCAAAGGTCAGAAGGCATTAAACCACACACACTTGTCAAAGCACAAACTTTCAGGCTGGGATATTACAACAGTCACAACTCACAAGGGGTAGAACTTGAGATAAATATAATTGAAACCTCTCTTAAAAAGAACTCCAAAAGCTGAATAACCTATTCCTAATGGATGTTCAAATGGTAAAAGAATGCCCTAAGAGCTATTAAGGGTAAACCTTCATCAGAATATAAACATAGGGATTTCACACACAATGGGATTTGTTTTACAAATGTAGATAATACAATGCTCAGTTTCACACATTTTCAATTATCTAACACCTACAAGAGTACTGAAAAAATAACTCTGAAATAATCCAAACAAATCAACCAAACACAGTTGAGACAAGAATGCCAGTCTCCAGAACTGGCAGATACATACAGCAAATGCAGAGAAAGAAGATTGGTGGGGAGAAAGGGGGGAGGAAAGGCATCTGCACAAAATAATAACAGAAGCTGGGACCAGTTTGGTGTGAGGCATACGTGTCTTCCTATATCCAAACTGCTTCTCTACTTTTTGGAGTGGGTTTTAGTTAAGATGTGTTAAAATACGTGAAATATTAATAATGCAACACTGTGTAACAAAGTTTGCCATAAATATTAAAGCTAATAAATATGGGATTAATTTTTTTAATATACTTTATCCCCAAGTCATTCTTGAATATTTTGGAATATCAAATAAAGCATAGATTCTGCCTCACATATTTGGAAACAACTCAACCAAACACAGTTGAGAATATAACACCTAGAAAAGTTTTGGAACAAAATTTGGTTTTCAAATACAGTTTCCAACCGGATCGAGTTACCACTTTCTTATGAGACCACTATGACATGAAAAAAAAAGAGACCTTTTAGTTGAAAAAAGTATGAAAAATATCCTCCTAAAGACAATTTTGTTTTCTTGTACATTTGCATAACCTTTCCTCCAATATTTGATTCTATGTTTAGCAATCAAGGCACCACTTCTCTACCCAGTAAGGCAATGCAAGATATGAAAAGGACAACGCCCTACTATTTAACACAGAATTACAGGTGCCTTCAATTCGGGTTTTATTGTTACACCTAGATACTTCTTTAGGATGAAAAGCTCTTCTCTAAAACATTACTTACAAATATTTTCTCTTGGACTTTGCCCGACTGGCAGTGCTTGTTAATTCTGCAGTCCCAAAGCCAGGACAGCGCAGTGCATTCAGGTGGAAAAGCCCATCAGGAGTGTTCTTGTCTAATTGCTCCAGTTCTCAGCCTGACAGTTCTCCCTCTTTCAGGGGATGAGCTGCCTGAACAGGATGAAGAATGCCTGGTTTTGCTTTCTTAAGCAACTTCTGTGTTTCCTACTCTTTAGTTCTCCTCCCTTCCTTTACTGCACTAGGAAATCTGAAGACAAAAATATCTCTCAAGTGTAAGGAAAGTATCAGATCGTTCATACTCAATTATGCACCTCATTCATTCCCATATTTCAACCAAACCAAGAATATACAAGTTATATGTTATAAATAGAAAAATAAATATGCTAAAAATAAATATACTAAAATAACAATAATATAATACTAAAATAAATGAAATGTACCAGAGGGTGATGTAGTAAGCAGTGGTTGTTAACCAATGATGAAAAGTCACATCAAATCTCTGTTGCTAGCAAAACTTACTACCAGACAACCCAGTGTCTGAAGACAAATTTTTTAGGAAGAAATTCAGATTTCCAGAATATTGTAATATTGTTCCAGTGATATATTACTGTATTAATTATCAGAAATGCTAAAGGATTGTGGGTTCATTTTGAATTTTTTACAATAGCTATAAAAAAGACAATATAATGTGTACCTACATCTATTCATGTTGACATCAAACTCAGTATAAACCTTAATAGTTTTTCCCTAAGGTAATACATACTTCATAGCCCAGAGAGCTGTGCTGACAAGTAGGTATATTTTCAGAATGATGTGGAAAGAATTTTGGCTTCCAAATAAAGGCTAATTGGGAATTTTAATTTCCCTCAAAATATAGCTTGGTTTCTGTCACTAGATAAGAAACTTAGTGATCACTGAATATGAAACATTCTGAATATCCCAACTTATGTATAATTTTTAATGAACACATGTGCATAGTTACATGTACACATCAATAGAACAGCTGGCTTTTATTACAGACATGTTGATTGCAGACAGTGATATTTCAAGTTTGGATTGAAACATTTTACTAATGCTTTAGTCTATCAAGACTTAAGTATAACCCACTAGCTCACCTCTACCTTCTAGAGTCTCCAGGGGGAATAGAATACCACAACATTCAGGCAGTTCTTCACTGAATTAGTTAAGACCACAATGCTTTACCCTTAACCACGTACCTGGAGTTAATGCTACATGCAAGACAAAGTTCACACTAACAGGACTAATCTTTCAGGATTTCTACCTACAAACTTCAAAAGCTATATGTCAGTTTACACAGTTTAAATCAAAATACATAGGAAAGATGTAACTTTCAAAGCACAACTCCCTGACCCTCTCTGTGATTCTTTCAATTCAAATGCAGGCTTTGCAGTGAGACTTGCATTGTATACAATTAATGCCGTAGCCAATTAAACCTTGAGTGAGTTCAAAAGCAGGCCTTGTTTTAGGGTTTGCTGCTCCTCTGAAGCTGCATCCCAACATGTTCTGCTTTTCCTGCAGGTTCTGCTGACCTTTGCTTTTCTTCTGCAGGAATGTCATGTGATGAGACCCCACCCTCTCATTCAATTATAGATGAGACTGCAATACAGACCTTACAAGACCTTCGCGTTCTGAGTCTCTAACACTGAAATATTTACATTGATTTGCCTCAGGATTTTCCTTTTGGCAAAACCGTCATTTATTCCTTTTCCTTCAGGGTACAAAGAGTACTTTACATGAAATCTACTGCCTTCTTTTAGCATGTGTTTTGTTAGCTTTTTACATCATCTTCCAATACCAAGAGTAAGAGCAATAACTATACTGTGGCAGATGCTTAAGGAAATTCAAAAAGTAAATATGATTTTCCACATCCCACAGGCCAAATATTCTAAAATTACTAGATTCAAAAGACTTATTTGTTCCTGCCACAAGCAATCCAACTTGAACCAAAGTTATGCTTTATAAAATATACCAAAGGCTCCTGAATCCTAGTTTCTTTACCAACACAGCTGACAGATATTCCAGCAATAAATTCAAGTAACAAATATTATTTTGCAGCTGACAGCTTTAACAAGTGACTCACTGGCACCAGGGAATACACAGTTCCATAGTCAAGAATGCCAGACACCTTCAACAGAGCAAATGACATGAAATTCAAATACAACCTGCATGACATTAACCAAGCATAACCCCCAGGCACACAAAAACTCCGAAGAAAATTGAATCAATGACCAGCAGGTCAAGTCACCATCACAACATTGCCCTTACCCTGACAACACTCTGAAATGCATCCTATGAATTCAGGAGCATAACAGAAAAGAGAAAGGTTAGGAAGTGTCATGCAAGTTTATCTTTAAATTATATACATCTATAAAATAAATAAATATAATGCTTTGCAGCACAGCCAAAAGGGTTGTGTTTCTCAGAAACGGCCCAGAGGGTGGAGTTCTGTATTGCAGGCTAACAGAATATGGCATTATCAACTGCCTGTTAGATGATTTGGGGACAACTGTCAGGAAATACAAGATGAAAGCTCCAAAAGGAAAGAAGATGTCTGAAATCTTACTAATAAAGACTAAAAATGTAAAACGAGAAAGAAATTACTTTTTTTTCAGTACTTCCTTCCTTTTCCCTCTTCCACTTCAGATGATGGAAAATTCTGAAAAGTCATTTCCAGCATTTTTTTCAGATTAAGTCTAAGACCTCAAGGAAGGAAACCTTTAGAGAACCTAACAGAGAAATAAAAATATACTTTAAAAAAACCTGCTCCATAAACTACTGGCTCCATCACAACCAGAGCAAAAGAAATTCACCACGGATAACATTTGATGTATTATCTATGATACCTGTGAGAAACTGTATATTGATGAGATTAAAGCTTTAATTAACATCTCCAGGAGACTTCATTTACATTCTGTAAAACTTGCTTTCAAAACAAATTCATGTATTATGAAAGTTTTTACTATTAAGGTGAAGTATCCAATACAACCCAATTCTAACAAAATTCCAAATGGTTTATATAAAATACAAGGAAATTAGGAGAGAGGTAATTAAGTCACTCTGACAGCATAAAGTACCTACTAGGATAGAATTGAATCTGGACTTCCCTAAATTAGGACAGGAAGGGGCAAAAAGCAGCAGGTATGGCCTAGCAGTAGGTACTGAAGCAGGTACCTTCAAGCAGGGCTACAAGCATAAAGCAAGGGGAACTTAAAGGCAGTTTTATCCCAACTAATATCCTGCTAGATCTAGGGTTTTTTTTGAAGTGGTCTTCTCTGAGACCCTGTCAGAATCCTGGCTTCTGTTAAAGGGTTTTGCCCACACAGCAACACAACAATCCCTGCTGAACAACAGAACAAAGTCCATCAGACTGGGGAACAGAGAATGCAGCATTCGGCTGAAGTTGCAGGGGAAGTTTAACAAACAGGATGAAATTACTAAATTCAGCTAAAATATCAGCTTCAAAAATAAATAATAAACCTACAGGCTTTCAGAAAACTAGTCATGTGATACTTTTATTTTAAGATGATCACCACCACAAACAAAAAAAAATCCACAACAGAAACAGCAGCAGCTTTTGTAGTATTTTGGGATGAACCATCAAACGTTAGCTAAGGATGTGACTATGTTCAAAGCTGAGGAGTTCACAGTTTCAAGTCATAAAGCCTCACACAGCTCCAAACACCTTTCATTGCAATGCTGTTTCTGCTATAGAGTTAATCCACCTTCTCAAAATATTACTGGTCTTGTTTATTCTTCTTTATGAAGAACAGTCACTGACACTCATTATTTGACACTCATTCTAAGATTTCAAGATGGAAATGAAATTTCATGCTAGCACCTTGGCACTGGATAGCTGAGAATTACCTATATCCTGCATTTAAAACAGAGTGGGTATTTTGCAATGTTCAATAACTTTCAATTTCCAACATGATGAATAAAGTACCTTTTGTTCTAAATATAAAAGTAGTACTCTTTCAGCTATTACACATAGTGCATCCTAAAGACAACAATTCATGGTCCTTATCTTTTTGAAATACTGGGGGTAACAGAACAAAATCAATTTTTTCTTTCCTCAGATCTCTGTATACCTCAACAATGTGCAAGAGGGTATAACTTATTATTACTATCCTTTCCAATTTACCACTAACATGTGATACAGTTTTCATACAGCTTAAACTATTACTTTCTATTGTTTAACATATATATGAACACCACTGTCTAAACCAGACTACCCCCAAAGAGCTTCAGCCAAGACTAAACAAGTACATGCACAGTTACAGGGTCATATTCCTATTATTCCTTTTTCTAGCTCAGTACTTACCAGGCTTTTTAAGACAGAGGAAAACTTAAAGGTTAAAAGTAATTACATTCCCTCATTCACCCTCAAGCACTTTTGGATTATTATCCCCTCAAAATTTCCTTGCATGACCTCCTCCTTATCAAATTCTACTCTATCAGTTCTAGTAGAATTATCAAATTTTTCTAAGCCAGGAGCCTTTTCTCATCAGTAACAACAACAAAAGGCAGCACACACCCTTCTGGCACAGCTTATTCTCTGTTCCTCACCAACTGCACACCATCCCTCCTCAGCAGGAGAGTCCTGCTCTTTGGGCCTCTTCCCATTTCACAGACATTATTATTTCCAACATAATAAAAAAAGTCTACTGATTTCATGTACTTTCCGATTCAGATAATGAATCTTTGATCTATTCTATGTGGTTAAAAGCTTAAGCACTTTGTCGCATTTAAAAAACAAAGTAAAGAAGAAATATTTTGTACTTACCTAAAATGCCGTCAATGTACATGAGTTTAAATAAAGAAAACAGTGGAAACATGCAAAATAAAGTTAAAATCAACAAGTATGCATGCAGCTCAAGACAAATATTTTTTTTAAAAAAGTTGAAGAAAGCAGGAAACAACTGTACAGTGAAAAACAGAAAATAAAGTGAATGGATGTGATGAACCTACTGGCTTTACAGAATCATTCTAAAATACCTTAAGAAACTTTCACTTGTAAATGCTGTATTAAAATATGACATTAGAAGTATTTTTTTCTTGAAGAGACTAATTTAGTAAAAACACAGCCAATTTTAATTTTTTTTTTAAGACTATTATGTGAAAACATACCTCAGGTAGCACAGTAAACCACATCCAGAACTTTGCCATTCTTTGGGTTCCTAGCTTTGAGCTGTGTAACCATTTACTTCATTAATATTCACAATAAGCTTCAAAATCCCTGCTGCTTCACACATTTACACAATAAGATGGGCTGAAAAGTATTTATACCCCAAAAAAAAATCCTCCTCTGGCCATGTCTGGTATTAGGAACAATGGGAGGTCTCCTTTCCAACCAGTAATCAAGTGCATGCTCTGAGACATTAAGGAAGACAATACCTATCTATGAACTCACACTAAATACATCTAATAACGTATACCTTAGCCTAATTAAAGTTTTATTAGGAATATAGTTTAATTAACTATAGAAGTTAAGAAGGGAGACACCATTTCAGAATATTTGGGGTTTTTTACTGTTGTATTTAGATACTTGGGTGAATCAAAGTGAAAATTAAGAGCACGTGAAATAACATTGAGTAGCTGCTCTCAGTTCTGAATTCATGCATACACATCCCTTCTCTACTGATTATTTTATCAGCTCTATTCAGTTAATTGCAGCATCTGAGTTATTCATATTGCTACAGATAGACGAAAGTTATTCTGAGAAACTACTTCAGGAAAATTTTGTATTCACAACTATAAGCCTCAGAGGAACTGCTCACTATCCTTTTTATCCTTCTTCATCTCATTAATCAGAAGTAAATTCCTGCAGTCTCAGGACAGGAGCTAAACTTCAAAAGATCGAAATTTGTAACATGTTTTCAAAGAACTCATTAAGTCAATTAAAATTACCTGGTTTTCTGTAAGGGAAAAAAGGATCATGCTCACCCATTTATTTCCAACAACTTTTAACCATGCCATGACCGAAAAACAGCCACTGTTCACTGCACACAGTGTCCATTTTTTATTAATTATGTAGTATTAAATGATGACATTATAAAGTCGGTAAAAGGGGCCTTATTTTGTGCAACAGGGTTTAATGTGCATTTTAAAAAATGTCACAGTGATTCAGTTTTTGCAATGTCATAAAAACAGTATATCAACTGATAAACACTTATGTGTTGTATTAGAAGCAGCTAATCTAAATCAATAAATTAGTTTCCCCTCTTCTTTTGACAGACAGGCAACAATCCTGGAAATGAATATTGCTGAATAATGACTTGTGTCTTCCCAGCACTTCCCACCTCATGGCCTTCTGCTCTGCACTGAAATCTTCTACACTAACTCTTCTGTACATTAGACATGATTAGAATCTTCTATTCAAGCCAGATTAGAGGGAATAACTATCTACCTAAGGGGAAAAAAAGCAAAATCTCTGTTTGAGACATTGCAAATGGATGATTCCAAGATGAAGAACTGCTTTAAATAGTTAAAAACATGTAGAGTACTTCCTGCCTCTATGTATATCAACCCATATATAAAATAATTCCAGTTATGCTGGGAGAAAATATCACACAGAATATGAAGAACAAAAAGAAAAGACAACTAAATGTGGGCTGTGATATCAAAGAACAGGTGCGGAAAGCATACACTTCCAGAAATAAAATAACTTTCAAAGAAAATCAAGAATGTCCAAGTTACTGTACATAAACTTCCTCAAGGGTCTCTTGCACTTCCAAAAGCTTTAATTTTATCAATTTCCCTGTTGAAACAGATCCCACTAATTTCATCTATTGGGCAAATTTATTTTCATTATCCTATTTTCCAGGATGGTTTTAAGCCTTCCCAAGCTTGGCATTATCTGGATGCATAACACATACCCATCCTTCAGGACACTGATGAAAGCCTCAAGCACATGACAGATCCCAACCAGATCCCACTGGAAATCTTTCCAATTTCACCATGAATCACTGATAATTACATTTTGACGTAGGCTTCCAATCAGATAGTTCTCCATATAGCAGCAATTTCCTCTCATATGCTTCCTTTTGAGATATGAGAGAAATCTTTTGAGACAACAGTTTTCCCAACATCGATATGTTGCTGCTTTTCCTTTGTGCATAGGGTGTGTTCTCCTGTCATCCAAGAAAATCAGATTTCTTTAATATTATTTTTGACTAATCGATATTGGATGTTAGTGCACTTTTTTATTTTCCCCCCATATTTAAAAACAGCTAATGACTAAAAAAAAAATAACATTTACAAATAAATTTCTTTAGTTTTTGCTATATTTTTCCAGAAACCACCAAAAAAAAAAATTTCACTCATTCTCTCATGTCACTTTTTTTTGGTAGGCAGATAGATTTGCCCTTCTCCAGTCTCCTGGGAGTTCCCAAAGTTTGCTAGGAGACTCAGGAATCCAGTCAGGATCACTTTCATCATAGACAGCCAATGTGAAAACACTTTTTAGTGTTTCAGTACAAAACAACTCAGTTTTCCAGGAAGTTTTATAAGCCAGTAAACCTCAGACACAAAAGGACAGATCGACCACTTTTAGTACTGATGTGATAGAGCACATCACTTTTTTTTGTTGTTTAAAATTACAGCTTTTTGATAATTCTAATTTAAATTAGTGGTTTGAAAGAATCAATAGCCCTCTGGATAGAGTGACAGACAAGCTGACACAGCCAGCCTGGGCTTCCAAAGCCATTCCTTCAGAAAGGCTCCTCTCCAAATGCTTAGAAGAAAAGTAAGCAGCAATAGATAAGAGGATGGGTGCTTTTATGCACAAATATTTGATTACAAGAGAGGAAATAGCAGAAACACATGGTTGACTCCTAAAACCAACAGAAAGTCCCTGTGGAGCTTTGCTGGAACCTGTGGCTGAGCTTTGTGCTGACTGACACTTTCTGAGTAACCCAGAGAACAGGGTGATCAGTAAGATGACTAATTTTCCTCGTGGTATTTGGATGTTCAGGGCATTAAAGACAAAAACCAAATGCAAAGAAGAATTTTAGAAGACTAAGCAAATAGTCAAAGGCTGGCAGATGAAATTTGGGGAGACAAAAGTGGTACACAAGTGAAAATAATCCCACCTTTAAGCATTGCAAGCTGGGATCCCAACTGGTTAGAGCCAGTGGTCAGATTTTTTCAGCTATGATAAATATTTGTATTAAGATACTGACTTAGTACTCAGTAGCAGCAAAAATAAAGGCATACAACACTGGAAAGAACAAACTAATGGCAGGGAATTCCTGTGAGAGACATACAGAATAAAAGGGCAAACACTACAACATAACTCATTTTACACATTTTCAAAAACATAAGCTGTTTTGGTCTCCTCACCTCAAAAAAAAAACAACCCCAAACATGTAATGGGTCTGAAAAACATCATGTCAGTCTTTCACAAGGAATTATCACACATGGAAGGATTCTTCTGTCTGGAAAAGAGCTGAGGGAGGGATGTGATGATGGCACTGTAGAGTCCTAAGTGGCACTGAGACTGGCACCAGACATCAATTATTTATTGCTTCTTTCAGTACAAGAAACAGGAAATCCTAGCAAAAGCAGCCCAAGTCCAGTGCAAAACCAAATGAAAAGCAGTGGTTCTTCACAGGTGTCAGGCTGTGAGAGCCTGTGGACAGTGGAATTTTAAATAGGTCCAAAAGTAACTGGCTGACTTTGAAGTCCACTGAGTTATCAAGCACAAAACCAGCAGCTGGACCATGAGGAGTGCTCTGTGGGATACCACTGCATACTTGGCCTGTCCTGTGAATGTTTGGGCACTGCTAGCAATGGCATACTGAGCTACTCAATCTTCATGCTATTGTACTACAGAGTAAGGATTCATGTGAAATATACACATAAGGCAAAATACATTCTTTTTATCAGGTTTGCTGCTAAAAGAAAATAAGACCATTTGTCAAAAGAAATGAACGCAGAACTGAGTTGCTAGTTTACTTTCCCCTTAAGATAAGGAAAACTAGCTTTTAGGGGGAAAAAACAAAACATAACCTCATTGGTATGTGGAAAAGTCCCTAAATACCAGGTGCAGATTCCAAATGTCAGTGTAAGACATTAATGTAACATTTCCATAAGAAATATATGAGTATATTAGAATATTCCTCCTACTCAGGTGACACTAAATACACCATTAAAATATCTAACCAACAAAGGTTTTGAAACACAGACCCTCCACCATGGATCTTTTTGCTAATATTGGTTCTAGGAGCATCCTAGTGCACCTGCTATAAATAAATAATCAGCAACTACTACTGTCAGTCTGGATACAAAAGTTATACAAGAAAATAATTTACTAATTCATTGTACTGAATTTTTGATAACAACCCAGTCAGTTTCTCACTGAAGTAACTGGTAACAGACTTGCCAGCTCTGTAGCTATTTAGGTTCATGACATGCCTAAAAGGTGGAAAGTTTGCTGAGAAGCACTAATTGATCACAAACTTGGAAGTAAATTAAAATCTCAGTAGTTGCTGCCTGCCAGCAAAGAAGTTTAGATTTGGAATCTGGAAGTGAGAGAAACACAGGACTGTGTTTTTGTCTGGGGAAAGTTAACAGATGGTCTAAAAAGGAGCAGCTTTAAAATAAAACCAGAAGCCAAAGTGTGGAGAAAGGAAGGAGAATTTTTTTTATCTATTCTGTGCTGCTGTTTCATATAGCTTTTTAAAAATAGCTGAATATATTTGATATAGCAAAGTCTCCAAGTTTGACTTGACAGATTTATCCATCCAGATTAAAATACTCGAATCTTTTTAAAACTTCAGAAAAATAATGTTACATCATGAATAGGAGTATTTGAAATACGTATTTACAAGATACTCATTTTCTACAACACAGGTCTACAAAATGTTACAGAAAACTTCCACTCCATTCTGTAACTCAAAAGTACAGAAAGTAGAATATGAGGATTTATCTTCTTTCAACTTTAAAACTGTTAAATCCCTGTACAGCTTAAACAAAATATGCCTCTGGGTGTTTATTTATACTTTTTCAAAGGTGGCTCATTTCCCTCTTCAGAAAATGCTGCCAAGTATATTTAGACAGTTGTTGCAAAATAAGCCCTAGAGAAAGGTTCAAACATAAGAGAAAGGGTAACAGCAAACAATTATTTTCTCCATCTAAAATGTGAAGGGATGCTGCATGAAGGAAATTATAACCTGCATTAGGACTCTTAGTGGTGTGCTTTCCTACAGTTTAGCAGCCAGAAGCAGATATATCAAGACAGACAATTCTTGCGGCAGATGTCAAACTTGTGCCAGCATTGGATACAGTACCAAAAACAAAATATCACATGCTTGTTAGTAAAACACCGCAAAGAAACCTTCATAATTACTTACCTGATTTTCTTCATGGGAAACTCTCATTTGTTCTTTAAGAACTGACATTCTGGCTGCTTCTTCTTTCCTCAATACTCTCTCCTTCTTTAGCTCAGGACTCCAGAAAGTTTTGATGCTGTTCATAGAGGACCCCAGCTTGCTGTCCTTGATGTCCAGTTCTTTTCTGAGAAGGTCATTCTCCCTCTGTAGATCCTTAAGCTGAGCCTGCAGGTCTAACATGGTGCTGTCCCTGACCTGCCTCAGCATGGAAGGAACCTGGTGGTGGTGGTGGTGCGAGGATGTGGTCAGCCCCCCGTGCTGGTCAGCGTAAGAAAGGACATCCGTGTGCGACAGTCCAGCAGAAGCGATGTTGGGGCTGCTCCCCATGGCTGTGACCCGGCCACCGTACACAGCTCGATTTGTAGCCCTTCCAAGAGTCATCGTGCCCTTTGGGAAAGTCGTAGAAGCTACGCCCTCGTGGTCGCTCAGGTACATCGGTCCGGAGGTGGCGTAGGCCGCGTTGAGGGACTGGATGTTCTCCATGGACAAGGTCTTGCCCGTCCCTCCGCCGCTGCCGGTCCGCCGGTGCCCCAGGCGCGGGGAGCGCGGCAGGCGCGGGGAGCGCGACGGGCTTCCCTCCAAGCTGCTGATTGTTCTTGCGCTCCCGTACATGTTTCTTCTACTTTGAGGTACTGTTTAGTAAGAAACTAGTAACGCTAAAGTTGAATATTAAATTTATAATTCCGGCTAGAAATAGTGGCAGTTTCACTGCATTCTTCCAGTAGGCAAAAATCTGGTTTTCCTCCAAAGACAGATCTGAGAAAAAAAAAATTATAAAAGTAGATTTTCATCTTGGAAAATAAACTTACAAGTCATCACCATATATCAGAAAAAACAACTTCCCAGAGCAATAATTTCAAAAATAAAATCAACTATACATTTCATATTTAGGATGACAAGTTAAAAATGCATTTTCAAACTAATTTCAATCAAAATAAAACTCCTAATTTCTTCCTTGCTAGAAAACTTTGAGTTAAATCTTGTTAAACTAAGTTGCAATAAACAACAGGAGCCCAAAAACATACCTTAGCTGGTATATTAATGGACTTAAATGACTGAAAATGTGGGATTTATATGAAGAAAAATATTTATTGTTGACTTTAAGCACTACCCTCTTAAAGCCTCCAGAATTCATCCTCAAGGCACACATATAAAGGAACCAGATCTTGTTGATTTACATTTTTAAGTTTTGGCATTTTAACATCACTGTCCAAATCTGCCCCTCTTTTCAGCTCTCATGCGGCATTCAAGACACGACCCACAGCTTGTACCACCAACAATTTTTGGCACAGCTTTTCTGCCATCTCAACTTCAACACATTGACCAATTAAACAAAAAATTTCTCATCATGGTGACTGGGGCAATGCAACTTCTTATCCCAGTTCTCAAGTGCCAGCCATCCTCTGGCCAAATAACTTATCAAGCCCTCTGAGAAATCCATCCCTGTATCTTTCTAGTTGCCTGAAATAGTTCCGTAGCTCCTTCAAAGAGAAATCTCCCACGAGACCAGAGCTGAAGATCGTTTTCCTTCTACCAGCTCCTGGCAGATCCTGAGCAAAAGCAACAACTAATCTTCTAAACTGATAGAATTCACCCCTCCCTCCCACTCACTCAATTAAAAAAATACAAAACAAAACAAACAAAAACCCCACAAAAAACCACAACACTCCGCCCTAGTGAGAAAACAATACTGCTAGCAGAAACTGCCAGTGTCAATTTAAACTGTACACAATAAAATATTTTTAGATACAGCAGATATGATACACAGCCAGGTGGTGGGGTTTGGTATAAATTTGTTGATCCTCTGAACTAGAGGTATGGAATATTTTATCCCATATCACATCCATACTGTTTTTCCTTTTCATTGCCTCAGTCTGATAAATAAGTAATTTATGTTTCTTGCTCAGAATTACTTAATAACCTACTTTGTCTTCTGCTTATGTCTCTGATATATATTTTTAGGTACTTGTTTTGCCTTTTAGAGCTTATTAGTTGTGGTCTTTCTTTTCTCAACTTGTGTGAAGTTTTGGAAGTTATCTCAAATCAGAATACTTTTATCTTGCTTAGCACTCCAGTGCTTACCATTGAGCTCTACTGAAAAAAAAAAAAAAAAAATCCTCATTCCTTATCCAAAGGGAGGCTAACTTCTCACTGAACTCCTTTAATAATGTTCAAATGCTGATTGAACATTATAACTTCCATAAGCTTGTAAAAACTCTGAGAGCAACAGGAAAAGAGAGGCAAAACACCAACCAAAGAAGCATTATTACCTCCTCAGCATTTTCAATTTTTTCTTTTATTTTCCCCTAGAAATATTCTAATCAAAACAGAGACCACTGTGTAGAAAGTACAAACACACTGATGATATGCTCGATTTTCTTACTTCAATGGGCTGCTAAGGACAGCTCACAGACCACAAGCTGACAACTCTGACTTAAAAAAAAAAAATCTTAAGGGTTTCTCCATTTTCATTTGTAGTTTGTTTCCTTCTGCAACCTGAATTATACAGACTGGCTTTTGGGCAAACACCACAGAAAAAGGCAAGCACATGAAAATATGGTTTCTCAACATGTGTACTTCTTGAAGATAAAACTGGGGCCTTTCTTAATGGCTGTGAAAAGTCTCAGACACAGCAGAAGCCAGACACCATTGCTTAATGAAGGAGGGGAGAAAAGCACCTCCATCATTTCCTGCTCTTTACTGCTTATACATGGAGCTCTCCTAGCTTCAGGAAGATTTACTGTGTGTCTCAACTCATCAGGAATTGAAGATATGAAGCAGCAATATCAGCCTCAGGACCTCAACAACTGCCACACAGATCATCATCTGCTGCCTGGAAAAAAAAGAGAGAGGAGAGATCCCATCTTCCCACTGAACCAGCTGACAGAGCCATTCTAGCTGAATTCAGACTGCACAGGTGAGATACAGATGACTCTAGTTTGAAAGAAATTCTTTTATATTGCTATTTTAATTGGACAGGGGGAAAGGAATATTAATACTCTCAAGTAATAACTTTTTAACCCAAGCTCCAAGTGTTGCAATAGCCAGGACCAAGGAGTGCACAAAGGTCATATCCCCCTAAAGCCTCCTCTGAGAAAAAAAGTCACCCAGATTCATTCAGTCTGGTAGGGACAGACTGCAGACCCACACATTTTCCTACAAGACATGAGTTTTAAAATCCAAATCAGCTTAGTACTAGGAAAAAATCTCCAGATGTTCACCTGCTTGGCTCATTATTTTCTTATTTTAAAGAAATGCCTTTTAGTGCACATAATGTAAAATTAACCATTATAATCATGAGTTTAATATTCTGCGTTGCAAACAAAGCTGTATTTTATACAGATCCTTTTAGGATCCAGAAAATGAAGCATGATTCTCAGCTGAAGGCAGGAGGGCAGGCACTGGACACTTTCCCTCATGCTCTCATCAGCCTTGAAAACCCCAGCAAACCTGATGCAGTCTGTTTCATGCCAAAGTTCCTCCTGATGCCTGTTCCAACCTTCAGCTTGCCTTGTTTTCCACATTCCTGCCCCATCTGATCACCTGCGCTCTGCAGACAGCAACATCGTGGGTTCGCATTACCCACCATCACTGAAGTCTGACAATGCATTTTATTTGTCTTTTAGCTTCCTATTTTTATAGAAACTTGGGAGCATAGGATTCTAATATGATGCTAATAGAAGATCTCACTCCATTTAGTTTCCAAATCCTTACTTCTACATTTAACATAATTACAGAGTTTCCTTGAGCTACTCCATACACAATACCCCGTACGTTCTGATTTTCACTGGTTACACACTCTTACATGCTGAGGGATGATTTAGGCTTTTAGTGCCCCCTCCTGTGGCCTGAATCACCTAGTCAGCAGGAAGTTTGGGTATTAGCCAAATACTTAATAGCTTTGCACAACTACTTGCCAATACCAACACTGAGCCAAAAGCTCAAACATTTGTAAAAGTACCAAAGGCTTTAAGGAAACCCGAAACTTAGAGTTAACCTGCCCAAAAAATATTTGGTGACAGTTAAGTGCAGAAATGATCAACCTAAATTCAAACTGTCTAAAACTGTTTAGTTCTTATACAGCTCCCCAAATACAAACCAAAAGAAGCAAAATAGAAAAAACGAGGTGATGTAGAACATAATGATCCTATTTTCTTCACCAAGACTGCATTTTGAGGCACCACAAAAGGAAGGAGAGTCACAGGAAAAGATCTGTTCCATAAACACATGTTCTGGCAAGCAGTAATGATTCCTTTATTTTGATAACATCTTTTAAATACTCTTACCACACCAAAAACATCTCTGTACACAGAAGAGCATGTGTGTATTAAAAGTAGTGACCAAGAGCCAGAAATATTTCTAGCACTTTCTTTTGGTTTACCTAGGTTTTCTACTGCTTTCAAAGTGGCACAATACATCCTCACAGCAGAGGAATATTCTATTCTTCACATGTTTTTTATTATCTATGCTGATGTAAACGAAAAAAAGGCAGCAAGCTAATACAAACTAGATACAGAGAACCCAAATCTGTTGTAGAGTATCCTTCCTTTCTTCATTAATCTGAGCAGCCTGGCATGTCTTGTTTCAATAAAGTAAAATAAAATAATAAACACAATGCTCTTCATATGGGTTTAGTACAAGACCAGCATTGTTTTTATTAAAAGGACAAAGTACTCCCTTTTCCTATATACCAGGCTGACCAAATTACTTCTTCTCCCCCACCTTTTTTTAATCCTAAAAAGAAAATAATCCATTTCTACCTGCTACTCTACTATTCCTTACAAGTTTGGAAAAACAAAGCATACATGACAACTTCAAAAGCAACATTTTCATTTAGGTTCCTTACAGTGTCCTGAATCTGCATTTCTTATGCAAGTTTAAATTTTACTACAGTCTGCACAATACATTTGTTTTTACTAGTTAACAGACATTAGTTCATCCCCCCCTCTTGTAGCTTGTTGTAAAAATTGCACATACGTAGTTGCAAATAAAGTTAGTTCCAAAGTTTGCTTTAATCCTGAGAGCTGGTCATGTCCCTGAACTCCCCTCAGTGCCAAATGGAAGAATTGCCATTTATCACCTCTCATAGGAGCACTTCACCAGGCCTGCCTGCCTTCCATTTCTCTTTCACACAGAAGAAAATATGAAGGCAAAAGTAGGAAGTGGCTGCTCAATATGCATCTAATGACATAAATGGAAAATAAAGTTGTCAGGCACTCTAATGCTGTCAGGTGCAGTGACAGCAATTAATACTTGTCATGCAATCAGAAAACTCCACCAATTGAAATATTTGCTCAAAATGCCACATTAAAAATCTTGAAAAGCAAGCAGTTCTGACACCATTATCAGGATTGTTAATTATATTAATCACAAATGTACTTAAGTGAAGAGTCAACAATACCTTTATAACTCTTTCATCCAAGTTTCATGGGTTTAAAACAAGTAGTGCTCAAGAGAGGTACATTTCTCTCAATGCATTTTACTCTTTATTACAATGTTTGAGACATTTTAAATATTTTAAAACATAATAAAACATAAAACTATTTTCTAACATAATAGTTAGAAATAGGCTTTAAATACCATAAGTAATGTTTAAACTCCACCAACTGACACCTCCATTATTTTCTAACTTTTAAGTTAGGACTCTTTGTTGCTCAAATTCCAATTAGTAACATTTTATCTCGAACACTTTCCATTAGTAGAATTCTTTCCTGCAGTCCTGCATGTGACAAGTCTTCCTGGGGTTTCTAAGATGCTTAAGGGAGGTGAGAAATTTTAAATTTGTTTCATTTCATTTTTGTGATGTTGTGTAAAATATTAAAGACCTGAAAATGGAACACTTAAAAAAAAGGCCTCTATAGCCAAGCAAAGGCAGAATCATCACATCTAATTTTAATTGTTATGCCAGAGAACACACTGTATCTTTATAAAAAGCCATAGGGCAGCCTATCTGCCAAATCCGGGCAAACACAACCACGTACAGTCTGTACAAGTTACCCTCCAGTGCTGAGCCTTTCTCACTCTCCAGTCCCTTCTGATTTAGCAGCCCCTCCAGAGAAGCAGGGACGTTTGGTGTTACCTTGGTTTCAAGTGTGAAGCACAAGCACCGACAGCGGTGTGAAGGGTTTCAGAGGTGCAGGGTGGAACAGCACCCCAGCTTTAACTGCCTGAAGGCCCCAGTCCCACGCTCACTGTGTCATTGTGTGCTGCCCATCTGCTCTCTGCAACTCCTAACATTGGGATCCTATTTTTTATTGGTGGGTGGGAGGGTGGATGGTGTGAATCACAAGCAACGAGGGATAGAAACACAAATTCTAAAACACTGCTTGTACCTCTTCAGTTTTTGTAGTTCTCAACTTCCCTGCACCATAAAGACTTCCTCAGGATACACAGCTATTTCTAAAGACCTGGCAAGCTTTTGATTTTCCAAAGAAATACTTCCTAACATTTCAGTCCTTGCAGGTATGCAGGTGTCTCATGGGCTAAATTCTTCATCCTAGTCTGTATTCATCATGCCTTCCATCCTGCAATTGTTACTCACTTGCCTTTTATTTCCTTCTCAGTAAGAATTCTCATTTATCAATGCAAGCCTGCATTTACAAACTCCAGTATTTTGTGGAGGATTATTCTAAGGCACATGGTAAACCAGGCAAACAGTACTTTTCATTTAATGACTATTAAAGAAAAACAACAACAATCATATGTCTTCAATTTTTACTAAAATGGTCTCCTTTGGGGAAAAATATTAAAATGTAAAAGCGTACAACATTCTTCAGGATTACTTGAAAGTTATGCCTAATTATTAGCACAGTTATGCTTTGCTTTTGTCAACATTTACCTAACTTGAATGGCTAAATTTACAGAAACACAGTTATAGACTGAACTACCTTTGAGAAGGTAGAGCTTAAAAATGAGCATGAGTTAGGAAAACCTAAAAGTTTTCTATGAAAAACTGAAAGACCAGACTTGTTCTATCATTCATCTATATTGTCAGCATTTATACCAATTCTTTGAAATATAAGGCTGTTCAGCTGGTAATATATATAAATGCATATTAAAGACTACATTCAATTTAGTTAAATAACCTCAGAACTGAAAATAATGTAAAAGGAAGTTGACAGTTTGTAGTTAGATCTGTATATTTGTGTATTTTCACATTAAGTATGCTTAAGAATATTCTGTCATTTACATTAATCTCATACTTTTAATTTTAAGATACATTTATAACTCAATGTTTTAGAAACCAACAGAAATACTCCCACACAATGTAGTATTTTCAATTGAATTCACTAAGGCTACTCTCATGAATGTTATTAAACACAGGCTTACAATAGTTGCAAGATAAAGTTGTATTTTTCTTTTTTGCTACAAAGTTTCCATTCTCATAAAAAAGCAACAAAGTAGTCATAGGATAAGCTATTAAGACTACCCATATAGCCTCCAGCAGTTTCTTAGAATACTTAAATATTGGGATATTTAGCAAGCCTAAATATCCACTCTGCATCTTACATTTATTTAAGAACAGTAATATGCCTACTCAAAGTGCAAAACAAGAAGCATATCTGTGCATTCAGCAGGCTTTGAAGCCATCACAATCCAAACACCTGTAGAACATCTCTCCTCCATTCCCTTTGCTCAGATACCAGAGTATGCACATGTTTCAGGACCATGCCAAAAAAACTGGCTGTGCTTCAGCCACGCCAGACCAAAGCTGTCCAAGGAAGTCACAGGCTCTGTAAGCAATGCAAGTGATTTAGCAGATTAGCTTTCAATTCATCGTAGAATCAGCACCCTGGAACCATTAGAAGACACTGCACTTCAGTAATTGCCTTTTTATTTATTTATTTATTCACCAAAAGAGTGGAAGAGCTCCCCAAGCACTTGGTGGCTGCCTCTTCATTTCACAGCCCAGCCCAGCCTGCCCCCTTTGGGCTCACACTCAGCTCAGCACAACCACACCAGTTCACAAGTGCAATTTATGACTCCTCACAGGCATCTCTCAACATTTGATGTTGATGACAGATGTTACTGTAACCGTTTCCTTGAGGAAAAACAAATGGTTTGAGCAGATTTCAAATGAGGTCTATAAATGAAAGCCGAGGTACATCATGACTGCCAATACTCAGCCATCAAAAATAAACTTGCTTTACACAGCAAACTGTCTTCCAGAGAAGCCCCTGGGAGTACCCATTTCTTCCACTATTACCAGACATAGGTCAACAAAAAAGAACTGTACTTTATTTACCAGGTCATATTTGTCCACTTATCTGAACTGTTCAAAGAACATAAGTGGGAAGAACTGTATCTCAGCAATTTATTTTAAAGAAAAGAATGCACTACAGAAAACTGTTTAGGTCAAAATCCTCACCGTCACAGAAATCACAGGCCTGTGCTGTTTTATAAAGTAATTAAATAATTCAGACACTGCACATGCCAAGAGATAATTAAATATATACCTTAGCAGATTACCAGTAAATTAATTTTACTGACCGTGAAAAGTGTTTAGATAACACTGAAAACTGAAGGAGGATCAGCAAAACTTCCAACAGGACTCAACTCATATTTGACAAAGAAAAATCAGTTCCTAAGAACTCAAGTACTATGGCCTCCAAGACCTGCAATGAAAGAATCCAAGCACATACCAAACAGTGTAACCACCAGCACAGACATACTAAACCTCCACAAGGAATTGGAGTGAAGCAACCAAGATGTGTTCTGTAAAACTCTCAGTGTATGGAGAGATTATGTCCCCTTAGTCAGCATTCCAAGTGATCTGAACTATTCACTTGAAGGGAAACTGCCCCACACGCTACCAATGCTCTGTGCAAAACGCACTTTTGGACTAAATTCAGAAACAGCAGAGACTTTTGTTACATTTCTTTCACTTCCTTCAAATTAAATTGCACATTATATCCAACTGAGCAATCATTATAGACAGTGCTTTCTCCAGTGACTTCCCACCCCAACTCCACAGTACTCCCAGAAACTACAGCATATCATTTTCACACATAGCTATACAAAATATATTTATAGATACATTACTTTCATCAATCCTTTTACTCCATTCAATGTCCCATGACATTTCTCACACAATGAGATAGATTTTAAATCACTTTGAAAATCTTTCCATTTTCAATTTTTGTAGAATTCAGCCACTAGATTCTACAGCTGCACTGTGACTCCAGTTAGAGGAATAGGATAATGAGCAGGACAAGCAGCGGGAAGCATTAACAAAAAATCAAACAGTATTTGCTGAAAGTGGGGTATTTAAATCAAATAAAAAGTACATTGGTCATTAAGGAAGCCACACGGTAACTAGTCTGAAACATTTCCAGTGAATGCCAGTCTGCAAGACTGTCTTAGAATGAGTTTTTAAGATAATCTAGAAAGCAAGTATCCCTTTTCAAAAACCTAATCTTAAAACTTCACAAAAAAACTCCGGCTTTGCTAAACATCCAAAATGTCAAAGACTCCCACACATCCAATCACAACTTAAAACTCTGACATACACCTCAAATTCTTAGGCACATTCCTTCTGCTTTCTTAAAAGCACAGAAATTCAACTCTACACAGCTCCCTCACTATTCTCATTCTAAAGTAAAAGGGATTATAATGACATAATATGCCAACACATAACCTGTCCATTGCAAAGTCTACATTTCTAATATCATGAAGGAATTCCAGGTTTCTGTGAACAGAAATTGTGTAACAGTAATGGAGCCTTATCCAGAGAAGTGCTAAAATATCTTTGCTCCTCCTGTCTCCTTTGGCAGAGCTCAGCACCTGACAGACTGTCTCTGAAAGGAGATGTGGCTGCTGTTCCTAATTGTTGCCATTACTCCAAAACAAAACCTGGCTACTTAAGATATTCCAAAGCTGGCAATCCAACAGCCACTATCACTAAATAAATCATAAAACTCCCTGAGAGCAACAGCCAAGAAAGCAAGAACAAAATTTAAATTCCACAATGCTAATTCATCAGAAACCTACATTTTCTTATACAAACATTGGATATCCATGCTTATAAATTTCCTTGGACCTCCACAAGTAGTCGACTGCTGTTTTCCAAGGAAACAAGTTGGCAGGTTTTTTTTACGTCTTGCATACAAGCAATAACAAACCAACATAAATCCATCTCACTCGATTTCAAAAATATTTGGGTTTTTTATAAAATACTTTACATCTTTAAAAAGTGACTAATTAAAAAAAAACTCCATAAAAAGATATAACTGATGTTTCTACTGATATGCCTTTGTATTTTCTTAATGTGAAAGTATCACTCAGAAGAAGCAGCACTACACAGTTCATTTTCAGAATTTAGTTTCTGACCTCTCCCTTGACCAACTATGACCCTCAAAAAGAAATTATAAAGTCATTTTACTTTCAAATAGCTCTCAGGTTTTTGCCAGGACTTAGTCAAAAATATAAGCTAGTGTTAGGGTTGCAAAGTATAAATAAATTGAGGCAAGCTCATCATTGCTAAGTACATATGAGATCATTCAAAAATCTAAGACTTAAGTCATAAAAATATTTTAACACAATCCTCAACTGAACAAATATAATGTCACAGATAAGAGGGGTCACATTACAAAACTTTTTTTAAAAAACCAGTATCACAGTAATGTTTCCTAGGTGGATCTACTAAGATTCTCCATATATATATCCCAGGCATTAAAAACTAAATTAAACAGACGATAACAAATGCATCATAGTAGATAAAAATATAATAAACACCCTAAGAGATACAGGTGGGAGAACATATGTTGTCTTTGGAAGTGATACACAGGCTGGTTGCCTCACCCTCTTTGAGGGGTGAACAGCCCACTCTTTTTTCTTAGTCATCCTTCAAAGGTCAGTAAGAATCATCTTTCTAAAGCAAAAGAAAAATATCACCTTGAGCATGCTTATACAAAAACACACATGCTGAATTGATAATTCTCTAAGTATCACATATATTTGACATTCTGAAATGGTTGAATGTGTTCTTTTGGTATTTGGCTGCTAAGAACATAGCCCACACCTTTCTACAGCCTTCAGAGCAGGCAAGGAACAGCAGGAGGAACCGGCAGGGACAATGGATCTCACACTACCATCACCAGAATTTGACTACCAGTAGAGTAGAGGAGTTGAAGAACCACCCACAGGATAAGAGGTAGCAAGATGGGTCTCCTCCAAATGCTGTCAAACCACAGGCAAGAGGATAATGAGTATAATAAGGCACCCAAACACTAAACAAGGAATTTCTCAGTTCTACCCCAGCCTGGGTGTGCTCATAAAACACAGCACAGGGTTTCTCCAGAGTTCAAACACGTAGTTTCAACCTGAGCTGGACAACCATAAACCCCAGGGACTGCCCTTACCTCAAAAAGCCTTTGGAAGAAGAAATTATGTTCCCTTCACTCACTGGACAGAAAGCCTCTCCTTCCTCCCAGATTGCTCTAGGAAAAGTGAAAATGCTAACTCACTTTGTGCCTTTGAAAGCCATTTTACACAGAGCTTTCTACCAAAAATAACAGTAGGGAAAAGGCTTTTTTTAAGGCACCGAGGAGATGTGGAGTTACTTTCACACACAGCCCTTAACACGGTCACCCACGAAGCCAAGGCTTGGACTGTAAGTTTCTTCCATCAAGAAACTAACAAAGCTTTTCCCACAGAAACATATTCCTTAATGAAACTGGATTTACCAGTACACACTCTGCGTGTGCAGAAACAGACCCTAAAAAAAAAACCAAACCAAAAGGGCGCTTTTCCTCCTCGTACTCGAGGAAAGGAACAAACGGGGAATGCACTGCTCCAGCAGACGCGACCGTGAGGGGACTGCGGCTGAGGCAGCTTCGCTTGCTTTGCTGCTGCTGGGGTTTTATGGCCGGTCCTCCCTTCCCCTGCGCTGTGGGAGCGCTCGCCATCCCCGCTTTGCCACGGGGAGAGTCCAAGGAAACCCCCCGGCAGAGGCATCGCTCTGGCCGCGGGGTCCCGGCGGGGCCGGGCAGCGCTGGCACAGCCGCCTGCGGGGAGCCGGGCCGGGAGGGCGGCCGGGCTGCCTGAGCCCTGGCCGGGAGCAGCGAGGCTGCGAGGACTGTCCCCGATGTCCCCGGGGCTGGGCAAGGGCCGCGGGAGGGCTCTCCCTGCGCCCCCGATCCGGGCCGTGGAGCGCTGCGATTCCCGGGGGAGGGAGGGAGGAGGGCGGCAGCGCATCTCCAGCATCTCCCCTCAGGGCAGGGCGGCGGGGCAGACACGGGAGATCTGCATCCTCGGCTTGACCACGGGAAAACCAAGAGCAAGAGGAGCAGCCACTCGGTGGAGGGGACCCTCCCTCCCTTCCCCGCCCTCCGAGGAGGGGGAGCCCAAGCGGGGCCTGCGCCCGGCGCAGCCGCCGGGAAGGGGCCGCGCTCGAGGCGGCCGCCCCGGACACGCACGTGGGGCTGGGGGCACAGAATGGAAATAAAAACAAATCCCGAACGGACAAATAGCTAAGTGAAGCCAGTGATTTAGAAAGCCGACCAGAAAACTAACCCTGACAAGTGGGATTTGCCCTCCCCTTGGCTGCACTTATTGGCCGCGCTCGTGTGCAACGAGCCTGTATCTGCCAATGCCAGTGGTCGGCCGGCGTGTCCATCACCAGGGACAGAGCAATTCGCCGCTAAGGGAGTAGATTCCCATCCATCCATCACAAGGCTTAGCAGGTAGCCGCCTAGAAATCAATCACACACTAATAAAAAAAAAAAAAATCCTTCTCCATCAAATTACTACTGTAGTGCTCCCGGAAAAATATGTATGTATCCTTGGTGAACACAGGCGTGGATTTTATCACATGCATCACATCCATCACTTGTCCAGCCTAAAATGATCTTTTCTTAAAAAAAGAAAAAAATAAACCACAGCATCCTAAATGAAGGACCCCCGTAAGTACTCATTAATTATATAACTGAAAATTAATATCCTGTTAGCTTCTGTTTCCATTTGCCAGCCACTAGAAGGGAACAGAAATCTCACCTTTTTCCTGACACCGTTTTTAAAACACCAAACATTATCCATTATTTAGGTATAAAGCTAGGAATTTCCAAAGCTCATCAATTCTATTCTAGAAAACTTTAACAACAACAATAATATTTTTAAACACTAGGCACAAAAAGAAAAAAATATGATAGTCTTATGGCTGCTTTTAATAGAAATTGCAAGAGAGGTTTCTGGTTGACGATTCTGTAGGGAGAGGCACTCTGTTACCAGAATAAGATGTGCACTTGGTCCCATTTATTACAATGTATTTCCAAAGCAATATAAAAAGCCTATTCTGCAAATTCATCTCCAGATTCAGCTACCAGATAGCTGTAAAAAGCAATATACGGCAATTTCCTTAATCACAATAAATTTACAATCCTGTATCCCAGCCATATTCTTGCTTAAGCTTCTCACCTTTCAAATCATTGCATCTGCCTTTCGTCCTCACATGGATTTTACAACATCACGTTTAGCTGCCATCCCGTTTGCGCGGAGGAAGGAGGCAGCGGGGAGCGCCGGAGCCGCGGAGCGCCTGCCAGGGGGCGAAGAGCCGGAACGTGCTGCAGTCGGGGGAGGCTGGCGTGCCCCTGTCCCTCGCCTCTCCGTCCCTCAGCGAGTCTCCCTCAGTCAGCCGCGAGCGCGGCTGTCTGGGTTGCCAGTCCCTGACTCAACATTCCCAGCATTCCCGAGGAGCCGGGGCTCCAGCGGCGCGGCTCGGAGCCGCCGGGGGCAGCAGCAGCGGGAGCGGCACACGCACCGCAGCCCGTGATTGCTGCGAGCGCCCGGCCCGGCCATTCACCGGAGCCGCGGCTGCCGTCCCCACCCAGCGAGCGCGGCACTCATTGTGGAGCAGCCTAAAAATACACCCATGTCTGCGTAAAACTGCAGAGGCGAAATCGCCTTCTCGCCCCTGCTCACCCAAGGCCAGAAATGTTGAAAGGCAGGTGCTTCAGAACATGATGAAAAAACCATTACTGTATGCATACACTTACATCAACGGAAAAAAACCCAGAAATCTGAAACTGTTTTGGCTTAAGCGTAAAAGAAACTAGGATGACATCCATATTTATTTGTATTTTTTCAAAAGCAGTGTGCAGGGGGGAAAAAAGCACAGAACAGCTGCTATGCAAAGCCTGAGAGCCTCTTTCATTAGAAACCTGCAAACTGCATTAAGAATTATTCCTGAGCTTTTATTGTTTGGTATTAAGAGGAGTGAGAGAAACTTCTATAAACATCACAGGCTTCTCATCCTAAGAAAGGAGGTTTTGTTCCTCTTCCTTTTTTCCCCCCTCTTCTCTTTTTTTTTAGTGTAATTGCTCTGCATACAATTTTGAGTGATCAGCCTTGGTCTTTAGCTTCAATGCACCTTCATACCTTACCCTACACAAAATTTGACAAACATTTTATCTGCCTCCTCTTGATCTCATTGCAGGAACAATGATTTTAAGAACCACTTCAGATTGGTAGTTGTTTTACTGTAATCTCAATTTAATTTCTCTATTGCCCACATATGCACCTATAAATGCCACTATTAAACATTATTGAGAGGAACAACTTTTATGGAATTACTGTTAAAAACTATGTCAAATCAAATTGGTTTCAACCAATCATATTTAAAATTAGCATAATCCCTTTATTGCTGTATCTGAATTATCTGAAGCCAGTTGAAATAATTGGCTGTCACAAATATTTATTTGGGGATGCTAGAATGTCATTCCCAGCAGGAGTGTAGCAGGTTTGTATTCCCTCAAGAAAGGGGCACACTCTTACAGTACCTTACCTACCTTAGCTATAATCGTAATAGAGGGTAAAAATGTTTTCTGAGTTCAAAGTAATGGAATAGACATGATTAAAATGCAAATTTCAATTGCTTTTAAACCTGCATACTTATTTGAAGACATTTCTGTTAAAATAGTTACAAAACCACGGGAAATATGAGCAGAGAAAAATCTGTTCCTGGATTAATTGACAAGAAGGGACATGGCTTTGTATACAAATAGTTTCACTTGATCTGAAAAGCAAACAAAGTATTCCTCAAGAGTTAGCAAGTCTGCATCTGTGAGAAAAGGGATAAGCACTATAAAATGTGGGTCACTGCACTGAATGCCTCAAAGCACAAGAAGTGTCCATTTTCAGCTTAGCCCTTAATTTGGATTCAGTGTGAAATAAGAATCTCTTACAGACCTGTCTCAATATTGCTAAATCCAATACTGTCTCAGTACAGTTAATGATGACAGGACTTTTGTTCTAAGTGGTGTCAGCTGCTGACAGTTTTTTAAACAACATGTCACACCGTTCCCGTCTATATGAAAAGACAAGGAACATCAGGTTCTGCCTTATCTTTTTGGTGACTCATTCACTGGCAAAGTCTGAGGGCCTTGTGATAGCCAGCAAAAGCCAGAAACCTTCTGACAGAAGACCAGTAGCCTAAGAGTCATCTTTCCAAGGAATAATCACTGTAGGAAGACAGAGAGCTGCCATAAGGCTACAACAATATTGCAGTGAATTAAGCTCCCTCTCATTCAATAAACTTTGTAGCAGAATCCATCACAGCCCATCTCAGAGCAGCAGACCCTCGGCAGGGGACTGTCAGTGTTACCAGTGCCAAAGAACAGAATATACCCACTATGGATAAAGCCATTGTAGAGCTTTGTGGGAAAAAATATTTTGCCAAATTGTGCTCAAAAAGGCTTCTTAGAGAAATGTGCAGTTCAAGAGAAGGGGAAAAAAGTATCCAGAATTTCACAGCTAATCTACTTATTGTATTAGTAGAAACAACATCCATGCGAAGAACCTCAGGGTCACGTAATCCAAACCCTTCAATAACATTCTGTCCTTAGGTTCAAGACAATGCTGGAATCCAAATCCAAAGGGTAGGATAATAACAGTGTGGACTTAAGGCTGACTTCTCTGCAGCTGATGGAAGTTCTCATTTCAGCCTAATCACAGGACCATCTGTGTTGTCCTTGGTGCCATGATGCAGGTGGGTGCCATTAAGCACAAAAAGACTCAGATTATGAGAGTAAACTGCTACTTTTTTATTGTAAGAGGTTCCCATTAACTACTAGACATATATTTCAGCCAACTGTTCGAGGAAAGCAGTCTGTTGTAAAACTTAAACCACTATTTATATTATAAGATGCCATGTGATACTATGTCTAATGTTTGCACTTGTCAACAGTTCTCTATCTTCAAATAGATTTTTGGCTAGCAGACTTCAATTTGTTTTCTACCTTACAAAAGCAGCATATTCACAGTTCTTTCTGATTTCACATCAGGAGCTGTGGAAACCCCACTGAAATAATGGAAAAATTCTTATTTTAATGAGCCCACATTAGGCCCTAACCAAGTTAAGTACATATGAAATACAGATTTTCAAGTCTTCTTATTTTCCTCAGTCTATGCTATAATGATTTTAGGTAGAAAGGTATAAAACATACTTATTACAACCATTCTGTTTACTTATTCTAAGAATGAATAATTCAAAATAACATATAATGTTACTTATTGTCTTCAATTCCTGTGCATCCCTTCATCCTTCCCAGTTCTTTCTTCTTCTCACCTGTGGTACTAAGACTTTAGCAGCAGCTAGCTGCCTTTCACATTTTGGTGAAAATAGATGTTATTAAGTGCTTAATTTCTTTAAAAACAGAAATACAAGTAGAAATGAAGCTTAGTCCCTGCTGCATAATTCCTAGCAAGGAACTGCAGGTGTGTGCTTTAAAAACCCAGGAAAGTGCATTTCAGCTTTAGTCATTGAACCGGGCCCTGCTCTATTCCTCTGTGCTTCCCTAGTGCTACTTGATTTACACTAAAGGTTACAGAACTGAAAAAAAAAACCCCAAAAAATATTGCCTTTACCATGATGTTGTGGTCAGATTTTGGGTAAGCACTTTACCCAGAAGAAACAAAGAGCGCCAAACAAAATAATTGAAATAAAACCGAATTTTCTGTTGATTTCAGAGTGAGGCCCTATTAGTCTAGTCCATGTAGTCCATGGAGGTGGTGCACTCATCAGTCATTAACTTACAGGGTGCTCTTTCCCTTTTAGCAGTTTATATATTCACCTACAAATACCTGTCAAATTGAATTACAAAATGGTTTCCACTACATGTTAAGCTTCTGGTTTTGCTTTCCTCATGATATATCACCCACATCTGCTGGCTTGGTTTTAAAAATCATTAGTATAATTTATTATTAATTTATATTATCACATGCTTTCCAAAGGATGGAAAATTGTTACTTTAATATACATGAACACGCAAGAGGCTATTGAGGAATTCATTATAATGCAAAAAAAAAAAAAAAACAAACAAGGAAAACATATTATTTTGTAACTGCATAATTTAACAGTTTATTGTGTACTGCACAGCCAATCTATTCAGGATGGAAATAAAGCTACACTGGCACACACTGTTAATATCATAGTTACAAATAGAGCAAAAATACTAAAGTATTTTAATAGTAAAAATACCCATCTCACAGAAGCTCTCCAGCTTCCACATCTCAAAACAAGGCTATTAATAGGCTTTTACATCAATTCTACAATGTGTTTTAGAGAGTTAAAAATATTTCTTACAAAAATTCAAAATCCAGGGACTCCTAAGAGTATGTAGCAAATATAGCTTAAACAGCTTGAATTAGATTTAACATTTTAAATTTTATCAATGGTCTTTTATTTTCCTGGTTGGAAACACAGTATCACTGCTACCACTATTGTACATGTGAATATACATGTGACTATAAAGTGACTGTTATAAAGAAATGCTACTAAATGAGCACTGACTAGTAAACGTTGGGATGATGGTTTGAGTTTTTTTAAATCGGTTTAGATACATCAGAACTAAAGTCCCACTGACTTTTCAGTAAGGATTAAGCTTTCAAACACCAACCTCACTCCTGAAAAGTAAACCTAGATACAAAAATTTTACTTACAAGTGTCAACATGAGGCACTTCATCTGAAGGCAGCTAAGGCTCTTCTCTTAATTCTCCAAATTCTCCAGTTGCAGCCTGAGCAGACCTCCTTCCCTACTTATGATCTGAACCTCTACAGCAAAATTGGCAGGTACAAACCTAAAAAAAAATCAAGATTGTAGGACTACTCACCCCCCAGTACACCCCCTTTTCCCAGCAGAGCTACAGGGCAGTTACTCAATGAGGGAACCTTTTATTGGCAGCCCAATCTCCTCCAATTTTAAACAGCTGAGTACTGAAGGCACTGGCACAGGTTCAACACCTGAGGCATTGCCTTAATCACATTCACATGGTGAGGACTGGGGCAGGAACCAACCTGAGCTGGGGGAGCTGAACTCCATCCTCCAGAGCAGGCCCCAAACTGAACCAAATTTCTGCAGTGAGTAGGGCCCTGTTAGATCAACCTAATTAAGGAACAATGTGAAAATAATTAAAAACAGTAGCCTTGTATGGCTGCTTCAAAACTGCCAATGAACCTCCAGCTGTGTCCCTGCTTTTGTGCTCATTCTGTGAATTCTGTTGAGGAGCTGCTGTCCAACAGAATAACAAGAAATACAAAACACCTGACCACGGATGGCAACTCCAGCTCTCACAAATGTTGGTTATTAGCTAATAACTGACATAACATAGCAGGTGTGAGCTTCACACTACTGTTATGTTTACAATAAGGTGACTTGATAGTCTTCCATCTGTTACTCTATATAGACACACTAAAGACAATTTCTAGACTGTTTTGACAGGATAACACACAATATCCACTTTACATTACTTCACAGGATTACACAAAGTACACTCTTCTGGGAAATTAAGTTGGATTTATTTTATATATTAATTTAAACAATTTACAATGTGGTTTTATAAGTGCTTTTATGATAGTATTAGTATTCCTCTGCATGAAAACATGAAAAAACCACCACAAGTTCCCCAATAAAAAAATCTATGATACAAAGTTTTGGGTTGTCTCAATCTTGAAATTTTCACTACAAAGTCCCAGAGCCTTTAAGAAAAAAACACTTCCTGCTTTTATGGTTCATCCAAAATTTTGTGGTACTATGCAAAAAAACCAATCTAGAGAACACAAGAATGTTAGATTTCTATCTTTGCTCATGTAGTTCTTGCTTCATGTACAACCTAAGGTTAGATAAGGAATACATTTCAGTAACCAGACAGTTGTCACATACTCCATAATCTTCATTGAAGTAATCTTAGCTTTTTGGCCCGTTTTACTCACAACAGGATCTCATAACCATTGGATTTCCATTTTGTCATCGAGATTGTCAGTGCTGTGACACAGAATAACAAATAGCACAAGTAATTCTGAATACTTCACTTAAGTTCTGGTCTTTAAAATTGACGAAAGGTTAAATATAAGCTTTAAAGTATCCTTTTATCAGTATTTCTATGACAACTAGTCTGACTGTGAAATATCAGGACTTCTCCCACATTTGAGCAAAACTTGGCCACTACTTGAGGATCTGACTTCAAGAGGTTATGTCCCCTTATCTTACCAATTCTAGAACTAAAAAGAGATAATGGTCTTTTTCTCACTTACTTTTATCCCTTAGAACCAGCCCTGTAAACTATATGAATGTTAGCACATGTCATTAAATTTTTATAGATCAACTCTCTCGTATGAAGGAGAAATGGCTTAGCATTATCTTGATTTTTGCCTCTGGACTCTCTCAGCTCCCAAAATAGCATATTCCCGTGTAGAATTCCTGTTGGGAATATGAACAAACTTATGGCAGCTTCCAAAACATACTTAAGAACTGGGATAGAGGGAGTTTGTCCAGTCCAAAACACGATTGTTCTAACAATTCAACAGTTCCGTTTCCCAACAGTTCAGTTTCAGTGCCAAGAAGTGTTTCCTAAACCTGTTTAATTTACTAGGAGGGATGTAACTGTAGGTGAAATTCCTTCTCTCTGGTTGATTCTCTGAGTACAAAAGTATCTAGTGAGTAAGTTCCCCTCAGAAGCTGAAACGTGCCTTTAAAGAAAGCCTACTTCAGTATTGATGATTGCAGATGAAGCACTTTCCTCAGGGGCATTTAGATCCAGGAATCAACTTGGTAATGCCTTCTTTGCATTCCTCCCCTGAGAGTTTCTGCTTTCTTCATTGCTCCAATCCCACTTTTACATCCTATTCCACTCACAGAGTTTGCTGGTTATCTTTCTGACTAAGAGCAATCTGTGTCTTCAGTGATAGAAACACAACCACACATTGCCACAGAAGCATTTATGTATATACCAATAATGGGGGCTGACATTTAATTCAACTGATGACTTTTAATTTTTTTAATAGGGTATATAGA
This sequence comes from Daphoenositta chrysoptera, assembly GCA_013397915.1. Taxonomy (NCBI): domain Eukaryota; kingdom Metazoa; phylum Chordata; class Aves; order Passeriformes; genus Daphoenositta; species Daphoenositta chrysoptera. The sequence continues at coordinate 1,306,270 of VZRO01007562.1, forward strand.
AAATAAAAGAGAAGGCTCACAAGTTAAAATAGAAAAGGAGAAATATTTTTAATTGTCAGCTTGACATTATATAACATTTCCCTACAACTGGGTACAAAATGGCTGCTGGAGAACAGGAATTCCTCCCTGCCAGTCTGGCACTTCTATTTCTAGTGGTCTGCAAGACTCAGCGTGTGCAATTCATGAGCATGACTGTGCCTGAGGTGTGACTGTGCCATGAAGGAGTAGGTGGCTCTTGTAATAAAGTTCTTGCAAATTCAATGATTTTTGTTTTCTGTTATCACTTGATAAAGTATTGTTTATAGGAAAAAAAATTCGTGTGTGATTATTACTAATTTTCTTTGCCCATTTTTGTGAACTTTCTCACTGTTTGATTGACTTGATTGGGAGAGTCAAATTAAAAAATGACAAACAAAAACACAACAGGAAAGTGTCACACTTTAAGCTTGGTAGAAATAAATAATAATTTGGGGGGAAGTTGTTGTTTCCAACCAGTTCTGGTGATGGATTAAATATACCATAGCAACTTTAATTTCCCCATAATTTTTCTGCCCATTTAGACATAATCTTGGGGAAAAAAAAAAATTACACATCTGAAAACACAGGAAGAAAAATGAGGCCTATAAACAATTGTTACTCTATCCTTCATTCACCTTTAAGGTGAAGAAATGTTTATGCTCCTGTCAATGCATTGGTATCGAGTATTCTTTTGGCAGACGTGAAAAAAAAGCAGAAGAAAACCATCATTATGCTGAAGCAATATAGAAATTACCAGAAGCAAATTTAGAGCTCTCAGAAAAAGCCAGGCAATAGAAACTAAGAGAAGTATTGGTAAAATTCTTTTGTTAAATTATAAGCTAGAGGAAGAAATAGCAATGCAAAATTTCCTACATTTATCAGCCACAGAGAAGGTAAGAGAAAAGCAATGGAAAACCTTACAAATATAGCTTATTTCCATTTCTCATTCTTTCAGGATGTCAGACACCTATATACAAGTGAACTATTGACTCTAAACAAAAAGATGTTTCTTGTTGGGTAAAGCAGTATTTTGCCATGAAGTACTGAATTTATTCTGAAATCTTCAGGGCAATCAGAAAGCAAATATGTATAGCACAAGAGAGGCAAACCATATGTTACAGCAGCAGCCACTGTGAAGGGAAGGATAAATGCATTAATCACTTGAGTATAGCTCAGTTAAAAAGATTTTTATAAACCATGAAAGATCAGACTATAATACTGAGCATGATTTCTTGATCCCTGAGCAGACTGTGCTGTTACTGCTGTGTGAGAGCTGTATATGACCATCCTTAATATGAATTAAGAACCAGAGAGACCTTGGGATAAAACAGGAGGCAGAAGTAACAGCAGCAGTATTTTAAATAACATTTCTCTGCATCTTATTTACACTTACTTAAATTTCTCTGCTCCTCATTTAAATATACTTTCAATTTTCACATATATATTTTTACTTCCTGAATTAATTTTTTTTAATACCTTGACCAGGCAGCCATGAAGAGGAGTACATTTGAAAATAAGTAGAAATATTTTGCAGCCACAGCAATTGGTCTAAGAAAACATATTACCTCTCTGCACAAACCTTGTCTCACTGGAAATATTTTGTCTGCTTCTTTCGTGCAGCTAATTGGATTCATGGTTTTGGCATTAAGGTTCAGTTGCAATTTTAGGATCCTAAACATTTCCATGGCCTGTGCTTGGCAGACAGAAGAGTTAATTTAGACATAAAAGGTGATCTAAGCAAAACTATTTTGTGGTTTTTAATGAGAAGAAAAGATGGGAACATGGGAGAAAAACTAGAGAAAACAAAGTGTTTTGAAAGTTGACAGCTATTTAATTTATAATAGTTTACAATTACATTAATTGTGTGAAATAGCATTTCTGTGGTATCGTTACAGAGCAGAGATTAGGGTGATTCTCAATGTATTATAAGGAACACCAGTGAAGAAAGAAGATCAGGCTTACAAAGGATTTAGTTTGGTGTAGCAGCAGGTACTCAGGAGCGCAAGGTGAGCTCAGGTTGTGAGCACATAAAGCCCCCGGATCCCCAGGACCTCTAATGCTGCCCGTGGAGCACACCCACCACTGAACTTCCCTGTCAGCCCTGCTGACACAAAAGGCTGGCAGGCAAGGAAAAATGCCCAGCAGAAAGATTCTGGTTACACTCTTTCTTGCAGGGCTCCTACCTTCTTTCAGTTTTCAGGAGCTCTCTGTAAAGCAGATTAGGGTGCCCAAAGGCTCTGAATCTTGGTTTCAGGCCCTTCTCAGGCTCTGGTTGCACTATAGCACAGGTTTTCTTTTTCTTGCCAGGTTACTTTCTTGGCTTCTTAAGAAGCTGCAGGTTGTTGATTTTTTTATAGTCCTCTTCTTCCTCCCAATTTGTTTGATAAACACATTGCAGCAGCAAAAGCAGCTGTGGAACTGAAGGATGGTATTTGACAGGTAGCTCCTGGTGAGATGAAGCCAGCAGGGGTATAAAAGCCCAAAAGCATGCCTTTGAAAGAAGAGTCATGTTCTTAAATATTGAGAAGTGATTCTCTTAAGATAATACTTGCAATCAGCACCCAGCATGTGCAGCAGCCACTTTCTAGAAGACAAAATTGGCTGCCTCAGATAGTTCAGCATAAAGCAGAAGGTTGGGGTACTGCAGTTCTCCTACACTAAGTTATTAAAAGACAAATCCTGTATGTTACTGGAGCTCAAACTGAGGTGTTCCAAAATCATGCAGTTCTGATATAGAACAGAAAATATTCCAGATCTACATATTGCCATTTGAAATTTAAGCTGTGGTCACCAAACCCACCCATATAATCAGCGTGGATCTTAGAGATGCTTTTGGCAGATCAGCTTGGAATGTAGAACACTTTCAGAGGTGTAGAAATGACTAAGACACATACAAGTAGAGGAAAAAAAACCTAAGGAAGATATAAATATGAGAGGTGGGGGGAAGATCAGAATAAAGTACTGCAATCATTAGAATTTTTATTTGTAGAAGAAAAACTCCATGTTGCAACGGAATTCTGGCTGTGGTTATGGACTAGATAGTGGAAGAACAAGTGAAAGCTGCTGAGTTGCTGGTTAAGTACTTTTTATTAGCCCAGGTCCAGCGATGGTCAGCACTTCAAGCAGAGGGGTGATGATGCCTATACCAACCACCTCTGGTAGTCAGGTTTTGATGGAATTTAGGAGACAGCATTATCCTTGCGATTGCTGTTTTCATCTTATAGTAGAACTATTCTAGGACTATTCTAGCACTATCAGTGCTATTTTTTATTGCAGAAACATAAACTGAAGATTCATTCATTTAAAATACTGAGTCTCTCAACATTTTATCCCCCCTTTTCATAAGACATGGTCTTTTCATGGTCTGATTTTGAAGGGAAGCTTTCCAAAAAAACGTAAATTGTCTGAAACATTATTTTCATTTTTATATGCTGTTCCCTCTGCTGCTCTCCTGATACAATCATATTTTATAGGAACACAGTAAGGATACTTTGAGCTATTTTTATATTTCCCAAGTTATTTATTTGCAGGTTCAACTTGTTTGTTAGTCATAATTTGAGTAAGCATATATCTAAATTATTGCTTATCTTAAACACATATCTCTCTAGGAAAAAAGGGAACAATTCCTATCTTAAAGTGCTGACATACAGTTAACTGGATAAATTTACAGTAGATCAAATAGCATTTTTAAATCTAAAATAAATGCTTGTATAATTTTAGTTAAAAAATCAATTTGTGTCAAATTAAAGACTCGTCAAAGACTACAGAGCATCTATATGTTATATACAATAACAGACATTTGGTTTTGTCATCAGAGTTTTAAAAAATCTATTTATTGATAAGCCTGAGTTATACTTTAGGAAGTATTAACATTCTGGTCACTCAGTTGTTTCCAGACATCCTTTGGACGATCTGTTGTTATTCAGAAGTGGTGTGTCCTAAGGACAGTGGAGTGCAACTCTGTTTTTTCTTAGTTATTTTGTGATAAGCTTTAGAAGCCAGAATTTAGCAACTCCAAGAATAAAAATGGCCTCTTGTAACAGAGGCCCTCCTGCCAAGGGATGACATCCACAGTTCCACAGCTTCTGTCACATGCAGCCTATTGGTTGTTTAGTTTGTAAATACAAACACTGCATAAATCAGGAACATTTTCAAACTAAACAGGGATAAAATATGACAGATGGGTGTAGAACACAGATGGAAGGAGGGAATAGAAAGTCTTCATTGCCATATCATACTTATTAGGAAGAAAAAAACAGCTGTGTTTCTGAAGCACCAATAGAATGTATTTTGGGCTTAGAAATCTCATAAATCAACTCCTCATAAATTGCTCAGCAGCTTCAGCCCTTTAGGCAGTCAACAGTCCCACTGCCCCTATTTTTCTCCCTTTTTTTTTAAATTTGGCACCCATGACAAAAAGTTCTAATTGTCACAGACATCATCTTTTCAATCACCAAACCAAGAGTTAAATGTGCAAGCATTCTATGATCTCTATGACACTTCAAATGGCTTTAAAATTTAGTTTAATCCCGTGGTGGTGTTATTTGGCTTATTCAAACTTCACAGGTATACAAAAGTCATTCAGAAAGATCTCAAGTGTTTTGTGTTGTTGATTTCCTTAGCACAAGAGAAGAAAACACAGTAACTCCTTTTTATAGGAAAGAGATGGAAGTAAAAAAAGACACACAGGGAAAAGGTCCCTTCTATCTATTATCTCTCTCTCTAGATATATATATAGAGAAAGGGAGAGACCATTCAGACAACAACCCTTTCTATACTGCAGCTATCAGGGGTGATGTTACACAGCAAGGCCTGGGTAAGGAATCCCTTTCAGAGAAGCTTTTATGCAAAGCTTCAGTCCTTCAATTTGCAAATTATTTAAATCACTTATGAAGTATTATATATCATACACATGGAGAACCATGTACCCTTTCTAATACTATTATTTTCAGTATTTTGTTTCTCCCTGAGACTGAGCAAAAGGATTAATTTACCTTGAAAAAAATTAAACTGCAATTTTTCAAAAGTCACATTGCATAACACCACGTAGCCATAGAGATGAGATGAAACTGCATTTTTCTGTGTTACTGGAAACGAGCAGTGTACATGCTATGAAAGGAAGATGGCACTTAGAGCTTAAGCTAACATATTTGAAGAAAAACCTTATTAAAGTGTTTATTAATACTGGTCTTTCTTGCAAATGGAAAAGTGAAGCAGGGAGGGAAGAGGTTACACCCCAATTATCCAGGAACAGCAATCAATGAGCTCCCGGCCATAGGGCAATTTCACAGGCTATCTTTGGAAATTCCATTTGTGCATTTCTGGCAGGATAATAGTAGCACACAGTCTATCTAGCTCTGTAATTTAAGTCACAAAAAAAAAAGTCAAAAAGCACTCCCAAACATACAATTGGCTAAGAATAATAATCCAAAATTTCAGGGAAAATATTTGTAATCACTGTTAGAAACATAAATGGTCATTACTGTGTCCATGTGCAGCCTCTATACTTGCAGCTTTCCAGATAAAGATTCCTTTTCTGAAACATTCATTGGTCTGGCAATAATCCTTTTAAGCCCAAGTTATTTTCAACTTAGTGTACATAAAAGTGACAGAATTCAGCTCATTCTTGTGATTGTGATCCAATAATGTGTGCTTCTGAATCAGCCATGTTGTGAAAGCATACTCAGTTAAAAACCTAGGTATGACACAACACTGCAGAACTCCCTTTCAGAAACTGGTCACTTTTTATAACCTGTAAAGATTTGTGAAAGTATGAAGCAATTCCTTGTAGATACTGGAATAATGGCTGGCAGATTTCATTTGTTCCAGAATATAATACAGCAGCACTATCAGATGTGCACTTGCATTACAGAAAAGCCTTCCCTGCAGAAGGAACCCCAGCCTGACCTGAGCTCCAGTGATGGTTCCATGCCACGCTTGCCATCACCATATTCAGGCTCATCCTGTAGCAGCCAGATAAGTGTTTTTTCTTCGAAGCACAGAACATTTTTGAAAGCCATGGCACAACCGTTTTATCTACTTTTCTTAATAAAGCTCCTTTGCCTATTCAAAAAGAATATCCTGAATTACTGGTGTCCCAATCTGTTTCTATTCAAGCTTATCTAATTCAAGAGTGTGAAGCTTTCAGAACAGAAAAGAAATTCAGTAAATACTTATATTTTTGGGTAAGTATACTTATAAGAACTCCATATATATATATATATTAATATAGGTATGTGTGTATACACACACCCCCACATATGTAAAGCTTTCATTGTAAAAACAAAACAGTTGGCAAAGCTCACTCATGAAGAGGGATTGAATCATAAACCGTTCAAGAGATCCAGGCTGATTTCCCAATTTTCTGCAAAACAATTATTGCCAAATATAATTAACATTCTCTTCAAAGATGATAAGGACTACAACTAAATTAATTTACATGCTCAGAAATTCTAAAGCACTAATGAAAATGATAATACTCAGCAAGTAGCTTTTGTTGAGATTTATTAAAATTATTTTGACATATATCCAAGTTCAAGCCCAACTTGGTTTAAGAAGCGAGTTACAGTTGAAGAGCTTTGCTTAGAAAACTTGACAAAATGGGACACTCATACAAAAGATGACAGAAAGTATTACATTAGCATAGGTCATTCTTTTCTTTTTTGTTAAATCTCCATTATGCTGCATTTTCTGTTTCAGCTATACCCAAGGTTTGGACAGGTTAAAAATAAGGCATAAGCATAAAAGCAAAGCATTTCCAATTGTGAAGGTCTTTTTTATTGTTAAATTTAACAGGGGGTGATTCTGTGTAGTTGATGTTTTTTAACCAAATCAGTTTCTGCAATTACTTCATTTACTCAGAGCTGAATCTGCAATTACTGCTTTGGTTATCTTTTTTACGCATGATTTAGCCAGTCAAAGATCTATAAAGTACTGCACAAAATATGAAAGAAATCCAAGGAATTTCTGGAAATGGAACTGTTAGGATACAGTTTATAAATCTACAGAAATCTATGAAGTTTCACCTATTGCCAACTGTAATTACAACTGTCAAATTCTAAAGGAGAGAGGGCAAAACTATAATAAAACTTTCCATTTGGGAGCATTTATGATAATGTACTGATTGAGTTCATCATCACCTATAACCTGTAATGTTAACAGTATCTTTGGAAAATGCATATAAAATTCTGCTTTCCTAAAAGAATTTGTCATACAGTTACTGGGACTACCAAAATGGCAAGGTAAAGGACACTATTTTTTTATTATTATTTTTACATTTAGGTTAAGTACTCTAGCAACAACAAAAAAGAAATAAATAATCAACCAAACAAAAAAAAACCCATGGAACCAAACAGAAAATTGTGCTAACTATAAAAATAACCTTTTCGTTCGTATTCTTCTTACTCCAGATAATGCAGAAGGTGATGTTTGCAACAATTTATCACTCCTCCCTCCAAACATAAGTGTGAATCCAATTAAATGTACAGTTCAAAGGTGAAGGAAAAGGGAATGTGCTGAAATTTTGGGAAGAAACCAATACTGATAAAGGGAAAGACAAGAAATATTGAAATGCCTATGAAAATGACAGTTTACAATGTAAAAAGAAAAGGAGAGATGAGGAAATTTGGTAGAAAATCCTACTATTTATCCTTCAGCATAAATACCTTCATATTCAGTCTGCTGTTACTCAAGATTTTTGCTAATCAGAGTAGCAAAAATTCAAAAGCATCTGAAAATGGCTCTAGAGATGTCTGCTTGCTCGTTTTTGCCTGTGGCCCATGGATGTGCTTCCTTACCCTTACCAGGCAAATATGCTTTGATGTAGATTTGTCATCTCAACAAAACTTCTAAATACACAAAATAACCCCATATTCCCTAAAGATCACAATGGTACATTAATTTTTTCCCTAAGTCATGTTAAAATAAATTGTAATATTTGCAGTTACTACGCCCTCACTATCTTAACACATGCAGCACTTCTATAGTTGCCCCCCAAGCAGAAATAACTTGAAAAAGTATGCAAAACATTTAGTTTTGAAGAAAAAATAGTTTTTGTACATACTGTCAGGGCTCCATTTGTTTTCTGCACAAAAATAAGCCCCTTCATACCTGCCCTCACTTCCCAAGTTGAGGGAGCTGTGCAACTCAGTGCTGAGTCCATTCTAAAATCCCTGAAAAATTTGGCCTTAAAACTGAACAGAAGAAGCCCCCGGAGCTCAGAACACACCTTTCCCTTTCAGATATGATCCATTACAATGGGAACACACGGTTTTATTTCCCCTCAGGGCTTCCTCTGAACAATCCCTTTGCCCAAGTTCTAGCAATCAGAATGGTTCAGACTGAATAAGTTAAATCTTATCCCAAGAAGACAAACAGTATAACAGAAAGTGATGGAAATATAATTACTAGCACTCATTTGCCAAAGCTATCATTTTCTTTTTTATTTCTGCAGCTGGTTTAACTTTGATTGTTTCAGTGCTTTCTCCTAGGATATCCTCTGCATAATGATTTGTCCAAGCTCTGATGAACATTTCTTGTTTAATGAATGAATATAGTTGTTTTTATCTTATGAGTTTTTAATTTATTGCCATTTTCTTTTCAAGGTAAGTTGCAGTTTAAAAGTGTATGTATACAGAAGCAGAATAAAGAAGGGAGGGAAGGTATCTGCATAACACCTGATCAGGTGCTTGCTCAGAAAAATTCAGTGGCTTGACCCATTTTTTGTAGGCAAAGGACATAACTTTCTCCCTCTCTTCTCCACTTCCTTGATCTCTTTTAGATGGCATTTTAAATTTTTAAACTATAACATATTTTTACTTTATTAGTATTTGATTTACTACAGTTTTTCTGGGTTTTATGAAAATCATTAATATTTGATAACAATTACAAACAAACATCATTACTAGTTCAATTATTTGCATATTTTCTGCTGTTCTTGCTAAGGTTTTTGTTGGTTTTCACTTAGCTTTCGTTGGCGTGTGCTCCAATCCATGCTGATTGAATTCTTGTGAGGACAGTTTCTTCAGTCTTCATATTGGACATTTATTTTCTACCTGCTGAGAGATATTAACTTTATAAAATTAAATGCTTCTGCTATGCAGTAAAATCTCGTCAGTTCACGTGGGCCGGTTATGTGCATGAAACTGAAGAAGTCACCAGTGCCAATTTGATGGCTCTATCCAAAAGAAGGCTCCTTCAAGAAAAGTGGTAGAAGATTTGACAGCCTATTGGAATTTTATGAAGGGGAAAAATGGGAGAGGAAAAAAAAATCAGGCTTATTAACCTGGAGGAAAAACTCTGAGCTGTCAAAGGCTAATCCTGAGATGCTTGCCATGTCTTAATTAAACACAACATGGGCTGATAAAATGCAGAGAACCGACCTAAACTCCCTGCTGTACAGTGAATTTCTGCCTAGACATCAAAGACTATTTTGAATTCTCTGCAGTTTGCAAATTGTACTGAGCAGTTGTCAGATTTCTGCATAATGCATTTCAGTCAAGACTGCAGAAGAGACTCATTTGTAAGTATTTTGCAGGAGATGCTTTCCTGACAAAAATGAAATGCTAAGAGGTAATTCTTGCTTTTATAGTGTTTATTATAAACTATATCAAAATATATTTTTAGAGGAAAAAAAAGATTTAACATCGTTCCAAAGGAACACTGATCCATCCCCACTTAACAAGCTGATCATTTGTAATTTAATTCTTTTTAAAAATCCAAAGTTGACACTACATATTAGCATGATATAAATAGCATTCTAATCTCATTACCAGAAAATACTGCTATTTTGATGCAAAATTTATTCTTTCTCACCATTTGCTGAGAAATGTATTTGTAAGGAATATGAAAACTTCATGTTTTGACAGTCACTCTGTATTACAGTAAAGGACCATGAGGTTTTGTTTCTTTGCTAGTAAGAATGTAGAAAGAAAACTTGGTAAAACTCTGCAGCCCCCCAGGTTCTTAACTTAGACCACAATCCTTTCTTTTCTTGATAAGCTTCTGCCTTACCATGCAGTAAGTTCTACTTCTACACTTTGTACCACTTCTATTGCAACTCTACATAAAAATCCTTTTTAGTCATATAAATGTTGAAATAATTTTTGTGATGGATTTGAGATTTTTTTTTTTTTTTGGTTAAGATTTCCATGTGAAGAAACAGAACAGGAATTGACTGTGAGGAGAACTGTGTGCAATTTGAAAGTGCTGTGCACAAACAGAGAGGCAGCAACTACACCTGTGCTTTGGAAGCAGGCTCAATTCAAAAAGTGAGTAGCCTTTTTGGGAAGGATCCAGTTATGTAATCTCTGAATAATTCCTACAAACGATGGTGAGGGCAAAGGTTACCATTCATAGTTGTGCATGAGATACCCAAAACCACAAAATACTTCACAAATACTTATGGCAAATGCCCATAAAAAAGCCCATATAAATGCCCATATAAAGCCCAAGCAGCCAATTGAAGGGTTTATCTCAAGTGGAAATTAAGATTTGTTGTTTTGATACAGTGCAGCTCCACTGGAGCAACAGCCATTTTTGCCACATTTTGATCTGACTGCAGCCCAATCAGACCCATGGACTTGAAGGTTTTGAAAGGAAAAGACTGCTTCAATTTACATAAATTTGGGTTGTGTACTCCCAAGTTTCTCTTCCTAGTTTAATGCTGTTCAGTAACATATGCAGTAAGAACATATTTTCTTTACATTCCATTCTTGGTCTAAACTGTGCATATTTCAGAATATGAAGGTATTAATCCTCCACAGAACAGGTTATGCAAACACAATGCCCATGTGCACAATCTCCAGCATAACTATCATTGAAATCCATCTGTATGAAGAGAGGAAATGTGCAAAACCCCACCTCCAGAACAAAAGTATGGTATGGATGGCCTGCACATTTCTTGGCCACAGAGGCAGAATTCGAATTCAGAATTCAGAATCCGAATTCTTCTGCTACAGAGAAATATATTTTAGAAATATTCTAAAAAACTTCTCTGATATGATATCAGATATAAAGTCTAATTTATGGACATCATGTAAGCCCCTGTTTGGAATTATAGTTTAGAATCAGAACATGCAGTCCTGTATCAACTGGAGTATCAAAAAGCAAATTATTTTCTTTCAAGACAGATTATTATTTTATTTTAACACAGTTTATTTGGCACACAGATCACACGTTCATTCCATTAATCATCAAGTGTGTGCTGGCTAAAGATTAACACCATCTCATGCTGGCATTTGATTGCATTCAGTTGATAGTTACTCTTCATCTTGTTGCTTTTGCAGGAAGCAATCAAGGAAACAAGTCTAAAAACTTCCATTTGCATTACCCAGAATGTGTTGGAAGCAAGGCCAAAATTGCTTAGGTTTCCCATTTAACTCCAGAAGCCCTGAAAATTACCCAAGAGTTACCCAAGAATTTGAAATTCCTGATTCACTTTACTGCAGTGGCTGGGTGTGCCAGAGACACTACATGCATTAAGTAGTATTAATACTAAAAAATTAGTATAATTACAAGTACTAAGAGGAAGAATAATGATTTCTGCCCATCACTGTAGGGTATAAGGTTACACTTTCTATCAGTCACATTATTCTGAAAAGGTTTGGGAATCCCTTCCTCCAAAACTAAGTTAAAAACCAGAAATTAATGGACTCAAACCACACTAGTAGTATGTTCAACTATTTAAAATCCACTTGCCCATGCAGCAGCAATGCCAAATACAAATCTGGCTACATTCCATATATATCCCCCAAAGAAATGTATTTTTGGGGGACCCTCTCAGCTGCATCTATTGTAAATACATTTGCAAACTGAATTCCAGGCCAAACCTCCATTGTTCGAGCTTCCACAAGGTATCAACTAACAGTGTTGAATTTAATCATTGTGTCAATCCATTTATCCACCTAGAAAACAAACACAACCATTCTGAGTGGGGTTCTCAGGAGTGTGTGATTGAAAAATCAATGTGACTTGTCCTCTTAAGTCAATTAAGACCAGATATGAATGGTATTTATGTGTCTGAGATCAAGGCAGACACCTGATGGGGCTTTCATAACACCTACCTCCCACTGAAATCTCATCCTCTTACCTTTCTTATATGGGCTATTAAAAAGTTTAATTAATGAGTGATTGAAGTGCTTGTATAGTGTTGCATGATCCTTGGGAAAGATGCATGTAGCCTGAAAGCATTTTTATTCAGTCCTCTAGAATGATAAATCAAGGACTTGGGAATGCTGGTGATTATCAGGAAATGAAATAGAGCCTGGTAATGCTGTTCCTGCAAGCACTGCAACAGTCCTTGCATTACAGAAACAAGTATTACCTCCTCTATTCTCCTTTCTAAAGGCATAAGCACTGGAATTACTTTTTTCAACAAGCAGTAAAGGAAACAATCTTTAGATTTCTTCAGATATTTCATTTCAACTCTTATGCTGCCCATTATGTTGGATTCTAATATCCACATGAAATTCTGCAAAGAAGCAGTAAATAAAATTATTAAAAGTAATTATAATATGGAAGCATGACAAGTTAGAATATAGTCCATGCAATCAGGCTTACTGTCATGAATAGATTTATTATCCATAGTTTGGAATGCGTGGCTAAAGCAGCCAGTCCAAAATACCAAAATGCCTAATGATAATATGTAGATTCTGCAGCCACATATTACAAAAATATATGTCAGTTGGAGGCAATTAATTTCATGTCTTGTGAAAAGATACAGGGAAGATAAAACCACAGCTTAAGGCTGGAGTTTTACTACCTGATGCAACCTATGTGTCCCGTCTTTAAATAAGATAGTTGTCTTGAAGTTGAAAGGTTCCAATGATTTAAAAGAGTAACAAATACTGATGGGTAAAAAAAAAGAAGTATTTTTTTTAATGTGTATCAGAACAGGATTTATCTTCAAAGACTCCTTTGCTGGTTTTCAAAAAATATTTTTAAATTACAGCATGTGGGTAAGATTTCCATGCCCATTTAAGAAAATGAGTCAGTTTATAGGCTGCCTTAAAATTGGTACTCTCTGCATTAATGCAGTGTCCCCTCAGTGCCAGACAGGGAACTGGCCTGCTGAGGGACAGAGTAATTCTCCTTTCCACCTTTGATAAATAAAATTTAGATACAGTCCTTCTCCAATATATAAATATTCCATAGGGACTCCTTGTGAAACTGCAGCTCTGTTAAGGGACTTTGGATATTTTTAGAATTCTGCCTCTTGATGCGGGAATGACACATGACATTTCCAAGGCAGTTGGAAAGCAAAAAAGAAATTATCTGTCCTTCATGATAATATAAAACCAAGTGTGCATTAATGGAATCAATAATTTTTTCACCATGTAGGAAGTGTTTTTACACAAGTTACAATCTGCTTATTTGCCCAAATAATTTTACTTTGTGTAGTATTTTATCAAATGCTTGAAAGACTTGTCAGTTTTGAAAGATCCAGTTCCATATATGTAGGACAAGTTTTGTAGTTAGTCTTGACTTGTCTACAAAGAACACAATACTGATTTTTCCCCAGGTTCTGAAACCACCAATCAACTAGTATAATCTTCTTGAAAGAACATATCACTTGCCTAGCAAAACACTGATAATTCACAAAATATTAAAATAAAAAGAAATCTAAATGGACTATGAAACTTGTTTTATAGTCATTATAAGATAATTTTATCTATGACAAAGTTTTGAAAATATGCTTGAAATTATATTGCCACCTGCTGTTTCCAACAAAAAGCAGGAGCCAGGTCTGGTTGGCTGTATTATTTAAAATTCTGCAAGTATAATGGAAATCTGTTCATTTAGGTAATGCATTGTGAAGCAGGGGATGAAATCTCACTGCTTTTATCACCCATCTTGTATGTTCTGTGCTTCACAGGACTTCATAGGCAGTGCACTATTGAGAAAAACTCCAGGCTTTCTTTTCTTTTTTCTTTTCTTTTCTTTTCTTTTCTTTTCTTTTCTTTTCTTTTCTTTTCTTTTCTTTTCTTTTCTTTTTTCTTTTCTTTTCTTCCCTTGTTCTAGTCCCTAAATGAAAGTTTCAAAGACTTCTAAGCTGATGTATAGATAAATACCAAACAAGAAGCTGCAAAACAATATTTGGGGGGAAAAGTAATAATTTTGTCTGATAAGAAATAATTTTATAGAAATACAAGCAAAGCCGTTCAGAGATTTTTGTGCACACAATGAACTCCACCTCACTGTCTGTTTCTCTGTTATTGCTTAGTTTCCTGTGCAACCTCAGAAGGGCAGCACTTTTCTTACTGTCAGCTGGAGAACACACCAGAGGATCTGCCCCTTTATCTATGGTACCTTTGGCCAGACAAAATTAACCACATCCAGAAGCAACACTATTCCAGACAGATCTTGAGGTCTTAACCTCCTTTGAAATAATGGAATTCAGTAGCATTTGGCCTTAAGCATCCGCCTAAATGCCATCTTGAATAGTAAAATAACTCAGCGGGCTCCGAAGCATTTTATTGAATCTGATCATATTTTTAACACAACCAAACCCTCCTTTGCAAAACGCAGATTCATTTAATTTGCAGGTTTACGGGTCCCATTACTCCGGAAGCCGTACCCACACAACAGCAGTGCTCAGTCTCCAGCTCCTAAAACGCCTCTCGAGCATCACGAGCAGCGCAGAGCCTCTCTCCCCTCTCCGGGCGGGACTTCCCGGCCGCAGGGGACACCCGAGACCCCGCTCCGTCCCCCACCTCCAGCCTCTCGCCCCTCTCCTACCTTGTCCGCTTTGCCCAAACCACAGCAGAAAATAAGTAAGTAAGTAAGTAAATAAATAAGTAAATAAATAGAAACGGGAGCGAGCAGCCGCCGCCCTCCGAAGGCAGCGGCCGGCTCAGACCCTCCCCACACCCATCTTCTCTCTCCCCCACGCCCACCCCTCGTTTTCCTCCGTCCTTCCCAGCTGCTCGAGGCCGGGGATGATCGCCCGGCAATTGCTTCGCACCCTCGGCGGCGCTGCGAGACCCCATCCCCGGGACGAGGGGGTGTGGGGTTCCTTCCCCGGCGCTCCCGGCCCCGCGGGATGTGGGAGCTCCACCGGGACCCGGCCCCGGCGCTCCCGGCCCCGCGGGATGTGGGGGCTCCACCGGGACCCGTCCCCGGCGCTCCCGGCCC
>VZRO01007562.1:1321915-1340571 GCA_013397915.1 Daphoenositta chrysoptera
GGTCCCGCTCGGTCCCGCTCGGTGCCGCGCGGCCGAGGCGCCGGGAGCGGTCTGCGGGACGGAGCCGGGGGCTAGCGCCCCTTCCCGTGGGAGGGCCTCGGGACGGGCTCCGGGAAGCGGTGGAGGGGGTGGGATGCTCGGGGCTGCGCGCACCCTCCGCGGTGCCCGCGGCTGCGGCACGAAGCGGCCGCGGGACGGGGCCGGGCCGGGCGGCGGCTCCGCTCACTGCGGAGAAAGCTGCGTGCGAGCTCGAGCTGCGCCGGGTTTTTTAATGGTTAACATTTTTTGTAATGAAATTTGAAGATAGAGTGTTGCTTTGAGCACTTATCGTCACACTAGATTGTCCCCGCGCACGGCAGAAAGAAAGGCAGCTGGGTACCTCACACTGCCACGTATTTCTCTTCTCGCAAACGCTTGTGATAGCGCTTGTTCCACTTGCAAAGGTGGATTGCTGTGCATGGAAGCAGAGCCAAAGGCTGTTTGCAGAATACAGCCCCTCTTTGTGATCAGCGCGGGCGTTCCGGGAGACTTGGGTTGCGATTTTTGAAGCTCTTAGTTCATGTTGTTGGATTAATAAATTCTTGAGGCACATTGCTCTGTATAACAATGTTGAATGGCACCTTTATTGTCAAAGATCTACTTTGCAACATGCAAATCCAGTTTTTTCAGTACTGATAATTAAACTATACCCTCTTCAAGACATTCCTTTGTTTTGAGTAACTTCTCAAAACATAGCTTGGGATTTGAAAGACCATCGGGAACAACAGTAAATACTGTGTTAATTACTAAGTACAATTGTCCTTGTTATTAATGTAAAAATCTTACCATTATCAGATTACTTAATATTTCAAATTCCACTCTCTCTCTCATTTTTCAGCGATGGACTGAAGCTCGAAACTGAAGTGCTGGATGGAAAGCCTAGGCTAATTTTAGCTGCTTCTGGTATTTTTTTAATCATTTATCTCAAGTAATCTTTAAAGCTTCTTGAAGTTAAACCTAATATCCAAGCAACATGAAGCCCAGCTTTCCTGAAATGTTTTTCAGAGTAGGAGGGATGTTTGTGCATTGCTATTTACAAGTCCTCTCTCTCACCAGCTCGATTTTGAACAGTAGGTTGATGAGGAAGCTCTGGATAGTCTGTCCACTGGGGAACAGCTGGCAAATAGTCTCCACTCCTCAGTTTGTCATTAAAAAAAAGTTAAGTGCTATTGTGTATCAACTGGCATAACTTGATATTTTCTGTAACTTTATAGCAGGTTATTGGCCAGGATAAAAGAGCCTAAGAACTGCTTCATTTACACGGCGTTACATCATTACAGTCACATTTTTAAAGTAGCTTCAGTATTTGTGATTAACATTTTTATTTTTCAATATGCAGTTTATTTAGGCCAAATCTCACTACTGCCATCTGAGATACACTGGAAAAATCTGTGTTGGTAATTAAGTGTTAATAAATTCTATTTCTGTGATTTCTCAGACATGTCTCTGTAATAAATTCCCCTTTTGTGATTTGTCAGAGATACATTTCTGTACAAGTTTACTTTTCCTGACTGTTCTATGTAGTCAGGATAGAGAAATTCTCCATTAAGTGCCCTTTAAATTATATTTCATTTTCTGCATTTACCAGACAGCTGACAAATGAGACCTTATCTGGTGTTTTGAGCCCCAGGGAATTCCAGTGCTCTTTACAATCATCCTTAGCATCTTTGGCTGGGGAGGGGCAGTCTGTGTTCCAGAGTGCTCCAAGATAAAGCCTTGCCTTGGACTGTGAACTAGCTTTGAACAAGCAGTCTTTTCCAGAATTAACTTGTTTATACACTGATATGAGCAGCACTTCCTTGAACTGAATGGTGGCAAAAATTGCATCAAATTGTATTTATTCTGAATTTTTGTTTCTGTGCTGAAAAACACTGCTCATTCTTAGGGGCTAAAGTAGGAATACTCTGCAGTAGCTTAAGCTGCTACTGGAGGTAGTTATTTCTCTCTTACACAGAAAAAAAATCGAAGAAAATAGCTATCTATACAGGATTTCTTGAGTACCACATTATTTCTGTTAATATTAGAACATTCTTTATTCATAAGTATTATATGGAACATGGTACTTACTATTTTTGAGACTACCAAACCTCCATGCATCCTCTAGGATGTGAGTTTGAAGAGTAATTCAGAGGACAGGCGTGGGGAGCAATGCACTGTGGCATCTCAGTGATGGAGACAAAAAACCATCATGGAACCGAAGAAGGCACCATCACAGGGCTCTCTGAGAAACAATGAATAGCAGGGGAAGGTCAGACTGGCCCAAAAATTTGATTAGATGTGTATAAAACTGGAAATAGTTACTGAAATATATCTAAATTCTTTTCCAACACACTTTTGAAGTGTGTATACTGAAATAAGTAAACAAAGTAAAATAATCAGGGCAGATGATATGGGGAAGGTGCTTCCCCCGACTTACAAAAATCAGATGAAAATAACATCTTACTAATTTCTTGAGATTGTTTTTCAGGAGCGAGTTGTTATTAAATACTTCTTTCATATGTTTGTGTTTGTTTCCCAAAAGATAAATCAAAGCCTGCCATGAAGGTAAGTGGAAAAGTTTTTAGAACACAAAAGTTTCCTATTTGTTAAAATTTGAGAACTCACTGAACTGTTTAAGTACTTGTAATCAATTACATTTATGAAAGAATAATATGTGCTTGAGGGTCCCTTCTAACTTGAGATATTCTGTTATTTCTCAGGTTTATAATAGCTGTTTAAAAGGATGAATTCAAAGTTCTGTGACTATTTCTACCTTTTCAAAATGCTTTAGTTTCCTTGGCCAAGAAGTTAGAGCAGCAGAGGTAATCATCTAAATCAGAACGTTCAGAGACCTTAAAGGAATTCTGGTAAAATAGAGATCAGAAAGGTATTTAATTTCAAGTTTGCTCATACAGGTTGTCTCTGAGTAAACTGGAATGCAGGGGGCTTTGGAAGGAGAAAAAGCAGAAAAAGGTCCCAATACACAGGAAATAATTACAAGTGTACACTAAGAACCTTGGAAAGGATAAATCTTTAGTACAGAATGGAAAAATCAAGATTGAAATACTGCTGGCTGCTGGGTGAAAACATGTGCCTGTTTGGAGCCAGGCTTCAGAAACACCAAAGTAAAGCAGAATTAATGTTTATTAATTCTTTTAAATGTCATGCTACAGAAAGTTATTATTCATACTGTCATTTTGAAATACTCAAATTCAGGTGCTGTGTTCTCCTCCAAAGTATTCCTGGTACTCAGGAAGATATTTCATTAGCTTATACAGAGTTTCTACTGATGGAATAGAAAAGAAAAATGACACTTACTTTACTTGTTGCTTCAATCTTGTTTTCATTTGTTACAAATACAATTTTATTTCCTTACTTAATAGATGGTGAAATTTTTTGCTTTAACAGATGGGTAATAAAGCCAGAGCACCTAAACAGGCCTTGAGAATAAAGCACACTGGGCTCGTCGTGAGGCCAACACAAAATGCTTGTATCAAGCAGGAAAATTTAACAAAACCAAG
Source organism: Daphoenositta chrysoptera (assembly GCA_013397915.1). NCBI lineage: Eukaryota > Metazoa > Chordata > Aves > Passeriformes > Daphoenositta > Daphoenositta chrysoptera. Next base: position 1,325,455 of record VZRO01007562.1, read on the forward strand.
GAGTGAATCAAGCTTATCCATGACAAAAGGTGAAAAACTGCAAGTTAATAAACACTCCTCACAGGAAGCCACAACTAAAGGTCACTCTTTGATTTTCCAAAGAGATAAGACAAACAGATATCCTGATTCAGAGGATCCTAATATTGTGAAAAAAACTAAACAGAAACCTCAAACCCCACATGTATCAGCCGAAGACTTAAAAAGTTTGGTGTGTTTAACACAAGAACAACTTCAACAGATTTTGATGATTGTTAAAGAAGGAAGAAGCATCTCTGAGACTCGTAATGAAAAGCAAGAGGAAATGGGTAAGATACAAACCATTGCATACATTTGTTTCATGAAAACAGCAAAATGTGAAAGCTGAACTTTGAGTCAATAATTTAAGTTTATTTGCACATTGTAGAGATGTTACTCTTATGTTGGATGGTGTCAGACGAAATACCATTCACCATTATGGATGAGAAATTGTTACTGTGAGGAACCAAGCATTTCATAATTATAACAGTAAAAAGGATTGTTTGATAGATTTCTGGTTTTTCAAAGAGCAAACCAGCAAGAAATGTTGTCACTGTTTCATGCAAAATAAGAACCATTTAACACTGGGGGGGAACACAGAACTGCACTGCACCACTGCCCCAAGGAGAAGGGCCCACCTGCTTTGTGAGGAGTTCAGGCCTTCCTGTGAGCCTCAAGAGCAGCTCTGCCCTTTGGCCCAGAGGTGGATGTGTCTTTTTGCCTAACTGGACTATTACTGCTGAACAGTATTTTTTTTCCCCCTCTCCAGTTCTACTCAGAAGTGTAAGAACTGTTGCTGATCTTCCTTCACTGCATCCTTCCTCCCGTTGGTGGATCTGTGGAGGGGGTCAGCTCTTTGCACCAAGAATAACACATCCTGTAATTAATTAGAGTCCCAAATTCTGAGCCCTTAGCCAAGAATAAGTGATTGCTAAGTCTAGCATTTCAAAAATACACAGTGAAGGTCTAACTTATGTGCCTTAACCACATAAGGAGGGCTGAAAACACTTTTGTTAAATTGTGGGGAATCTGCAAGTTTCTGCTGCTCTCAGCATATTTACTCAAAGCTGAAGAAAGTTTAGTGGTTATATTTACATTTATATATATTTATGTTCTACCACAGCTACTAACGAGGCATCAGAGGAAAATGTTACAGCATCACTCCAGAAAGATTGTGAAGTGTCTCCAGTTCCAGATGAAGCAAACTCTGATTTGAGCAGGAAACAAGAAGCACATTCCCAGCCAGGACAGAAAGTTACGTACGTACATTTGTGTTATTGTCTAAAAAAATTGTGTCTCCAATAAAGGTTCATTATAATATGTTCTTAATAACACTAATATTGTTTATAAGTACTAATTTAAAAGTTACCTTTAAAATTAACAGATCAGCTTTCTAGATAAAAATCTTCCCTGTCATTCCTTTTCTCTAGAAAGGATTCATGGAAACCTGCTGACATGTTTAGTACCTTGGGTGAAAGAGAAGGGGAGAAAGCCTTATTGGAATTTAAAAAGACCCAATGGAAGAAGGAATTAGGTATTTATGATGTCTAAAATACATTTTTGTTCAATTTTCATTACACTCAGGCTGCCAAGAAGCCTGATATTCCTTATGCCCTTTTAAATTTACTTATATCAGTACAGTTGCTACAAATGGAAAAGTAAATTTAATAAGCCTCCAAGACAGATTAAGATTCTTGAATTTCAAGTTTATCCAAATATTATATGTTCTTGCAAGAAACACTTCTTTGCTAATTAAATATTATCTCAAATAAATGTATTGTTATGCTTTGTATTTTAGGTGCTACTTGCCAGCAGTTTTGTCACATTCTGACAGTAGTTGACAGCCATTATCATGAACAAATGAATTTGGTTTTTAATGGGAACAGCATCACCCCAATCTACAAGCATGACTGCATGAAATTGCAATTTGAACTTGAGAGAGTTTGCAGTCCAGCCCCATCATCAACCAAGGGGTGTCTCTGGAGAAAAGTAAAAATTATTAATACAGTAGTAAATTCTCCCTGACAAATTAAGCTTTTTATTATTCACATGGAGGAGGTTTTGTTTTGAACTTGGATTTAGAGCATTTGGTTTCAAGATTTAATTCTTCATTGTCAGTAGCTTCCATTATAGCTCCATTGGTTTTAATAATATTACAGTAGTTCAAGACTGGTGCAACAAAATGGAGAGAGTATATATACTTGGTTAGTTTTCCCTCTTTCCCTGGGAAATTAAGCCTTCATTGTTTTTAATTCCTCTCAGAGAGACTCCCCAGTTACCTGTGCACCCCTGGGCAGACACTCACTTTGCTCTTAAGAGCAAGGTCATGACTGGTCAGACAATGGTGACAACTCTTGTTTGTGTCCATTTTACAGTCCAAATGCCATGGGAGATAGGCATTGCTGTCTTTTTAATTTTTTTTAGACTGCTAAATGTGTGTAGTAGGAACTCTCGTAATTACTGGAGTTTGGTTTTGTTTGTTTTTTTAAGATGAACAGGTAGCACTGAAGAAGAAACTGAAAGAAACTTTGGAGGGAGAGGTGGGCTATTTCTGGGCAAAACCTGGCAACAATAAAACCCATAAAGTGGAAACACCTGACCCAGACCAGGTAAGGCTGTCAAGAAATACAAGAGCACACAGTTTCCACAGTACTGCTGCAGAACAGTTTAACTTTGAATTCATACAAGATTTTATTTTCTGTACAAATCCTGTCGAATCCAATATCACTGGTGCTTTAAGCCCTCTCAGGGCACAAATTGCTGCATCTCCCTGGTCCACACTTACTTGTTGCTCCAGTTTGTAACTTCTCAGCTTAAGATCTTTGTAGCAGGAACAAACCATTCCTGTCCTTTCATTTGGATTCCTGAATAAAAAGTATAAATCTTTTCTTGTTCTGTTTGGGGAGAAGTCTCAAATGTAATTCCTGGCTATATAATGCTGTACATTGTTCATGGGCTCTCACACATATTTGATTGCTTACATAATGAGCATAGAAATATGACTTCTAGCCTTTTAAAAAGTCAGCTGTCATTCTGAAAACACTGTTAGATAAATATATTATATTCACAAGAGACTTCTCCAGTGAAATTTATTGCTGTTAAACAGAAGTTAGGGTTGTATCTGCTATCAGTTCTTACAGCAAAAGCAAATTGCACTCTTTTGTGGCATATTCAGCATTCCTACCAAAGTTTTGGCTCTGCTCCATAAGAATTTGTTTCAATCTACAGAATTAATAATTGATAAATAGTGGATAAAAGCTGCTTAGTTACAAGTTTGGGCTGAAGTTTTAATGAACAGCAGCTTCTAGAAGTATAATTTTGTTAACACACAAAGCAGGTGAACTGAGTAAGTCTTAAAGTGATCCCTTTCTTTGCAGACAGTGTTTGCAGCTGATTCAGTTCATGGCACTGAGGAAAACCCTGCCTGTACAGCTGCTACAGCCACAGAGGCTGATGGAGTTGCACTGAGTGTTCCAAGAGCTCCAGCTGGGCAGTCTTCTCATTTCAGTTCTTCTGACTTTCCAGCTGGCAGTTGCACAGCATTGGCTTTCAGGGTAAGATCTTAAATTGCATGCAGGGTATTTTTACTTATTTATTAACAACAAATGTTTGTCTCCAGTAGTTCTTTTAAACCAGAAGAATTCCTCAGACCTTTTTGCTGTATCTAAATAATGGTGTCTGAATGAATGTTTACCAAAATACCAATGCTTTGAAGACAGCATTTCCCAGGCTGATGTAAAGAGCAGTACTAGAGGTGTGACATGCAGTATTAATTAGTTTCTAAGTATGTGTTGAATAAATAGAGAAGTGGGAACCTGTATAAAATAGAAGATATTAATGGCAGAAGGTTCAAGAAGTAGGTTTTGAGTTATGGCTGGTAGGCAGTGATTGAAGGGAGTTTTTTGTCAGATGGCACTGAAAGTTCTCAGTGCCACTGGAGCTTGTTAAATAATACAGACATCCATTAAAAAGCAGAAACAAGAATGAAGGTGATAACTCCTTAATTTGAGATAGATTACTGCTAATTCAATTGTGGTGCTGAATCTACCTGGAACACAGACTGAGCAGTGAACCATAGGAAGAAAAAGGGATTTCTGTTCGTGATACAAATAAGTAAGGGTTTCTGGAGTGAGAGGCTGATGGTTCAAGTTAGAGTAATATTCAGAATTCATCTTCCTATCAGCAGTCAGACACTTGCTACAGTTACAAACTTAGATCCTTTTTTTGTGCTAGAGAAAGGCCCAGTTTTGCTCACCAACTGAGGGCAGAGCTTTCTGCCAAGTCTTTATTATGTGGCTATACAAGATACGTAATTTTTTGTACAAGAACTAGCAGTTACCTTATTTCAGGAAGCTGTGCCACAGGAACGACCTTTTAGTGCTTTGAAACACGAGCAACAGAAGAAGTGGCTTGAAGAGTTGGACAAGCAGAAGGAAGAAGCTAAACTACGAAAAATAGAAGAAAAACTTAATTTATCAAAGGTATCTGTGGTTTAGAGGGACTTTTTGAAATAAGAGAAATCTTTCTCTACAGTTTTGTTTTAAGAAATAAAAGATGTAATTAATGAAGTGGCAACAAAGATGGGATTTCCTGCAGCATGTCCAGGTTTTCACCATAAGGATGGACTTACTGAACATGGAGCCAGTGGCTGTTCAGTATTTCAGTGTCTGGTGTGTTAGAGGGCTTGCTGCAGGCATGGAGACTGTGGTAGTGCTACATTTTCTTTCTCTTTTCCACCATGTGTAAAAGCACTTGGGTTTGCAAAGTGCTGTAGAGACCATGGCTAGACCCTTAGGAAAAAGAAAATTTGTGTAGTCTACAGGAGATGAGAAAAGGCAAGTACAGTGTGTCACTGTGATGCTTAAATCCTGTTTCTAGAAATATTATTTTAATACACATACACACTCATAAAACTTCTAAAAAGTTAAAAAGCAAGCACTTCTCCAGAAAGAATTGAAGAGAATAGCCTTACCTTTTTTCACCCCCCAAAGAGGGCCCTGCTGCCAGGGGTGCTTACAGACCTACAAACAACACAAGCCTTGTCTGTTGCTGAGGGGATCAGGCTTCCTTTTATAAACTGAGGTTTTTTAACTGTGAAGGGAACACGCCGGGGAAAGGTTCTTCATTAGTTGCCTCGTTGTTAATTGGGTAGGTGTGCTGTGGGAGGAGGGCTGCAGGTACCAGGGAGTGACCTTTTCCCCTGAAAATGTAGTAGCAATATGTTTGTGCTGACCAGGTATGGATCACTATTATAGTCTGTGATCTGACTTACATTTTTAGCAACTGAGACACTTGTCTTCTCATTTAAGGAATTAACTGCTGTCTGCATTGTAGCTTTTCAAATGTTCCTGTTGTACAAAATGTGTATTGTCTGTTCTGTTAACCACACTTTATAGGAACAGTGTAATTGAACACTTTTTCTTTTTTTGTTGCTTGATACTTCTCTAGGCAGAAGAGCATGACAGATGGGCAATGCATTTTGATTCTTTTAAGAACCACCTCAGTGCTAATGCACAACACCCCTTAAATGGAATGCACAGAAAGCCTGGAAGTCTTTGCCTGTCACCTGACCCCAAGGACCCCACTGCTGTCATTCACCCTTTGTCACCTGGAGCTTTAGGCAACCTCATGCCCTTACAGATGGGAACTGCAGAAAAAGCTGCTAAAAAGGGTGCTTTGGAACAAAGTCAGAGAGTCAGGTGAGTGAGCTTTATAAGGGTAATTATTTTCCCAACCAATACATTTCTGGTATCTCCTCAGAAATTTAAAAAAAAAAAATTGAATAAAATCCTTTACATTCATTTGGCTTTTGCTTTTTTCCAAATACCTGTTGTTTCACTGTTGAAATAAATGCTGCTACTGTTTACTAATGAAATTTACTGCAAATAACCTTACTTTGTTCCTTTATGAAAAGGATTTCATAATCTATGAAATAATTTATATATTAATCTATAATGAACACAATGGGATAACCTCAAAACGAAAATGAAATCTAACTGATTCTAATTAAGAAAGACTTTATAATTATTTTCTAATGGTTAAGAGCATTTCCATGTCCCTTTGTTGACAGTTTCCTGCGTTCCATGACAGCTCTGCTGGACCCTGCACAGATTGAGGAGAGGGACAGGAGGCGGCAGAAGCAGCTGGAACATCAGGTAGACTTTGGTTTTAAAGCCTCACACTTTTTTAATAAGAAGAAAGGGTGAAAGGTAATGTCTCATGAATAAAGCATGAGATTTAATACCAGAATCCAGAGAGACACTTGACTTTTATGCTTTAGATGACATGTACATTGTTCGGCAGTATTTCCTTCAGTCAGACTCTACAATTCTCTTTCAATATTTGCAGAGATTATTGCATTTCTGTAACTGAACTCCTGCCTCAAACAACGTACAGTTCAGTCCTTAGAGCTCTGACAGGTTTGTGTGCATTTCCCTTCCCTTCCACTGTTAGAAGGAGGACTGATATTTACAGATTGCCACTCCATGCATCTTTAGTCTTTTATCTACTTTACTGATATTTACATAACCTCTGTGGCACTCTGACAATGTGTATCTGCATGCTGCTGTCTCCAGCATGGTGTGAAGAAGTCTCAGGACAAATGTAAAGAGACTGTTCTGGTCACACTGTTGCTCTGCTGGATCAAACTCCTTTATTACTGGATGTGCATAAGATGAAAATCAGACCTTCATCTCTTTACAGGAAAAAAAAAGCATTTTCTAAAACATAAAAAGCTCCTTTTTTCTATCTGAGTGTTTCAGACTGCTCAATTGGGCTGGTGGTTTTCCAGAAGCAAAACCAGGAATATTTGAAATAAATTGTCTTGAATTTTTTTTTCACCTGTCCAAATCCAATTCTATGCATACAAAAAACCACACAAATAAATTACCTTACATTACCTTAATGTTGTATCTTTTACTTTGCCTTTTTTTACCTGATCCTGCCAGAAAGCAATAATAGCTCAGGTGGAAGAAAAACGGAAGAAGAAACAACTGGAGGAAGAGCAGAGAAAATGGGAAGAACAGCAGGAAGAGCTGCGCCTGGCACGAGAAAAAGCTCAACTGCAGAAACAGTTTGAAGAAGAAATGCTGAAACAAAAACAAAAGGAGGTGGGGTCTGCATTGTCTTCAGTGCAGTCAGTGATGATATCAAATTTTGAGGAAAATGCTTCGTGCATTCCTGCAGAATTGTGTCACCTCATCATTTGGAAAATGAAAATTATTCAAAATACAGCCATTTGAAACTAAAATCTGCTTTCTTAATTAATAAACTTACAATACTATACAAGAGTAAGGCCAGATTCTTTTTTTGAACAATGGCCTTTTCAAGAAGAGAAATTACAAGAACGGGCAAAAATAGAAATGTAGTTTCAAATAGTGCAGAAAGATCCATTTTAAAATGCAAATTTAAAATTAAAAAATACCTCAAAGTATGTCATCCAATTATTGTTATTGGTAATTATTGTTTTAAGGTGCTTCCGTACCATAAGTTCATCTGAGTGAATGTGCTTTCAGTCTGAATTAAAGACTTCTTAGGATGTAGTCTGGAAAAGTAATTTCAAAAGTCATTCAAGTTCTGCAGCTTTCCCCTGTGTAGCTGTTGCTGAGCTTTACACAGTGCTTTCATATAAAAGGTAAACCAAAAGTACGTTTTGACCTTTGGTAGGTACAGATTTTGCATTTCTATCTGTCCTTACCTCTGTGGGAAGTTAAACACTCGGTGTGATGTTTCATTCTGCCTTTTGGCACAGTAGCAGCTATTACTGTTTGCTTCCTCTGTGGAACTGCAGCAGATTCCATGGTGTCATGAGACAAGGTGATTCCAAAAGCAGTCTTCTGCAAAGCCTGCAGAAAATGTGGATTCCTGATTTCTCTGCATTTCCTGGATGGAAATGTGTAGCATCTGCCTGTAGATGCTTGAACAGACTGGTACAACATGGGGAGAGTCATCCTTCTCTGGAATTGCTCAGCTACTTGTTACAGCACCAGTTGTTCTTTCCAACTGCAAATGCAGGAGGAAGTGGGATCAGCTGCTCATAACAGTTTGGAAATGAGATTTTCCTTGGCCCAGTCTCCTGCACCTTGAACCCACTGAGTCAGGGAACTGTAACCCCCTGACACTTGCTGGGGAGCTTTTACTGATTCCTTTCTATGGAAGAAGAAGGAAAATGGGATTTATTACTTTTATTTAGGCTCCTTCCATTTCATTAAACCACATGTTACAGGAAGTCACAGATGGCTGACATCAGATGGCATCTAGAAAAAGAGGAATTTATTAGAAAGGAAATAAATATATCCAGATAACTTGGAGGATCTAAATGCTCACTTTCTAGTCCTAGGATTGAAGATCTTTTGTTAGTACAGCAGAGGTTCTGAATTTATAATCGTAGAAATTGCAGGTTACATACTGCACTTACTCAGCTAGTTTTAGTTTTGAAAAAAAATACTTTCCTTAAATAAGAATATATGTAAACCTTGAGGATTCTATGGTGATTAAATAATCCAATTGATTTTATTTTCAAAACAAGTAAAAATAAATTATCACATATTTACCTTTTTTTTTTTTTTTCTTTTAAGGAACTTGCAACTCCTAAAGCCAAAGAGCTTTATCAGACAATGGAGAAAGCTCAGGAATTAGCCCAGGGATCAAAACAAGAACAGCACATTCCAGACTTGGCTCAGAAGGCACATGACATTTCAAAACTTCAGAACAATCTTGGAAGTGGCAAGTACAAGTCTTCTCATACTCAGTTTGCCTGTTCCTTTGGTGTTTGAAAGCAAGTTGTTTCTGGGGTTGAGGTTTTTTGGTTTTGTTTCCCTGTCTGCATTTGGGTTAGAAATTGCTCCTTTGCTTCACAAACCAAATTTCATTACAATTTATTTACCTTTCAAACGAATATAAGCATTAACTACTATGAAGACTATTGTGTTTTAGTAAGTTTCAAATACTGTATTACATAAAGGAAGAAGTGTAAAGACATTGGCAGGAATGCACAGGAATATTCAGACCTATGGGCTGTCAGATTTCCAGTGGAAAAGGGCGAGTGTTGGGATCTGGACCAGAGTTCTCAGCATTGCTTTGAGCTCTAAACCACAACAGTCTGATAACTCTGTATCGTGTTTAAATTGACAGGGTTACTAAAAGGAACAATTTTACCACTTTTCAGGTGATACACGGTTTGAAAGTTGTACTTGTGGCATTTCAGCACGCAGCAGTAGCTGCCCTGATGGCGTGGAGAGCCCCCCGGAGCAGCAGCAGCACTCCCCCCGGAGGGACACGGCCGTGCAGACAGGTACAGAGCCCACCCCCAGCGTCCCAGGGCCCTGCTGCTGGAACTGAGCCAAATCACTGCTACTCACTGTGCATAAAGCTAAGAAATACCTGCACAGACACAGACGTGTTGGTGTATCCCAGTGTACCTCTTTATTCCTCTATTAATCACTTTATTCTTCTAAATAAATTATACCTCTATATAGTTGTTACTTACCAGTTACAAATCCCACAGTCTGGGATATAGTGTTGACTTAGGGCCACAAGCCACACAGGTCCAAATTTATTAAGTAACTTCATTTTGTTCTCCAATCTTTTGTGTTTTATCTCTTCCTTACTGAGTTTGCTTCTACTGGTCCTGTGTTCCACAGAAAAAAAGAATAGAAAAGCTTTATAAAACTGTGGCAGCCATTTTTTAACTAAAGTCAGTAATGGTAGATTGATACACATATTAAAGTCAACCAAGTAATTTGAATAGCTCAGACTTTGAATTAAAATATAATTTTTTTTTTTTAGATTGCTTTAGTACTTCAGCATACACTGAGTCACCTGAGGAAAGAACTGCATGTTGTGAATCGCCTGATATTTCCATAGAATATAAGGAAACCTTTAACAGCAAAAACTACCAGAAGGAAATGCAGTATATGGATAAAAATAAACTTTCAGGAAAAGAGACTGGTGGCATTTACAGTGATCTATATGAGCAATATGCAAGAAAAGAAAGACAAATTAAATGTTCAGAAAAATACAGCAAAAGACCTGACTGGAACATAAACAAACCTGGCAAAAGATACATTCCAGCCTCAGAAAGGTACCCTAAACCACTGCAGAAACAGAGGGAAGAGAACAAAGTGCGCCGCCAAATGGAGCTGCTGCAGCTGGTGGAGAGGAACAGCCCTGGGCAGCTCAGTGCAAGAAGAGGGGGGCACTCAGCCAGGTCTCTCTCACCTCGGGAAGAAGCAGCTGGGAAGAACAAGGGCCACCGAGGCAGAAAGGTGGGTCACTGTCTGCTCTTGGAGAACAATGATGTGTTCTGAAGATTCGTGTTCCTCGGTTTTACCTGGGTGGGGATTCAGTTATGTAACCAAAGCATTGAAATTCTGCTACTGCTCAGCCTTGTGTCAGCACTCTGTTGTTCATCAGGAGCAGAAGAACATACTCAGATTTTGTGACTGAGTTTTTACTGTTACTTCAGTCTCCCAAAGTGTTGATTCCTTTTCATTTCTACACTAACACTGATTTATTATGTAAACAGGGAGCTTGGTTGCAAGCAGTGTGCAGGACACAGTGACATCACTGCCTTGCTTTTTTTTTGCCCAGTCATTGTGTTGTGGTGACAGGTGAGGTACAGCACTACCTGCTCAAGAAAACAATGTTTATTTCTGCAAAGAGTATGGATTACTGAGGATGTACTCCCCTGCCTCAGAAATGCATCCTCCTCAGTGGAGTCATTCTCCATTTGCAGTAAGCATTATATCAGTAGAGCTTCTGGCTGGAAAAAAGTCTTTTAAAGAAAATACTGTCAAATATATTCTTGGCTTCTCTCTCTCCCTTTCTCTTGCTTGGTCACTCTCTGTATGCATAAATACCTCACTTTCTCACCCCTTCAAATAGCAAAACTCTGGACCTTTCCTTTAATAGCTTGGATTGAACCTTTCAGGTTTATAAATTCCCATGTTCCAAGGACATAGGAAAGTATATATAGTGTTTTTAATAGTGCTTAGAGCTGTCAAAGACAGAAAATTGGAGCAAATCCTCCTGTAATTTGTTCATTTATTTCATAGGCACTACGAGTCTGTTAAATGCAAGTCTTTGGTAAATACCTTTCTCCTGAACCTAGGTCAAACAGTACTTTTGGAATTTCAGAACAAACTTGCTCTGAAAAATCAAAGCTTTTAATATAAAAAACATAGAGATTTTTTGACTTTTTTGATTTTCTCCTAGGAAGAACAATTTCATAAGAATCACTTGAATGAAGAAAGGTACGTCAATACTCTGCATTAATGAAAGTAGAAATACATTATTACTGAAATACGCATGCTTTTCTTTCATGATTTTTTAAAATAATTTAGATGTATCCAATTGTCTACTATTAAAAATACACAAGACCAGACAGATTGCAGGTATAAAAGTGTAGGGTTCCACCATGGGTGTTATAGCAGAGCAGGCCTGAAGGCCTACAAAAGCATCTTCCCTAGGCCCGGGGGTAACCATGGAAACACTTCCAGGGCACCTGAGATGGGCTGGAAAAGAGGACCATGGGTCAGTGACCTTCCTGACCAATGGCCCGGGAAGATTGTGGTCAGTGGCCTTCTATGGGATTATTTACACCTTCCCATAATAGGTGATATCTAGGGAATACTGCAGGTGACTGGGTGAAATCCTGGGATTTGATCTTCCTGTTTATATGAGGTTCTATCCTGTTTGTGCACTGGTATTTAGGTAACCTGAGCTGCTCAATAACGTCTTTGCACTTCTCCATCTGGCATGGGAAGTCCTTGCCCGGCGTGAATGCTGCATAAAAACAGAGCAAATTGTTAAAAACTAAGTACAATCACCTGCTAAATTTAAAGGTTTTTTTAATAAAGAATAACAATAAGGGACAAAAGATAGAGCAAAAGGATTACAGCATCCAGGTGATGCTGGGTACCCTTGGCACAGAGCCAAGAGCACAACTGCCTTAGTGAGACACTCTCTTTATATACATTTCTATTGCATCAGCCTGTTACATAGTCATAGGCAAATATGTATATTCATACTTCTTCCCGAAAAACACATGGCCTTTAAGGTATGTGAAGAATTCTTCTGTATGTTGATTCTTGGAAGATTTGTAGATAGAGATGTTGGGTAACAGGAGTCTGTCATATCGTGCTTATCTGAGATTGTCCTGGGGCTGGAGTTATTACTTCCTGGGGCTGCAGTCATCACATCTGTGCTTATCTAGTTAAGCTTATAGTTTGTTAGTTGCATTTCAACATATCTTTGGTTAGCTTTTTTTCAACTATTTCTAGGGTAGAACAGAAGAAAAAGCATTTAATAATGGTTACATTTCTACAACATGAGGGTAAATATTATACACATACCATTTATTATTTGCGAAAAGCCAACACTATAATATGTATTTATAACAAAATGAACAAAAATCCTGTCCTCCAAGTATTCTTTGTCTCTGCTATTCGAGAAAATCAATCACATTACTAAAGTACTGTTCGGGCTCTTTTATAACTGTGGTTGTTGCACGCAGATCCGAATCCCCGCCTGTTGCAGCAGTTAGGAGCAGGTCACTCCGAGTACAGCAGAGACAGACGCAGGCTCGCTGCCCGGGGCAGGAGCAGCAGGGCAGCGGAGAGGGGAGCAGCCCCGGCCCCGGCCCCGGCCGGCCGCCCTCGGCGCGGTTCGTGCCCTACGTGCGCACACGGGAGGTTTATCACCTCGACCCCGAGGCACCGCTGAGCCGGCCCTCGACACAGCACCGCCCCCGGCACCGCCAAGGTACGGAGGGGCTGCGTGGAGGGAGGTGTTACACTGGTCTGCAGCCTCGGCCGATTCCCTGTTTGCTTTTTACTGAATTTTGCGGTAATCTCTCTGTGTCGCAGCAGCGCAAACAGATCGTACTCTGTATTAAAAAAAAAACTAACAAACCACAAAAAAAGTTTTTAAAAAATCAGAAAAGCAACAAAAATATTTATTATCAGTTTTCTGTCTGTTTACCTTTCATGAAGTATGATTGCACTTGCAATCCTTGCATTACTGTTTAGAGATTGGGGTTTAGGAATCTCAGTGTTGTTTGATTGAAAAGTAGAGATTATAATCTTGATAGTAACCAACCCCTGATTTTCACAAACTTTTAAATCTACTGCTTCAAAATTAGAAGAGAATTAACAAAGAGTATTGTTAACTGATTTGATATACGTTTACTTTTAGATTCTTACCAAATGCCACGACAGATTTTTAGCTCAGATCATGTTAGAGATCCTCTTCTAAATCCTGAAGTAGTTACAATCAGAGAGAGACAACAAGCAATTCTCAAAGGATTGTCAAAATTACGACAGGTAAGCAAAAATATATTGAATAAACGTGCATGTGTATATATATACTGAGCAAAAATTATTACATCATAATCTTTAATTCAGTTTCCATCATATGATTTATGTTTTGGGCCCTGTCCTCTACTCTTGTTCCATTTTACTGATTTTGCTTTTCATGTGTGACTTCCACCTTTGGACACAGAGAGAATATGGACTCCTTAGCCCTTAAATCAGCCATAAAGCAGTGGAGTGCCTGAGCAAACCTGAAACCAAGAGAAATGGCTTTGTTTGGCATCCAGGTTTCCATAGTTAGGGTTGTTTATAGGGAATGGATCAATTTCAAAAGAACACAGTTTTAACACAACAGCAGAACCTTGTTAATGAGGTTTCCCCTCTGCAGTTCCCAGGTCAGGACAGAGCAGTGGGCTTGGTGGGGTGGTCTCATGTCAGGCCTGGGAAAATACTGTGACTTGCAAACTGGAAGTGTGAACACCTAAAAAATCCTTCCAAGACAGCTGCTACTTGTTAGCATTTAAAAAGAGAACTCAGGATTTGTCAATCAGCCAGGTTTTCTGAAAAGAAAATGAAAATAAGTTTAATGCCACAGACACATGAGCTGCTGAGATAAAAGCCTGTGTGTGTTTGTGTACTTTGTTCTCTTTGTAGTCAGGTGCTGGTAATGGCATCTCGTTATTAAAGCCTGAGTGAATTCGATACTCCACCTGTTGGCAACAAGGTGTGGCCCACAGCCACTGCAGCCGCAGGTCTGGACATGCACACCAGCACTTCTCTTTTATGCTTCTAAATGGCCTGACAGGGCTGCAAGACAAAAAAATATTTACTTCAGGCTTGCCTTTTCTTTGTGAAGAACACTGAGAATAAACTTCACCAGTATCTTCCCTTGGTTTTGAATGGATCCAATCTAAAAGTACCTTATTGCTAGCAGCAGGATTTTTCTCTGCCTTGAGAGAGGAAAATTTCATAAATAATCAAAGTCAAGGGAAGAAAATCTGACATAGTGAAGCACAACAAAATTAACAGTAGTTAATGCTATTGATTACCTGTTGTGCTTTAGAAAGACAGAAGCACTGCCATGTACACACAGTGCTTCAGCAGCAGGTAAATTCCTTGTGCAAAGAAAGGCTCGTGACTCTCCCAGGTCAGTAAGAAAAGTTGTGACCCAAGAAAGGCTGCCAGTATAACAGCTTCCCGATTGGTTTCATTGGATCTGAGCCTCCCCACTGCTCATTAACAGTTTTGTTAAATATCTGCAGCTGTAAAGTATTTTGTATTCAGGCTTCTGATCCAAAGGAATCTACTCCACAGCAGGTACTGTAAAGACAAGACATCTTTACTGGTGCCAGGAGCATGCAGGGGTCAGCACCCCCACCTGCATGTCCCACAAGTTTAGTTGTTCATTTCAGAAAGCTTTCATGCTTGTACCAATCTGACCCCCACCCCTGCCACTTTCTTCCCTTGGAGTCCCAGATCTGGGAGTTGGGAAAACCACATAAGCTGTGGTTTTCTTATCTCCAGCTTACAAACACAACACACCATTCCAATCTAACTAACAAATAACTACATCTTCCTTTATGACACAGAGCTGTTCACGGGAGACTTTACAGGCCACCTAGCCAATTTCACTGATGATTCTCAAGTTCCATATCTGTTCTAGCAGAACCCTTGACTTTGCATCTTCACAGTTTCCTGTTGGTCCTTGGGGAGTTTTCCAGTCGTTACCACTTTCAGCTGGCCAGGGCTGGGTTCTTGCTTGGGAAGCAGTCACAGTTATCCCTCCTAGCCC
>VZRO01007562.1:1340705-1369895 GCA_013397915.1 Daphoenositta chrysoptera
GGGAAGCAGTCACAGTTATCCCTCCTAGCCCGGGGCTGGGTCCGTGTTTGGGAAGCAGTCACAGTTATCCCTCCTAGCCTGGGGCTGGGTCCGTGTTTGGGAAGCAGTCACAGTTATCCCTCCTAGCCCAGGGCTGGGTCCTTGTTTGGTAAGCAGTCACAGTTATCCCTCCTAGCCTGGGGCTGGGTCCGTGTTTGGGAAGCAGTCACAGTTATCCCTCCTAGCCCGGGGCAGGGTCCGTGTTTGGGAAGCAGTCACAGTTATCCCTCCTAGCCCGGGGCTGGGTCCCTGTTTGGAGCCTTTTTGAAGCAGTTGGAGTTTGCAGTAGCAGCCAGGTCCTTGTGCTGCTCGTGGCCTGCAATGGTTCACTTCGTTCAGACAAGTCCATGTCTTATACAAGTACTTGTTCTGTATTTCACTTCACCTGCCAGTAGGATTTTGCTTAAGAGTGCAGCCAGATTCAAAGTACAGTTTGGTCTTTGTGCTTGCTGAGGATACAAAAGCCATGGATATTTAAACAGGTTAAAGTTGGCAAGCTTAGAGAAGACAGGAACCCACAGACAATTTTGCAGTGGCTAAAAAGTAACAGTAAGGTTAGTCTTTCAGTGGATCTTGGTTCTGCAAGAGAGTTAACTTAAAACATGTGGAGTTCCTTTTTAAATACCCTGCCAGCTGCAGAAGGCATTTAGGACATGAACTGTTCAACTTCAGTATATCTTGTATACCTAAGTACTGTGTACTCCTCCTGATGTACAGATGACACCTGTTTTATATCAGTTATTTCACTGAGAAACTATAAATAGTGCAGGATTTTGTCTGAAATATAGACAAAAAGCCAAGTTTTCTGTTTCAGAAGATAATCTAGTCTTGCTTTTTTACATTTATATATACATATATAAAGTGGATTGGTAGTTTCAGACTACATCCATACATATCTATATTTACAACATATTTAGCCATTGTTTTTTTCTGGAGAAATTCACATAATATTCACATAATTTTGACCAGTCTTTAGTCTTTGAACTCCACAGTCAGCCAGTGATAAATACAGCTGGGCCAGTGCAGGAAGAGCCCGGTGGGACTGGCTGACCCAGGGAAAACAGCAGGAAAAGAGGGCGAAGGGAGGGTGAGTCTGTCACTGCATTTGCTACACGACAGCAGCTCTTCCTGTGTCAGGTCACAGCAGGAGTAGGAACCAGCAACAGACTCACTTTCACCGACATCAAAAGTCAGGGGATAAGCCCAGCAAAGTGAAGTGTTTGTGACAGAGGAGGGCCAAAGTTTAAGAAAGAGGAGCACACCCCCCCCAGGCCAGGTCAGTAGCACAGAGCACCCCATTGTTCCTGAGGGAGCTGCAGGTGACAATGGCTGGGTGGGGACACAGCCCACGGCTCCCTGGGGAGCTGTTTCCCATTGCTGTGCACCTTCCCAGCACCTGTGCACCCCATGGGATGAACAATGACCTGCCAGCTTGCAGGGCTACTTGTTCCTCAGCTCTTGGGTTATTTAGGGCAGTTTATTTTATAACTGGCTTTTGTGACATGCTCCTAAATGCAAGAAATGCTCTGTAAAAATAGTAATTATTGACACAGGGACTGACAACACTGACCCAGTAATAGAAATAAGCAGATCCTGTTGATTAATTAGAAAGCAGTTCAGCAAGTGATTGAAAGTAGGCAGCTGCTGCCTTTGAAGGAGCCAGAGTAGAATCTCACAGGCTGCTGTGCTGACTTTCCTTTGGTGCCACCAGGAATCTGGGTCTATATTGCTCTAGGAGGTGCTGCCTTGCTTTAGGTCTGTACTGAGCTGTGGCAGCAGCCTGTAGCTCCTATCTTTGAGAAAGGTCTGGAACTCTCAGAAAAATAACTAACTTTTATTTTTTAAAAAACAAACGTCCATGGTACCAAATTATTTCTGACAAGTCTAAAATAGATGGAAAGCAAGGGGCCAGTTGTATCAATATATATGATCCTGTTAATTATAGGAAAAAGACTTATTTTTAATTTATGCACATACTTGGCACAGCTCCATCATGTATTACTTGATAGACAAGGATACATTTCCAGAGGGTTCTTCGTGACAGGTTTTCTCTGCCATCAGTACTTACAAAAACCATTGACAAAGCAGGAACCTCGAGCCTTCTGTCAGCAAATCTGTGTATCCTGAAACGTCTGACACTGGTCTAGTTCCAATGCTGCTCTTGGAGTAGCCTTTGTGGTAAGGCTAAAAAAGCCAATGCCCCTCAAGGTTTGGGGTTCAGCTTCATACAAGAATTCACCACAACACTGCAAATGCCAGCAGTGCACAAAGGAATGAGAAAGTTCATTTCCTACGGTGGAAAAGTCCATTTCCCTCTGCATGGTCATCCCTGGAAACTGGCCTGGCTTCCACTCCAGTCACACTTGAAGGCTACTGCAGCAGTTCCCTCTCCCCTGAGAGCCTGAGGTTGCACTGTTTTTTCTGAAGTTGTGTACTTAAAAACCGTTGGGCCTTAACAAGGAAATTGTTTTTAACTATGAAACAATACCACTTCATTAGTTCAGGCTGCATGAGGAAGACAGAACATTCACATTTTTGTTTATTTCAGGGCCTCCTGCAGAAGCAGAAGGAGTTGGAGAACACTCTGATTCCTATTGTAGCTCAAGAGAACTTCATGCCACCGTTTTGAGAGGTACATATGAATGTTCTGAATTCTTAAAATGGAAATGCACAGCACTTTGCTACTGTAATTAATTATGAACCACCACTAGCTTTTTTATGAAAATTAAATTATGAGAATTTTGATAGACTACAGGGTCGTGTTACTTTTTATATTGAAGATACACTAAACTAATGGTAATGTATTTGCTTAGAAGGGTTTTCATGCTACCTGAAGATGTGTCAATTTAATATAAACCACCAAAAACATGGAAGAAAACTGTTATATGGGTTTTTGTAGAACTCAGCGTGTGAATTTTGATAAATAAAAAGATGTATTCTGAATGGCTTTAGTAATCTTTGTTGGTATTTTAAACTATACAAAACTGCTTGTATTTCAATATTCAGCCACCTCTTAGGCTTATACAGCGAATATTAAGTACTCACGGATTTTAAGACCACAGTTCATCACACAGTCTGGAACAATTCATTGATACAAGGGAGTTCTTTTTTCCAGAGAAGATTATTTGCCATGTTTGGGGGAACGGTAACAAGTACTACACTGGTCTGGTACTGGTTCTTAACTTGAACAAAGAAATCAATCCACTGTTTATTTAGGGAAAGAATCAACTTCAGGCAAAAGTCTATGGGTTTTGTTTTTTAAAAGTTGCCCTTTTTAACCAAGAATTTTGTCCAAACTAATATTGTGAGTTAAAAGTTACATAGTTTCAAACACTCACCTGGTACCAAAGAGCACATCCCAGAGAAAAGCACTAAAATCACATTACAAACAGGGAAAGCCCCAAGCACAGGACTTTGGACAACCTGAAGACGAGCAGTGAAGTCCAGGAGTCTCAGCAAAGGCAGCAATGCAGCAGCAGTGCAGCAGCAACGCAGCAGCAGGGGCCGGCTGGAGATTGCAGAGCTGCTCTGGGGCTGCTGCTGCCTGCCAGAACCCCAAGGCAGAGGACGAGGAACAAACTGAGCCAAGAGGGAATCGCTGCGGGGGAAAAGGTTGAGAGCTCCGCAGATGTGAAATTAAAAAGACAGGATTAAGAAACAGATAAAACTGTACTTACCCCAGTGCCGGTTCACAAAATAAAACCAAACCAAAAAAAAGCCTGAAAGCTCCAGGAATCATTAAGCTGAAGTGGGAGAGGATTGAGGTTTTTCTGATGCAAATTGAACTCCCACAGTCATTAAAGCCAGGTTTGTCCTTCTCTCATTACAGTAATTACAGTGGCCAGATGAAAGCTGTGAGGTCAGTGATGGTGCTAAGGGCACAGAGCACCAAGTGAGACCAGAGATAATTGCTGTGCATGACACCAAGCTTGGGTGTTCCCCAAGTACTTTGCAAACACTATAAAAACCACAGACAAAGCAATGTGTTAGCAAGTCCCTTGTGCATTAAGAGTTTATTTGATTTTCTGTAATGGAACTGCACCATTGGTTACTCTAATTGAGGTATTTAGCCAAAATCCAGTATATAGTCATGAAAATAAGTACACTGCCTTAGAGCTATGTAAAAACATTGTACAAAATTTGTGTCAATGTCAAATAAATACATTAATTTTCATATTTATGTAAAGAAACATGACTTGGATAGTCTTACAGTTAAAAAAAGAAAAAAACTGGCTCTTTCACATATTTTAGGCGAACATTCAGCTTTACATTAAACAGACCTCAAACTGAAGCCTAGGTAACAGGTCAAATACAAATGTAAAAACTTAAAAGTGCCAACAAACAAGATAATTCAAGTACAGTAAACGTTAAAAAATATATGTATTTATTTAAATTTTCAGATGGTTCCAACAGGGACAGGCCATCAGGAATTTAAATAGAACATGAAAACATCTGAGATAACAAGAACAAGAAACATTTTGTTCCAGAATAAAATAGAAATTGTTAATCCAACATTTTAGAAACAGAGAAGTCCACAGCAACTTAGAAAAAGAGACTTAAGAGTTCATTTCTGTTCTGAATATGGCCTGGAAGAATCACAGCAGCTATCCCAGCCACCAGGTGATGATGACTTTTCTGTATCCATGCTCTGAGTGTAGGCAGATAGAAAATAATTGCTCCCTTCTTGGTTTTGATTTGCAGGAGAAATTGGGTATGTTGTTCCCAGAAAAGTCTGGTGAGTGAGTACATTAAAGTGGCTGAATTGATGGGACATGTTTAACTGTCTGCTATAAACCTGGAAGTTACTGAAAGGAGTTTGTTCAACTGCATTGTGTTTTTCTCCTTCAGCAGAGCATGTTGTAGAACCTGGAGTAATTGGCTGTTTCTGTTCCAAGTCAGTTTTGTAAGTCTTTTCCACAAGGCCAGTTTGTGCTTCAGGAGACAACTCTGTAACTGATAAGCAGCTTTCTTTAGCATCTACTCCATGTGGGCCCTTGGCCTCTGTCTGCAAAGCTTCCACATGAGTATCAAACTTAGAGGCATCACTGCAGATTTCTATTTCTGACAATTCATCCCCTGAATCCAGAGACATGTCCTCCTCATCCTTTTCATCCTTTTCTACAAGAACTACATTAAAAGAGAGAGAAAGTCCTATTCTATTGAAATACAAACTTTGGTTAAAAAGGCCATACACTACTCACAGTGTTACACTTCAGGTCTGCCAGTCCAACAGCACTTAAGTCTTGGTCTTCTGCCACTCGTGTTCACTTACTCAACACACACACTTAACCCTCTGTGGGAGTGTCCAGTTACTCGGTGCTAAAAGCTTCTGCCCACCGTGTTCATATTTAGTGCTGGGAAATCCCAGCTCCCAGCTCCAAAGGGGACAATGTCAAAACAGCATCTAAAGTTACACAGCAGGTGAGTATTTGATCAGACAATTAAAGGAGTACAATTACTGACATCTCAGTACAGTTTATCTACTCTAAGTAGATAAAGTAGATAGAGAGAAGTTAATCCTTTTCCTGAAAGCATGCCCTGTCTAGTGCCTCAAATACCATCTTAGCCTGTACTCTGTATTTCAGGTCTCTGGTGCTCCACCCCAGCTGCCTTTCCCCCATCATTTCAAATACACAAAGAGTAGCTCGAGAGTTGTGTTTTCCTGCCAGCTGCGTGTTCATTGACCAGAGTCAAGGCACACTGTCCCAGGAGCTCCCCCCACACATGCAGTTTGGAAAGCAGAGGTGGAGTGTCTGACATTACCTGATTGTCTTTGGCCAGCACTGCAGGGAGGAAGGTGGTTCTGCTCTGTAACAGAGTTGTGATACCCAACGAGGCTTTGGAAGTTATGCATAAAGTCATCAACAGCAGCCACCACTATGCCATTATCAACATAACTCGAGAGCGTTTTGAGATTCTTTTCTAAATACACAGAAGAAGGGTTTGTGTTAATATTTAGCACCCATTATCAAAAAAGGGGGAGAGGTATTCACAAATGTGGTGTTTACCTGTTAGGAAGACAACATGTCTCTGTTGTATGTTTTGAGCCTGAAGCCTGATGAGACAGTCTAGTTCTGGAGCATTTCGAGTTTGAGAATCACAGTTGTGGTAAGACAGAATCTCAACCAAGTTCTTCTTTTGATAGGTGTTCAGAAGAGTGAGCAGGTTCAGGGCATTGGCATTCATCCTGCAGTGGGGGGAAAGCTCACCATTAGAAACTACCCAAGGTCAGTCTAAATATCAAAAGGCAAACGTAAGAGTAAGTTCTATTTAAGTGTGTTTTGGAGGGCATAATGAAAGCTGAAGCATTTTAACAGCTGGTATTATAGAACCTTACTTACCTCCCCAGCTCTTTAAGTTTTTTTTGTATTTTGCAGTGGACTTTCCACTGCCATTTCCCATCTGGGGTGTTGAGATCCTCCAGAAACTTTAGGAACTGTTTCAGTTTATCTGTTATGGAGATATTGAATAAAAGTTAAATTTTGTGGTATGTAGACTGAAAATACTGCTTCAGTATATAAAAAAAGCTGTTTTCTGTTTTCATCACAGTACAGTCACACAATTACAGACAGCAGCCACTCACTTCAAGTTTTCTTCCAAGCAGACTGGCCAAAACAGTATCATAAAACTGAGCTGCTGTTCTGTACCTCGGGTGCCCAGCAGTGGTATTTAAAAGCTGACCTCAGTCATACATGCTCTCCCTTGCTAAAATATTTCAAAAAATTTTAACTTCATCAACTATTCAATTTCAAATAAAGAAAAAGTACATACAGTGTATTTGTGGATGGAGTAGTAAGGAATAAAAGGTTCCACAGATACAACTACACAATGTAATACAAAGTGAAGACAAAATCTCCCCGTTCATACACTGTTCAAGAAAGTCACTGAGCTGAGAAAGAGACTGAATTAGCTGCAGTTCTCAAAGAACATCACAAAAATTGGAAGAGCTGATCCTTCACTACAGTGAGTACAGGCCCTCTCAGGCACTGAAATGTCAGGATTTGAGTTCTAAAGCTCCCAGAAGCATCACACCTACCTGTAGTGATGGACTCTGGGTTAAGGACAGATTCATCCGACACAACAAAACCCCCAGACACAAACAGTTCATTGTAAGTGTGGTTTTTCACATCATCCAAACTATCGACCCCTGCAAAGCTGACACAGGAGAGCCTCTTCAGGGTCACCAGGCCAGGGATCTGTTCAAAAACATTTGAAATCAGAGATGTAACCAGAGGTCACACAGAAAAAGGAACTACAGAACTCTCCTAACTACTAATGCCAGGCACCAAACTTCAAAACACATTTCCAAAAAATTACTGTTTCTTCTCTTGCCTGGGGAGGTGCTGTCTCTGGAGTGTTACAGGAATAAGGTAAATGGACATGGAGCACTTGGAATAATTCTACTTTCTGTCCAGCACAGGGTCTTAAGCCTCAGCTGTCAGGAATAGCTCAGGTCATCTGAGAGCTGCCTTCACCTGCTGTTAGAGCATCCCAGAAGCAGAACTGAATCATCAGGCCTCTGTACAGCTTTATAGCTTTACAACTACTAACAATAAATACACATTAAATGCACGTGCATGGAGGTGGAAGAAGTTACAGGTGAATGTTGGGACAAGACCATTTTTACCACAACCATTCCATTTCTTCAAACAGCAGCTGAGCATGGGGCACTGTTCAATGCTGTGCTGTTAGGAGGAAGCAGCCCTGCTCCAAATGAGCTCATCTCACTATTGACAGCAGCTCTCTGTAGCACACAGTTACTTACGTGGGACATACCTTATGGATGAGGTTGGCAATATCTTCATTTTGGATAATGATCAACAGTTTATCTAACTCAGCTCTTCTTTTAAGGAACTGCTCTGGATGGCACTCTGTATTCCCCAACTTTCTAAGATATTCCTGCCACAACAGAAAGAGGAGACAAGGAAAAAGTCAATAGGTAGTTTGGTAAAAAAAATGCCCAATGACACCCACAACAGGAAGGTTTTCTACTTCAGTGAATCCCAGAGGGACTGGCTTCTTTATCTCTCCCATACATTCATGAGAAGGATGCAGCAACACAGAGCAGCTGTTTCATCAAGTCACTCATTCCTATCAAATCACACACACACGGCCAGCTGACAGTATCAAACCACCTGAGTTTTCAAGAAAAGCCAGAAGGTTTCAACTTTCATCTCAGACATTTAACTATAGAACAGTGATTTCTCAAAGTTCTCTCTACTATTAATTAGAGGGGAAGAGAAAAAACCCCAAAGGCACTCAGAGTGACTTTTCATACATTCTTTCTAAAATGGTAAGCTATCACATTTCTTCCCTTATTATCCTTTTTCTGTAAGGCCACCCCCTGGCAGGATCTTCACAAAGGACCAACCTCCAGCCTGTTCTGTTTTCCAGCTCTAAGAAAAAGACTTACGTAAAAGCTAAATATAAGCAAGACTACCTCAAAAGCTCAAGGAAGAAATGGGACAGGACAGCCTACTTTTACAATTCACTTTCACAGTGCAAATGAGTCCAGTTTCATACAAGTGGATTTGAAAGACACTCTATTCTGACACAAGAGGCTGAACTGAAACAGATTTACCTTGATTTCTCTGCAGAGAACACTTTCTTCTTCTTCATGAATATAAAATTTGACAGTGTTTTTCTGTACATCTTTAATAATTTTTACCAAACTATTAAATACTTCAGGTTTTAACTGGCTTATAAAATCAGTAAAAGCTGGTTGAGTCGAAATGTTCACGTTCTCCGGGGATTTCTGAGTCTTTTCTGGCGGTTCCATGAGATCACCAGCAGAAGTCTGTTCCTCTGGTTTAGCATTCCCATGATCCATTTTGTCCTTCCCTAGGGGGAGGCTTGCTGCAGGCTGCTCAGGAGAGGGCAGCTCTTCCCCCAGGTCATTGCTCAGGGGCTCTGGGCACGGCGCCGTGTCGCTGTCCCCGCCCAGGGCCGCCGTGTCGGGCACAGGCCTGGGGACAGCGCTGCTCGCCACCTCCAGAGCCTCGGCACTGGAACGAACTGGGGGAGGCTGCCTCGTGCAGGAAGAAGCCAAAATGACACTATTCAACTTTTCGCTCAGGGTCTCAATATATTCTTGGACAGAAACCTCTGATGCCTGCAAACAGATGTGTTCAGAAAGTCTCATGATCCTCTCTCGGGCAGACACGACTGGTGTGGACATGCCACTGACATAAGCAATGTTCTTTTGCTGCAAAATTTCCTGAATCTTTCTTGCAAAGAGCTTATATTCTTCTAATACTGTTGTCTCTATTACTGCACTAATGGAATGCTTAGCTGTAAAAGGGTGATCTGTCAGCTCATAGTGATCTTCAGGTTTCTCCCCTTGTCCTGTGTAATGTCCATCTTCTGCTGTGCCCTTCTGTGTGTCTGAAAACGGAGAGCACGGAAACTGGTAATCAGAATTTCTCTGTCGATTTACTACCCGGGGGTCATTGGGAAGTGCATCTGTTGGTGGCAAGTACTCCAGTGGCTCTTCTGGTGATTTCAGACCTACAGAGGAAGAGTTCATCATCATCATTACCTCACATTTCAAAGTCACACACAACTAATACACTAAAACCTCCAAGTCACAGCCCAAAAACAGCATTGCTGTTATGTCTCTCCCACCAACCAACTTAAATCCAAAGACTCAAGTGTTACAGTTTGCTGAGATACAGAAGCACAGTATATTTAACAGCTCCTAAGACAGTAGAACAACACAGTCCAAGTCTGCTGAAAAAGCAGAATACAGGTCGTTTTCCCAGAGATAACACAGAGCAAGCACAACAGGATATGCCTCCATGACAAATTAAAAATTAAATTAGAAATCATGCAGGGCAACATATTATTCAAGTATTTTCATTTGCTACTAGGGTAAAATCCTCACTTTCAAAAAGCTTAGATACAAATGACCTTGTGGAGTTGGACTGCAAGCTGCATCTGATTTTGTAATTGTGAACACAAACTTTTTTGCTTGAAAGGGGAGGATATCAGTCTGACCAATTACTGACACAGCTTCAGTGGTGCTGCAAGGAGTGCTGAAAGCCCCTCATGACCCCAACTCAGTTTCTTCACGGTCCATATTCAAAACTATAGTTTTGTTTGTTTTTAAAGCATTCACATTTCTAATTTGTGTCAATATGAAGCCAAACCAACATTCTCCACCAATATCTGTTTTCATCCAGCAGATTTCTCTATTAATCAAATACAAGAAACAACTGGATAGGCTATAGATGTGCTTGTGTACCAACATGTGATCCAAGAATGGATCTATGAAAGCTACAAACCTTTAGAATATGTTTTCATTCACTATTTGTAGGAATAGAGGAGTGAAAACCCATGTTACCTGTAATTGGAATAAGTTTCCAGTGCATTCCAACTTCTCCTACATTATTTGAGTTGGGATGTTGCCTGTGATAGCCATGTTCTATAGGTGTACTGGGACAGGCACTGTAGTCTTCAAAGGTAATCCCAGTGCTTGCTTCCTAAAAAACAAATAAAATGCTCATCTCAAAACACCTTCTTTTGGTTTTGCTCACTATTCAGCTTTTACATTCTGAGCAGTTGACAGAAAGAACACACCTGACTTCACCAGCACACTGGCAATTCTGCCATCAATCAAGTCCAGTCAAACTTGGAAACCTCTCCATGAGGTACTTCCCTGGTCTGTCATGAAATAATTGAGGCACCGGCCTTACAGTATGGAAGCTGGGGGCAGGGCAAAGAGGAAAGGAGGGGAGAACTGGCTGCTCCCTCACTGTTTCCAGGCTGCTGTCTTGATACCTGACTAAAGCCATGAGATGTTGGCATTGCTGAGGCACTGCCTGCAACTAGGATTGGGCCCTTAAGCCAATTTCATCTCACATTCCAGATGGGTAGAAGCAAAACAGCATGGAGATTACGGGTAGGACAAACTCATTCCTGCTCTATGACTTAGAAACTGGGCTTTGTGTGTCAGTACCAGTAACAGAGATCATGGAACCATCACCCTTGCAGGGTAATGAGCTGGAGCAAGGAGCTGGGACATTGTGATCCCTAAGCACAAAGGTGATCTGCTAGTTGTGAGCTGACAGAACTTGTGTACACCACTGCACCAAGAAGGCACACAGAGAGCTGGGCATGCAGTGAAATGCTCAGTTCTTCAACTCTGCTCTTTTTTTATTACAGAAAGAATAGATATAAAGAACCAGGAACACATGCTCAAGAGTGAAGAAAATTTCTGTGCATGTTCCTACCAAACAGAAAAGCTTTGCAGAAAAGCTTTTACCTGTCTTTACCTCTGTAAAAAAATTGATTTTTTTTTTTCAGTCAGTCTCATATTTATGGACATAATACTTTCACTGTCAGCATCTTAGCAGTTTCACTTACCTGTAAGTGTAGTGTGTGCTCAAGGCCTGCTTCGTTGGGTGGGAGCTGCAGAGCGGCATCGACGGCGTAGGGCAAGCCGGGCACGTCGGCTTCCAGCGCGGCCGGGCTCTGCGGGTCCGCGAAGGCAGCGCTGGCAGCCCGAGCAGCGCGGGGAAGCTCGTGATCATCTCTGTCCTGAGCTGGAACAGATTCATATTCGCATTTTTGTCTCATGTCCTCTTCACCTTCCCCAGTGCCCAGTGCTAGGGCCTGGCTGACAGACTGCGCCAGGGCCGGGTCCCAGGGGTCGGCGGTGGCCAGCGTCTCCAGCAGCGCTCGGACGAGCCCGTGCGTGTCGGCAGCAGGGTCAGCCACATCCGCCTGCCGCAAGTCACTCTCGTGGCCACCGTGGTCAGAGTTCATTGAGAACACCGAGTGTGGTGAATCCGAGGTTCTGCCCCCTTACAGCAGGGACAGGAGGGGAAAGGGAATCCATTACTAAGTGTCAAACTAAAAACAAAACCAGATCCCCCCGCAAACATGTGCCACGTACCCACAGTCGCACTCTCGTATGTACACATACGCTTACTTTAACAAAAATGTAGATATGCATTCATCACATATTCTACATTAACAGTCAGTGTAAAAACACCTTTGAAGGTTCACAGAATTGCAAGCAGGAATGCCAACCATAAAGTCCACCCTTTGCCTCCTTCACCCCTGCATGCCAGTCAGTATCTTTTGTCCCCTCAAGAGGACAACTAAGATCAGGCACTTCATCTTCCAGTGATTCACACACACGAGAGTGACTGGTGCTTGATGGAAATCCCCTCTTCTTTGTGTCTCCCTGCTCCCCAGTTTCCCCCTTCTGCAGGAGGCCTGTATCATTGCCTTGAGAAAAGGTTCAGGGAAAGAGAAATCAAAGGGGTTTCTTCTAGCAGATCTTAAGTCAGAAGGTATCTGTGATACTTCTCTAGATAATTTCATGTGTAGAATAATTTAATCTTATTACTATTAGGTTGTTTCCCTTGTCCCACTACACACATTACTGGCTATTTCAAAACTTAACTATGTTTTTTCCCTTCAATCTAAGCTTCTTAGGTATTATATAGGGTATTGGAGCCATAAAGAATTACAGCACAGTCAAACTCTGCAGAAAACATTACAATATCAAGTCTGCTGAGTGCTCTGTATTCACAAGTCTTTGGACAGCTCCACAGGCAAGTAAACTCTTTGAAAGTCTGCCTTCTTTTCAAAGAGGCAGAACAAAAGCAACTTCCAGGACAATTCCAGTTAACTTGTCTCCTAGAAAGAGGAAACCTGCAAAAAATAAACTTTATCCTTCTAGCTAGATCTCAGGAAAATGTTTAAATGAACCACCATGCATTAAATATCCACAGCATGCAAAAAATACTCAATCTATAATGATTAAATGTTAAATATGCTTTGAATAACAATGTTTCAAGAATAACTCTAAACAAAGACTTTCTTACCTTCATACTGACAAATATTCTCTGAAGAGTCGCTCATTTTTAGATATTTCTGCAAATTTTCGGATTGCTTTTCCAGCTTTCTTTTCAGACCACTTCTAAGTCTCGGGTCTTCAGAATCAGAATCTCCACCTACATTTTTCTTCCTACACTGGATCAAGTTAATAAGTTCTTTGAATCTTTCAGTATCATAATCTCCAGAAGGAGGCAGTTTTTGTTTGGCAGGAGGGGCTTCATATTTGGAATGGATTTTTTTCCTGCATTTTGCCTTGGCAAAGTCAGAGTGTTCTTCTGCAGCTTCATGATCTGAGACGGGACTGACGCGCTGAGGCCTCCGATTCCTGTCCTGCAGCTCCTTAGCTCTGGAAACAGGGAGCTGATAAGCCTCACAGCCAAAAACGTAGTTCTGCAAGCAGATTTTAATGTGAGCTTTGTATCTTGGGGCAGGATGCAGAAATCTTTTGTCATCCAGCCGTGTTGAGTACTCCTTAAATCGAAATTCTCTTCCAGTGCCACTGTAGAGTTTTTTAAAATATATATGTATGTACTTTTCCACAACAGCATTGAAATCTGCACTACTGTCTTTACGGGACCGGATTAAAGCAAAATGCAGAGACTGAAGCAACTTTGTGCATTCTGGAATGATTTCCTTTTTTTCATGCAAAACCATGGTAGTTGAATTTTTCTGTGTTTCATCTGGAACACTTCTATGTGCTGCTATAGAAGAAAAGGGAATCCACAATTAAAACCAAACCATGAACCTATCAATAAATGGTGACTAGTTAGCAATATTCAGTGTTAATACACATTGGGTGAAACACAGTTTGGAATGACCATGAGGAAATAATTCAGAAGCCAAGGAAGCCATATCATGAAATTTCAACGAAGTTTTACTTTCTCAAGCATGAACACATGAACCTACAATGTGTGATATTTGCTTTTGTGAAGAAACAAATATTTCTGAACACCAAAACCATGACCATAACCAATGCAAACTGTTACTCTTAGTCCACACTGACTGTGAGCACTACAAAGTCTTCAATAGAATATCACCTCTGTTTAAATAAACCTGTACACAACAGTGAACAAACCTACCTGAGTTAATTACACCTCTAGGCTCTGGAAACAGAAACAATGCATGAAGGACGCGGGACCGTCCAGTTTGGTGGTCTAGAACACAAAAAATAAGAACAGTTAAAAGGAGAGGACCACTATGCTCCAAAAGACAATCTAGTACTCAATCAAAAATCAAAACAACAAACCCAACTCAAACCCAAAAACCCAGAGTATGCTTACCATAAGGGGACATCATTTGCCAAGGAGAAAGAAGAAAAAGAAATCCTCTGTCCACAAGGGGTTTCACAAGGACCTGTTTTCAAGCAAAAAGAGCAAACTGCTTCAAAGACATTTGCTCACTATGAACACTTTTCCTGACTGTCCGATAATTCTGTCTTGGGCAGAGAAATGCCCTGATACTTAAGAATATGCCAGCTAAGGAATTCCAGTGAGATTGTAGATCTTGTAGTATGCCTCAAATTACTAACTAGTAAAATTATTTTAAAAAACAGGAATAGTCAAATCTGTTGCACTCACAAGTTTCTCTTTCTCTAGTTTTTGAAGTAAACCCTCTAAGTGACTCCCAGAACGGGACTTCTCCACAACTTCATAGAGGCTGCAGTACATGCCACTCTTCAACACTGACACAATACAAGGGGAGAAAGAGAAAGTAAGAAAAAAAGAAACAAAATTGTCATTCAGAAAACTTGAAAATTCTAAATTTAAAGGAATTAAGCAAGAGCTATTTACCTTCTTTTCTGTCTTGGTAAGTTTCTTTAAAGAACAATGCTGGTGAAATTTTTTTCTTCAACTGATCAATGCTGACAACTTTTTCAACTTCAAGCTTCTCAGGACTGGAGAAGAAGAATGGGGGAGAGATAAAAAAAAAAATAAAGACCTCTTTTTTTACCTTCTGTATTCCTACCCTCATTGATAAAAATAAGAACTAGTAAATACATGCTCTTAAGAATAATTCCTTTGGACTATGTCATGAGCCAGTGGTGTTTATTCCTGCACAGGAGTGTATGTCACTTCAATGGAAAAAACCCCAACAAACCCACAAACAACAGAACACCAAACAGCAAAGAGATGTTGACAGCTGTGTGCCTCAACTCAAGAAAGTTCTGGACACGCGTGACTCAAGTCTTGTTTGACATATTTAAGGCAGTTAGTATTTTAGGTTTTCATCTGAATATATCCAAAACTATATTGTCTGAATATAGTAGCAGTCTCTACTCAGAAGAGTTTTAACAGAGCAATATTTCAAACCTACTGTCTAAATGGTAATACTCACAGCTTGCATGGAAGGAAAGGTTGTGCTGCTGATTTTAGGGATACGTGGCACACAAGTCTGCCTTTATTCCAAAGCTGTCCCCTCCACAATGTAATGTTAGATTTCTCTAAATTAAGATGGAGAAAGGAAGACTAAGTGAAACCACTTGCCAGCTGGGGCTGAAAGAAGAGGCTGCTGTATCTCCAAAACCAGTTTAGGGAAAATTTTCTAATACCAGAGCAGACAACAATGTTAAAAGGTAACAGAAAGGATGTTATCAACCGTGTTATGTTTTGACCTGCTCTGAGCAGAGTAAAGGAGGTTGGTGTGTTACCTACACCTGTCTGTATAAACACACCCTAGATGCCAATATCTGAGGAATGATATCCTCTTTCCTTACCTGAACTGTCAACCACTTTCACACATACTAATTTTGCTTGAATGAGGTTCAAAACAAAGCATGACAGAGGATCATATTATTTGCATTGCCATTGAACAGGAAATTCAGGAACTGAGGATCAGTTCTTACTACACTCCAAGTAGGGAAGGAAGGAGTCAAGTGCCGGCGATGGAAGAGACAGGGCAGATTGCCTGGATGCAATAAGCCGTTTTTATTGAGCTGAGTATTTATACCTTTCCAGCAGTAAGTAAAAATAAATCCTTATATGAGCAGTAATCACTATAACAACCATATCTGTGTTTCTTAATAACATTGCAAAACTAAAAGCTAGCACTAAGGGGCACAGATACATACCAAACATGCCTTTCCCTTAGCTGGCTGTTCTGTGGTGGGCTGCACTGCCTGCCACGGCCTGTGGCCTAGCAAGGTTACCACCCCCACTTCTGACATGAGTTTGGCAGTGCTCTCACTTCTGCTTTCTAGCTCTATCTCCACAGGAGGGAAAAAAGACTTTTGATTTTGTTCTCTTGTGGTTCATTCTGATACAGGAAGATACACATTAAGGTTTCTGTTTGACCACCCAGTATCAGGAACCAGCATGGCTCAGGATAGAATTCAGGTATACACACAGCATAACTATAAACTGGTAAAACATAAAACTACAGGGGGAAAATACCAAAACCTTCTGTGTCTGTATCATAAAATGAAAAAATGGAATTCATTCTTACCTGTACTTCTATCTGTGTGGAAGGTGTTTGGTCTAAACAAAAGAAGACAGACAGAACGACTAAGTTGGAACAGAGAATTCTGGCCACTGAAATTTTGTATTAAGGATACTTTATCAGTCTAACAAAACAGCAAGACTGGCAATTCCCTCTCTAACCTCAAGCTATCACTGACTCCTGCAGCATCTTGTACTATTTTAGATACCTTGACAACTGCTTTTAGCACTTCCCAGTACAGTCCCCACATCTGGATGCCTTCCCATCAGCACAGGTATCACACCGGATCTGTGACCCACTGGCCATCTACATATTCTCTCCACAAGCAGTAAGGCACCAGTGAAGGGTTCAGAGACAAAATATACACAATATTATAGTAGAGTACCAAGATAATGCTGTGAACATTTTTATGTCCAAGAATTCCCTCAGTTAGGTAAACCCCCCCCCACTATTTGTGGATTCCAACTGGGCAGAAGGCAAGCAGGTGGGAAGAGCAGCAGAACTGCTTCCCACAAGGGCCACCCTGCTGCAGGAAACCCATTCTGCCACCTCTTGCTTTGCATTACAAGTATTTATTATGCTCAGTCCCTGTGACACATCCATTCATTTCAGCACTGTTCATTTAAATCAGTTCTAAGCTACTGCCAAGAGCTATGAATTCTTCATGCTACATGCTGTCTTCCCAAAACTCATCTCCTAGCTTACCTTGATGGGGGCACAAATTTTGGTCCTTGTACCATGTCACCTTTATAAGTAAATGAAACAACAGCATAAGGACAAACATGTCTTGGTCTTCGCCTGATCTCATCAAAGCCATATTCATAAAAGTAGTACTGGGAAAAAGAAGTGACACAATGTTAAATCAGAAGCCTGGAGCTACAGACAGTTTCTTTAAAAGCTGGTATCTAAAACAAGGAAGCTTTTAAATGCCCCTCTTATATGTACTATAGAATACAATCAATTAAGGTAGTCTTTTTACCTTCTCCCTCCTTTATCAACCACTTAGACACAGACACTACTTCAGGAGCAAATCAAGAATGAAAAAATAATTTTGCAACATTTACTTGGAAGTATATTCTTGGTGAGAGAAGGGATAACTAACAAAACCAAAAAAATTCAGAGGAAAGTAAATACTGCAATGAGTTTTGGAGTCTAGCCTTAGTTCAGTCACAAACTTCTAATATAAAATGTTAATTAAGGCAAGTTTGTAATGAGAAATGAAAAAATACATTCATTTTTTAGCCATCTGATTCAGTGTCCAGCCCAGTGATTTACAGAAGACAAAAGAAGTTGTTAATACTGAAGATAATGCTTTTAAGTAAGGATCCTGAAATCTTGGTTACTTGGAATAACCTGACTGCAACAGATTAGTGCAGTAAGAGATAGAACACCTGGAGGAACAAAAATGCTTGGAATTTATTTCCTTCTCTCCTCCCTTATCATCTCCTAAACTGAGAATCTGGAAAGGGGAATAAGAAAAAAAAAAACGAAAGAAAGAAAAATGCTCTTCTTTCCTAGTCAACATTTTCCCTTTTAGGAGTCTCACTTAAAAAAGTGAAAACCAGTTGTACTTTTACACTTCAAACTCCCCTCATTATGCCCTCTCTTCCAGCCTCCATTCCAGTCCCATGTTCATTCCCCAGTAATTTCCTATTCCCCCTCCACCCTAATATGAAGGAGATCTTTGCCTGAGGTTCAGGAACACACAATGGGAACACCAGAGGCTGCCATGCTCTTCTGTGATTTCTAATGCAGGCCCCTGTGGGCTGTTCACACACCCAGCTGCAGCTCTACAGGGAAGCTCAGGGTTTGTTGTACTTCAGTGATTTTCTCCCCATCGTTTCCGAAGTTGTGTTTAAGAAGTTTTTGTGTAAGGAGGTAACACAGGCTCAGCTTTACCTGAGTAAGTTCATAGGCTCGGTAAGCCAGCAGGGAGGTGACTTTATTTGCATTCTTTGAAACATGACACTCGTGCTTTGGGGTGGGATCCAACACACTCTTGACAGTTGATTCCATTGCTTTCATACCAATGTGGTCATATATGCTTTTCATTTTTCCCTGTAATAAAGCAGAAAAATTATAAGCATGAGCTTTTTTCTGGACACATGGAAAACTGCTTCAAATAATAAAGAAAGAGCAGAAAAAATAAAACAGGCCATTAAGAAAGCCACTTCTAGAAGCATATTATTTTCATACTTTCAAAGAAAACAATAAATTTTTGCCTTTTATAACAATTTATTATGTTTTAAGCTTAATATCAACACTGGATTTTAAATCTAGTAGAGTTCTAGTTTCTCTATAAGCAGATGATTGTGCAAATTAAAAGTAAATTAGATTAAAACCACCTGTGTATTATCAGTAAGCAATGTAATCCTTCAAGAATAGCCAAGATAAAATTACCTTTATTATTTTAAGAACAATCACATCTCCAGTTGCTCCAGATTCTAGAGGATTAGGCTGCAACAAATCAGCATACTTGGAGATATATACACCTGAGAAGAGTATAAAAATAAACCAAACACATTATGCTGAATGTGAAAACATTATTAGAGGTTTAAAAAGCATTACATGGGATTAAAGCTCAAAGTACACAAATGAATAAAGATACAATTGACACTCATGTACAAAGGTAAAATAATTTTGTGCTTTTCAGTACTCAATTATTTCACAGACTTTAAGGCCTCACACACTGTCACTTGTTGGTTGGCTGACTCACATCAAAGAACTACAAGTGAATTCAGATACTCTGAAAAGCATCAATTTTGCTTAGGTTCCTCTCATTCCAAGTTTGTATTTAACTGCTTTAGCAAATTGCTCCAGACCCTTTACCAGCTGTAGTATATGATACAAAATAATTCGTGCTAAAATTTTAAAGGTTACAGCATTTTGCCGAGGCTAAGCAATTTATCACCAAAATTGTGCTGTTCAAGGGACTTCTGACTGAATAAGGCCCCGGCAAGGTAAATTCCAATTGCATTCCACAGATAAGCATTTCGTGGGATTTCCTGGCAGAGCTCCAGGATGTGTGTATATACAGCAAATTGATTACAGGATGTGTGTTCCATATACATAAACAACAACAATATACTTTCACCAGAAAACTGATTCCAACAGCAAAAATCGACTACTAATTTCAGAACTGTCATCAGACGTGGCGGAAAAAACAGGAAAATTGTATTGTTGTATTGAAAAGATAAAATTAACAAAGAAGAAAAAAGGTATAAAAAGACACCTCAGAGAAACTGCAGCTGTGAACAGGCGAGATTCGAACCTATACAGGTTGAAACTCAAAGTTCACCCAACGTCGATTGCTTTGTGGCTCTTTCCGAATTTTATATATTGATTATTAATAAATTCTCTTTGATCATAATATTGATTGGCTCGTTTATAACACCAGCTAAACCACTAAAAAATCAAATGCTCATAAAGATTTGTTCTTCTCCACCTCGCACCTATTCTGCTTTCAATATTCACGTCACTCTGTATCATGTTCTTCTTACACAGGATGATAAAATTAGTTCCTCATCTTCTATTTGAAAAGTTTTGCAAAAGGAATTTACTGTCTTGCACTCTCAAAACTTTTTAACACCTTGTGACTCTTGTAAGTCTCCAATTTATCCATGCTCTTCTTGGATTTGTGGATTCAAGAATTCTAGTTCTATCTACACCAAAACTGAGCTGAGCTACTGTGTCCATGAGGTATTTCTGCATGCACACACCTACACACAAACACAGAGGCAGACAGCCACACACTGCATTAGCTCTTTGGCCCCCCAGGTCTACTGGAAAGACATGGTACAGTGGTTTACAGTGGTTTGACTAAAAACCCAATGAGAATTAGGTCTTCCCTCTGAGAAGGGAATTTACCTGGACTACTGAAAAACAGAGCTATGAAGTAACATTCTGATGTCTATTTCCTTTGCAAAAAACATCTTGCTGTGACATTGCTGCAGTCAGTGATAGAGAAAGGACTGAAAGTTCACACAACTGCATCACGTTATTTGCCAACTGCTACTGAATAACACCAGCATTTACAATCAAAAGATAGTTACCCATGGAAGGGCTGCCAAGAATTGTGATTTTGGAGTGGCCAACCTGCAGCCCCCTTTCACATATGCTCTGGATCTAAAGAGAACAGACAGTTTTTTAAGCAAATCTATTAGGAAAACCAGGATATGAACAGAACAAGCAGTGAGAAATGACAATTGGAGAACTTAAATTGAGATTTAAACAAAACCCCAACCCTTACAAACAGAGGCAAGAGTAATCTGATTCTCTATAAAACTGTTTAACTGTGAAAGTTGAAGTCTGATAAGGAGCAGCTACACAGACTCACCTGCATCTTAAAAAACAACAGCCTCCTAATAACTTCAACACTGTTTATGAACATTACTTGCTTTTAATGCAGAAAATTTTAATATTTAAAACAGACGTATACCTGCCAAATCATTGCACGCTTAAGAAATCCTGGCTTAAAATAGCAGACAAAGCACAGAAATTCCCTTTCCATCACTTTGATTAGAAGTATATGATCAAAGAAGAGAGAGAGACAGGACAATGTCCATTTTTTAATATTACAGGTTACCTTATTGATGCAAAAAACCAGAAAAAACATCAAAACCCAAATGCAATGAGAACACAAAATATTCCTCCTCAATTAAAAAAAAAAAACCCAAACCCAAACCCAATAAAGAGAGACATGCCATCCAGAAAATCTATCCTTTTATTTATAAAACAGAGTCTAAATCAGAGAGGACACAGAGACATGCAAATGGAGTACACCTTAAATAGCAGGGAAAAGAGGATTTAAATGGTGACATATTAGATCCCTTTCCCATCCTTCTACACCTTCCAGCGCTGAATTTTGCAAAAGCGACTTTAAGATTGTGTCAATAAAAACACTCTGAGAAAAACCAAAGCCCTAAAAGCTCTTAATTGGTAAGAAAGCACTTCCCCTGCAGTGTTTGACTGCTCACCTGGCACCGATCCACCATGAGGAAGGCGTAGCTTTCCGAGAGCTCCTTCTCCATGCGCCCGTCGAATTTCAGCTCCCTGCGTTTCTCTGTGAACTGTTCACACACAAAGCTCTGAACACAGGCACACACCACTGCTGCCACTGCCAAGAGTCAATGCTCTAAGGCCCCATCTATGTCAGCAGCTCCAAGTGCACAAAAATAATGGAAAGATAATCCAAATGAGTCGCTGGATGCTATAATTAGATTTCAAAAACATTGTACCTGTGGGAAATCTAATCAGCCTAATCTGCCCAAGTATTTGTTTAAGAAAAAGACACTCTTCAAACAAACCTGTGCAGTAACATTTTAGTTTGATCTTCATAGCAGAACTGGTTAGAACCATCCAGTCCAACGCCTTCTAAACCATCTTTTAACTCCAGAAATAAGACTTTTTCTCTTTTTAGAAGGCAGATCTCTTACACTGTGCATGTACTTTTGCAGATGCACCTCGCTGCTGCTGAGGTGGTTTTTACCAATATTTCTCAGCTGTAACCATGAATAATTAATGTAACAGCATTAAATGCTTCAGTTTACTTTACAGCTTCAAGATGATAATCATAGCAAACGAATTATATATTCAATTACTTCATATGTGAAGCTTTTTGGCACTGGGAATGAAAACTTCATTTCAGAGTGATGAGAGCAAGCCAAGGCTGGATTTAAGAGACACCACATAAGGCACAACAGAAGGGCTTCAACCAAGGGGCTCCACTTACTAGTTCAGTAATCAACTCCAGTTAAAGTGCTTCTTGGGAAACAACAAAACTACAGAGACTATGGAAACTTATATCAGGCACATATTTTAATCTTAATTTTCACACGAAACATCAGCCTTGCAAAGAAAACATTAAAACATCTTTCTAGGTTATTAAAATACATAAAAATTAAGAAAATTTTTGAAATCTAAAAACACATAGAAGTAAGTGGTGCCAAATACAGTTTTTCTTTTAGTCTCTTTGGAGTATCTGGCAGGCAACAGTTTACAACTATGCAGTAAGAAACCTGCCTGAAAAACAGCTGCTTACATTTCTGGGGATGTGAGTTTGCAATTAAGTACCAACCACATAACTGAAAATAACCCCCAGGTCTCTGCCTCTAGACTGAGAAGAAGCACTGTCATTTGACTGGTACCTTACTGAGAAGCAGAAGCCACAAATATACTCACTTCCTTCTCCAACAGTTCACTATGAACTAAGCTGGCTCTCCTGTATTTAAAATTGGACACTGAACTTGGATCCAAGTAGGAAGAATGCAGAATCTTCAAAATATCCTCAAATTCTCGAGAACCTGGATGTACTGGCTGAAAGAGTGCTATAAAAGAGAAAAAAATAAAATAATTAGCACGAATATACATGTGAAAACATCCAAAATTTTCTAGTTTACTGACAGTTTATGTATGAAGACAAACGGTTTGTGATTCAATTTCAAATAAAAACACCTAAAATACTTGGAAAATATGGACTTTGGAAAGTTTATCTTAAAATTTCCTACAGTGATAGCACCTTAAAAAATCATATTTATGGTTTTTTGATATTATTCTTGAGCAGCTACTAATTCTCAGAAGTTTGTAAGGCAAGCACCTCAAATCTGAATTTACCCCTTGAAAAACATCTAATACGTACTGCAAAACACTGTAATTAAACTTTCAGAATTGTAATTAACTAATTAACTCTTAAATTAAGAAGTAGGAACAAACTGTTCTACTAAAAACCTCAACAAGAGTTTCATAGCTTGGCCTCGCTTCAGAACTATTACGGGGTTTTGTGTTTGCCTATGGCAATTAAGCTAAATATGAAGAAATCCAATACTGTTTAAAGAAGACAAATAGGCTCCTGTTATTATAAAACCCTCACTGCCTGTGCTCATGCCCGATGATGTTATCCCCTACTACAACTGCTTTAAAAGGAAAGCCCTTCACGTGCTGTTGTACAAATTCCCTCCTGGGCAAACCTTTGCCCGCGTTCCCACAGGGAAGCATTCATGTCCCCGAGCTTCTCCTCTGTGTTTGGGTGCCGAGGTGACAAACACACCAGAGGAGCAACCCCAGAGGGAGCCAGGAGAGAAGGGGAATGCAGATTTTGAGAGTAGTGGCCAGGAAAATAACATCTCTGGGGGGACTGAACTAGCACAACACAAAAAGTGGTTTTTCTCCTCAGAGTAACTTCCAAAACACAAACCAAAAGTGCAGAATTTTTACTGTGGCTACAAGTTAGGAAGAATAACAATAGTTCTAGTCTCACCAAAAAAAAACCCATCTACCATTACTCTTAACAACAAATTAAATTTAATTACATCTTCAGAGTATATTCTCCAATTTCATTAAATAATATGGCAGTAGACTTAGACAGCAATCTTTCCCTCATTTGCAGAAAAGATTTACTGCATAAGCCTCGATAAAAACCAAATGTTCCAAATGAAAACGGAACTGTTCTGTGTTATTTAGTAAGAGCTGCACACTTTAGAATGCACCACATCTGCAAACTCAACTCAAGCAATGACTCCAACGCCAGCAACAATGAGCAAGTCATTTTGTAAGAGTGGAAGTTATGAAAGTGATTTAGAAACCACACTTATGTAACATCCTTTTTGGTAACTACACCTTCATTCTTGAAAAGCTGACAGCAATATGGGAGGAGCCAGAATTGAGAGTAAATGGAATTCTCAACTTAGTATTACTGGGACTGAATGCTCTTGCACTGAAGAGAGAAACATTTATTAATAGAACAGAAAGAAGCCTGCTGTAGGTACACACACTGTGGGAAAGCACCCCCCGTTCCACCCCAGCCCCAAACACCTCTTGGGCACTACAACACTAAGGTTTAATAATTCCCTGTCAGAAACATCTGGGGTTCACATGCTGCCAGCTCCTCAAAAAGGACCAGTTAAGGCAGAGGGTTATCTGTGCCAGCTGCTTGACCAAATTTCCTGTTTTCTTACCACTGTTTACTGTACCTTATCCCTTCTCCCTCCTTCCCTCAGGACACATCCTCAGTAAAAATCAGCCTCTCACTTCCTCTTTCCACAAGTGGAAAGCATTGCAGGGTGAGCCAGAAAGTGCCACCACAAACCATATACAATGTCTCACCTACCTTCCCAGATGAAGATCTAGGAAGAGGCACATTATTACATGAATTAAGATCCTGTCATACATGCAAATATTGTCATCCATGTTCCTATTTGTGTTTAAACATCTGCTCTGTGGAAAGCTCTGAGGAGTGAGCTGAGACAGACTTGCCCAAAACCAGCAAGTCCCCCTATCCTCCTGCTAGGGAGAACCTGCATAAACTACTATACACTTAGTTCTCAACACATTTATGGAAAAGCCCTACCCAGTTCTTAAATTATGGAATACAGAAAATAAGAAATTTTTTAAGGTTGTTGCAGTTTTTTCTTCCAGAACATGAGGCACTGCAGACTTCATGTTCTCAATCAAACCATGAAACACTACCCCAGTGAGGTGAGTAGCCAGGCAGTATTTTTCAGTTTGTCACTTCAGCTGTGGTGTTCAAGGACAGCAATGGTCTAAAACGTTAATGTCACCATAGCAGGGCCTGTACCTCACTTCAAGGAAGGAGTTCAGAAACAAGACAAAACTAAAATAAAAGCAAGGAGAAGTACTATACTAGAGCTTGCACAGCAGCCATCAAAGCCTGTGCTCCCAGGCAAACCATGAAATTACTGAGCTCATCTCCAGCCCTACATCACTTCAAAGACCAGCAGTGTACACATTCGTATCTTCCAGGCTTGCTGTACAAAGCTGATGGGGATATGCTGTACCTTTACTGACCTGTGTTAATTAAGCAGTAATTGAACTAGGGACTAACCTGCAGCATCCTTATAACACAAATCAATTGTTGTGGGGTTTGCTGGCTTGTTCTGCACAGGTAAAAACAAGTAAATAAATACTGGGTTTGTTCAGCTTCTACTGTAGCCATTGGAACACATGTCATTATTTTTAGGTGGAAATTGAATTTAGCTACTAAGTACTACTCAAGGGACAGGGACTGGACTGGGTATTTGGATGTATGTCATGCCTGAGAGGCTCTACTTTTCTTTCACAGCTGTCTGATGTTTCAACTTCAGAAAACTGAGACTGGAGTTAGTGGGTTTGGTTGCTTTAAGTCAGAATGTGAAGACAGAGCCATCCTCCTTGAGAAATCCTGAACAAACTTCAAAGTGAAGATAAGTGAATGACTGATTTTCTTATCAGGTAACCTGGCAGAATGCTAAGCACTCTTCACACACAAGCTCCTGCTACAAAAGCTCCATTGAGAAGCACCCTTTTAAGTCTTCATTTTTTCAGTCTTCATTTTTTAAGACTAAGACCAAAAATCTGTGGTGTTAATGAACCATAGCACTTTTTCCTTTATGACTTTTTCAGCCCAAAATGTCTATTGCTCTCAAAAGGCCTAAATAGTTACCAAGTTCAAGGACTGACAGAGTTCCCTACCTAGAAATATCGTGTAGCAAATAGCAGATGCACATCTCTACCAAAGAAAAGGAAAATCAGAAGACAAAAGACAAGGCAAGAAGATGAAGCAGAAAAGGGAGAACCTGGACCTTCATGCAAGTATTGCTGAGAGTTTCATGGGTAAAAGCAAGACCTTTTGCCCCCTCAGCCTGAGAAACAGCAGTCATTTGCTACTTTGATAGACTTCAGAAATAAACATCCAGCTTTAATCAACAAGCAACCCCTTAAAGGCTGACTGCAAGGTCAGCATGGTTTGTGGAATTATCTCTTGGTGAGGAGATCACTCACGTAGCCAGCAAGCTGAAAGTGCCCTTACAGTGCTTTATCCTTAAAATTTACTTTCCTAATCCTATCAAGGATCTCTCAAGTTTCAAGCAAACTTGGAAACCTCTGAAGATCTGACAACTCAATTAGAAGAGGCCAGGACAAGCCTTAAAGACAATGATAGATAAGCTGCTCAAGAGAGCATAACACTATTGCTAAACTTCATGTACCAAGAAAACAAACCTTTGCAAGACTTCTAAGGCGAAAGACAAATGCAGGCACACCTTAAAAAAATAATGTGGCCGCCAACCTTTCTTTCACTTGTTTCCCGAATTCCTATGCTACGAAAAAGAATGAGGAAATCAGAAGAAGTATTCTCTCTGCCAAATGATCATAGCTGTCTTAAAGAGGTATCTTTCCTCCAGATGCATTTCTCCAGATTAACAAGGATTTCTGTTGACTTTGAGTCCCTACTTAGGTCTCCAGGAGGGAAGATAAATTCCAAAGAAGATAAATAAGTAGCTAAAGCCTAAATTTTCCAGGATATTTCTTTTACATTTTTGCAGCTAAACCCTAAATTTTCTCTTATATTCTTGCCTTCCAGGTTCAGTTTTTAATTGCTTCACTACCAAAAATTGTTCCTGGAACACGTTTTGGTCTTTAAAGAATAGAAAACCCACCCAAAAAACCCCTCCAAACAGACCCAAACACCTCTGACAAAGTCATCCTGTACATGCTTTGTGCATAGCAGCTAAGTCTTCATAATCAAGGCAGCGGGTATCTCTCAGGATGGTATGCCCAGGAAAGAAATGATGGTTTAAAAAGCAAAACAAGGACAATTCCACGGCAAGGAACGATGAAGGAAGCTTCCATGTGTATTGCTTCATGCTGGACTTTAGAATCAAGGCAAGAGAGCTCTTTTGAGAGGGACTGGTGACATTCAGATTATTTTGCAATTTAACAAGACGCATTTAAGCACTGGCAATAAGGATGCTGTACGCATGTGCCACTACAGCATCAGATGATCCGTGCAGTGCTGATCTTCCAGTTCAGTTCCAGAACTGACTGAATTGCATCATTTTTTCAAATGACAAAACAAATCCCAATAGCAAT
Organism: Daphoenositta chrysoptera; assembly: GCA_013397915.1. Classification (NCBI taxonomy): domain Eukaryota; kingdom Metazoa; phylum Chordata; class Aves; order Passeriformes; genus Daphoenositta; species Daphoenositta chrysoptera. The sequence continues at coordinate 1,367,892 of VZRO01007562.1, forward strand.
TTGGTTGTCCTCAAACTGCACGTTTGGCAGTCCATGCTGAGACCAACGCTCAGCACCCGTAAGGCCACAAGCACCACGGGCGGAACGGAGCAGGGTCTGCTTTGAGAGTTTTGGAAGTTTTAAGTCATCAGAATGATTAAAATGCCCGACAACCTTTCTGCAGGCTGAGGGGAAAAAATGTGAGAATGGGTCAAATTACCTTGATATTAGCAAGTCAGTTTTTGAAGTAAGGAAAGAATGGCTTCCTCTTCTACCCTAAAGGCCACATAAGCCTGAGGTTTGAACTACACAACCTAACACTTTTTGCACACTGCAGATGGCTCTGCATAGGCAAATGATGAACTAGATGACCTGAAAAGGTATTCTGCAGGTTTTCATTCAAACTGGAACCAAATGCTAAAGAGGAACTTCAAATATCGCTGGTTAAGTACTAAGTATTTCTGAAATACATTTAAAGGTATTCACATGTAACCACACTTGGATGTGACATACAAGACACTTCAGTTGTTCATGAGGCACCACGTTATATCCAGGTATTTTTCTGTCAGATGAATTATAAAAGGCTTTTTTTCTCCAAATCAACCCAGTTCTTTTTACAACGAATTTCTGCCAGACTTGCATCACCCCACGGCAGGGTGGCAATGGGAAGGGGTCATTACTGCCAAAAGGAGGTATTCCATTACTGGAGAGAAAAGACTGGATAATGAAATAAACCTACCTTCATCTCTTCCTTACAGAAGAAAGTATTTCAAGAAGTTAAGATGTTACACTCTTCTCTGAAGAACAAGAAGCCTATTCAAACAAGTATTTTTGTGATATGGACTAAGTTACTGACCCCATATTGCAAAAGAGTAATTAAGAATTGAGGTAAGTTTCAAGGATGAAATCAGACATGTCTTCAACTCCACTTAGCAAAAATAAAGTTAAGCAGAAACCAGTGGAGTCTTGTGAAAAGCAAGAAATACCACAGGCTTTCAGAGGAAGAGTTACTCAGAAACAAAAAAGCCCAAACCCTGGACACTTGGAAACAGAACGCTTCCAAGGCGAGGCACAAAAACGTGGGATGCTCCCTTCCTCCCTGCAAAGAACTTTCACCAGATAAGAACAGTCTTCTGCGTATCATCAATGAAGAACAACTCTGCTCAGTGCTTGTTTAGTCTATTCTAACCAGGATTACACCCCTCTCCTGCAGGGAGGAGGTCGGGGGGAAGAGAAAAGCGAACTATCTTCTCTGGTGTCGGTGTCCCAAAGAACCATCTTCTCCACATGCGAATGCACCTCCAGAAGCAGAGCCGAGATCAACTCAAGCCTACCCTGATCGCATCCAGCTTCTCCTCCTTTTAAAGCAAAGGTCTGAAATCCAAGCCGAGTTTTTGTTTCGGTTTTTTTCATCCTCGTGACAAAATAAAAGTGAGAAAGAAAAGAGGAAGGGTAGGGAAAGAATGTAAAAGTCTGACACTAAAATCGGCTCCCCAGCAGCCTCGCGAGTGCGAGCCAGCAGAGCCTCCTCCACACCGCAGGGTTTGCATGCACCGTGTGAGGTGTCTGAGAGCTGCCTGATGGATCGGATGGAGAGGGGAGCGAGGGAGAAAAGGGAGGGGAAGGGAAGGAACAACCTTTCTTTTCTCTGCTCTTCCTGGGGATCTGATAGTTCCTCCTAACAGGCTGCTGGTCTTCTGGGGGCTTAGGCAGAGGGGGCGGCCCCCCGAGCACACCGCTGGGCGGCTGCTGCTGCTCATCTGCCGTCGAGATGCTGCTCCTGCGCTGGCTGCTGCTACTGATGCTGAGGTTCGTGGGGACCTCGTCCTCTGCAGCAGCAGCAGCCCCCAGCAGCGCCTCCCCAGCGCTGCCGCTCTCAGAGTGTCCGCCATTTTGTGTGGTGTCCTCAGCAGCTCCTGCTCTGTTACTCTCCGCTCCGAGGACGCCCGCGCTGGTCTTCTCCGTCCGCTGATGCTGCTCCGGCTCCATCTCGCCGCCACTGCGGATCGCGGCATCCGCCATTCC
>VZRO01007562.1:1370615-1399927 GCA_013397915.1 Daphoenositta chrysoptera
CCCTGCCCGGGCCGCTCGGGCCCAGGGGCGCTCCGGCGGCAGGGCGGGCACAGCGCCCGCCAGAGCTCCCAACGCCCGTGACAAGCTCACCGCACTGAGTGCCAGCGCCTACTTCTTGCTCGCAGATTTAAAGGGTTTTTTCTAAGACTTTGGACAAAATGACAACATTTCAATTTTGAAGAATAAAAATACATTACCGTGGTTATGAAGGGCAGGCAAAAAAACAACCCCAAAAAACCCTTCATTTATTTCAGCAGGATTCTGTCATAGTCTCGTAAGGAGTTGGAACACCAGTAAATAACCTATATGGGAGGCCAAAAGGTTAACATTTATCGTCCCTCTAAGGCTCACAACTTCTGGTGCAAGAGGGATGTGGAAATGTGAAAGCCAAAGCAAAGACCTGTCCTTGGCAGCCCCCATGAATGCACCAGAGTGAACAGTGCCTGCTGAAAATAACCTTTCTTCCAGTGCCTACGAAATGCAAATACCAGATTTTAGTTTTACAAGTAATTAGCAAAACATTAAAAGCCCATAATTTTGTTTTCTTTGTTAAAGGTACACTAGTGCTGTTGAACAAATGCATATAATTCATTAGCTGCTTACACCAGTTACCTTCAATCCCCATAACTGTAGCTACTTATATGACACCTCAAAAACAGCCACTGACCTTAAAAATAGGAAGTTTTCTTGCTTGCAAGGTGTGCCAGGAACAGATATTTTAATCTGGCCGTTTTATTTTATTAATCTCTCTTTAGATTAGCTGTACATCAGAAAACATAAATAACCTATCACCTCAGAAATGGCCTGGTGCTAGTGGTAGCCTCCAGCGTGTTAAAGGAAGATAAGCTAACAATTATTACTAGTTCTTAGAAGTGTTTGGGGACCCAGCAAGTTTAAACAGGGTAATTGGTATCTGTAACTATAATGTACATAAATTACAGAAACATAGCACCCAATATTTATCTAGTTGCAGAAACATGGTGTTCCATTATCTAGAGGTAATAAACCCCACAAATTCAGTGTTCATCCTATGGATAAATTAACACTGTCTCCTGAGAATATGATGTCCTGCCTCTGTGAGGATTCAGTGCTGCTTAAGAGAATGTTACAGATGTGTTAATATATTGCTGAAATAATTTTGTCGTCCTTTACCTTGTTAAATAATATGGTATAGAATTTCCATATACAAGGAAAAAAAAAGGAAATACCAATCTGATCCTGCTTAAGGCTGTGTTGATCCATTATACATCTCCAAACATATCAAATTGCTTTTTCAATTTTTGAATCAGCAGAGCTGTTAAAATCAGCTGTGGATGATTTCAGGCTGTGGATGTCTTCAGTGCACAAGTAGTTCAGTCAATTCGTGTTTGGACCAAACAAACTCTGAAGTCTTGCTTATTTACCAGGCAACGCACAGGGTTTTCCTCATTTATCCCTTGCTTTAACAAGGTACATCTTTGCAGTTGTATAGTATTATTTTTATGTATTAATTAACCTAGGTCTGGGAGAGATCATCTCAAAAATTACTAGGTATTAATTGATAAATGCTTCAACAGTTCCAGATCACTGCACCACACCGTGCATCTTAAACCCCAACAGATATCAAACAGGTACCAAGAACCCCAGTTCACAAAACAAAGGTTCAGTGAAAAAACACCATAGGAAGAGATTACTTGAATACTCTGAAGTAAAAATAGGTTATAAAATCTGTCACCTTATTCTCTCTCCAGTTTCAGGATTCTGTGGGTTTTGGTACTTGCCAAGCATTCGACCAGGCTTGCACCAAGTGGTTTCCCACCCCAGTACAAAGCAGCTGCAGATCCCTTTGATTCTGAAATCAGTTGATTTTAATACATTAGTAATGCAGATTTAGATCAGATTAAGAGCCACAAAATAAGACACAAGGGAGGGTTGCATGCTCAAGGAGCAAACATGGGTGCTTCCTCCAGACATTACTTCAGTATTCTTTTATGAAAGCAAATTTAGAAATTTGAAAATTAAATCAGAAATTTGGAATTAATCAGACTATATTGTTACAATTTAATTTAAATAACCATAAATTACTATTTTACTTTCCATTATTACTCTAACAATGCAAAACACATCTAATTTCTTCAGAAGTTTAAGAGCTAATTTTGTGCTAAATTTCAGGTGCCAGGAGATCAAAGATAGGAGAACTGTATCATTAATCTTTCTTCCTAGACCGTGCAAAGAGAAGAACCTTTGTGATAGCATAGGGTTAAAATCTTTCTAAAATCGTGGTAGCTAAAGTAGGCCTTGGGAACGGGAGTGGGCATTGTCTTTGCTAAAATCATGTGAATCTACACCTGTGTACCTACCTGTATAGTAGATGATGAAGTTAAATGCGATGATTGTTTAGTAAATATAATTTAAAATAATTATTTGATCGCAACAAGCATCACAAGAAAGGAACAACAATCATGAGAAATGTTGTGGGGAGAGGGCTTAAACTCATGCTTGGGTGAAAACAATACACACTATAGAACAATATCAAGTTAATGATTAACACATGATTATACAACAGTTATGTAAGGAAAGGGTATAAAATGTATCCACCTCGAATCCATGTCGGAGTCAGATTTGGGTCTGTCTATACCCCTGATTCCCAGAGCTCTGCAAATAAAAGCACCTGCATATAATCACCCAGTGATTGTGTGTTTCTACGCTAACATTTGGACAACTCAGAAACAAAACCTAATTTCCACACTTGGAAAGAGCTTTAGTATAGTTTACCAGCCATGGAGAAAATATGCCTACAATATTAAATGGTGAGACAAAATGGGGCAGTAGTCTTTACTTGGCTCTGTAAAACCAGGAATTAGTAGCAGAAATTCACCTAGTACTTTTTTTTCCTAACAAATACGTGTTCCTCAGGTAAAAGATAGAAAATATCTGGTTGTATTTTTAAAATACTTAATTTTATAATTAGTACATTTAGTATTTTAAAATATTTAACATTTAGTTTAATCAAATCAGCTGTGAGACTATACCATTATTTCCAATAGATGGCAGCACCAACCTGTAGAACACATCACAGTATTTTAAAATCAGTATTCAGAATTAAGCATCAAATATAGAAGAGCTGCCCATTCTGCATTTGAAACTCCCTTTTTAAAAGGGAACAAATCTTCTTCCACATATGTGGAACTTGTTTCAGACTGTTAGATCCTAGGAATCAAGATTTGTCTGTTAAGTGCCAGGCACCATAAAACATCATTTTTATCAAGAAGTGCCATCCATTAAACTGCTGTCTGAAAGCTCTGATACAGCTCTCAAATTCTAGAAATTCTGTGAAACTCCAAGCAACCTGGTTCCCACTGTCCCAGAAGCATTCCAAGGCAGAAGCCCTGGTTCAGGTGGGTCATGCTTAACAGAAGGACTTTTTCTACCCTGCAATTTTGGCCCTATCCTTACCCAGATTCTGGCAACTGATTCTTGGTACTGAGCTTCACAGATCTCAAACTTACTGTTCCTGGTGTCTCCTTACAGACCTTCTGTTCCCAATCATCATCCTGGCTTTGCTCTTTTCAGTGCTGCAGAGCAGATCTAGGGAAACAAAGATCACAGACAGTTATTTTGTGTTGTAGTCTCAGAGGACCCACATAATTCAGAGTCCCAAGGCCATTCTCTTTGCTCACCTTTCTTTCTCAGTCAAGACAATCTCTGTTTTTTTCCTGTATTGCTTCTGGGCCATCAGGTCCTTCAGAAGCAGGAGAAGAGCAGCAAAGAGGTTGCTAAGATTTGCCACAAAGGGATGGATCTGCCACCTCAGATCTCCTGCTCTTGAGAGCAGGGACACCTCATCACTCACCCTTCTCCCAGAGTGTGAGATCCAGAGTGCTCATACCTCAGATTTAGATTAGTGTCTGCATCCCTCTCCTCATTTTGCCATCTCCTTAGTGGTCATCCTGGAAGCACCTCAGGCTTTTCACTGCCTCTTGCTTCTTCACTGCTGCAACCTCTCAGACTCCCCTCTGGACACCAGGATTACTGACTGTGACAATCACTTGAACGTATTTATGTATATTACTCTTCTTCTTTACTTCACACTCATCATTTTATATTTTACCCATCCTTTTTGGTACATTTTATTGTCCCATCCCATCCCACCCCTCCACCACTACCATCCTCCTGCCACAATCAAAATTCATCCTTTCAAAAGCAGGGGCATTTTAAAAGTGGTAGAACTAAAACAAACTTATCAAATCCAGCATGATAATCAGTATTCTTAAACTGGAAAACTTAATTCTTAGGATAATTTGAAGAGAAAAGCCCAACATCATTAGGATTTTTTAGATCAATCAGTAGCTAAGTGCATGTTGACTACAAAGCACAACTACAACACTTGCACTCCAGAATGTTGAACAGTAAGTGGGTGGCTAAATTATAGCAAACAAATGTAAATTAATCTTCTGAGATTTCCTGGCTGGTTGGTGGCTTCTGCATACCCCAAAATTAATCATCTCAATTGTGACCCACAAGGAATCATGAGGGAGAAACTGATGACAGGATGTTAAATTTTTTGTTCCACCTACTTACTAAATTAATTATGTCATACAAAACTTTGGGGAATGTGGTGAATTGAGTGCAGTGACTTGCTCCTGTTACTACAGTGCATTTAGCAAATTAGATCCAAATACGTACCACTTCATGAGAAACAAAATACAAGCTTTGGTCACTTACATTAAAGCCTCACTGCGTGTACCACTGAAATCTTTTTGTAGCCTTCTTGCACAACCAACCAAACCAAATATAAATCAAAATGGTTTAATGTAATTTATTTGAAATGCTTCCAGAAAAGTTTAAGGCCATTATTAAAAAAAAAAAAAGTCAATACACACATTCATTCTTCTCTATCTGAACATTTTACATGCTTTTTTCTCTTTTTCAACATTTTTGCTGAACAACTTCCCTACGCCTTTTCTTTTGCAGGTTTTTCCTTTCATCTTCACGGGTATACTCATTCAGCTCTAAAAATGAAGCAGTTGAAATAAATTACAAAGCCTGAAACAGAAAAGAAGATTGATTTTTTTTTTAAAAACTATAAATACAGAGATATGTTCTATAGGGTAAAAATGCCATTTTTTTAAAAAATAAAAATACCTTGTATTATATTGTTTATCATCTTGTCACACTGATTTCTGTAATGCACATCAGCATATATATAAGATACTTAGTAAATTTTCTGTAAACTTGTAGAACACAAGAAAATATTTTTGGCAATAACTTAGCAGTTTTTCTACTTTTGTTGTTACAAGTACTTTGCACAGGTTATCTTGTGTAATACCAAGAATCATTTAAAATTTGTAATATATCATTTTCATAGCTTGCCATACAGCACTGGCATTATTTCTTATAGTAAGAAATAAAATATTACCCAGGGATTCCTGAAAAATAACAGGATGTTCAACTATGTGTTTTAGACTGCATTTAAGTGACTCATCTGCTTCTCATCATAATGAGTAGGTTAAATCAGCCACCAGAAAACACAGTAACATTTCCAATTACAGTACAAAATTAAATGCAACAAAAACCTCTAAAACAAAACTTGAGGAAAGTAAAAAGGATGTAATACATCCTAAAGGAAAAACAATTCCCTTTTTGTTTAAACTCTCTACATAATCCCATAGGGTATTTGTAGAGCACCATTTATAAAAAATCATCACTTAGTTTTTAAAACCAACTACATGTAATTGTAAACAGACATTTACAGAAAATTAAATGTTTTAACATTAGTGGTGCTTAAAACCAACAGTGGAGGTCAGTGGAGTGCAAAATGCTGAAGAGGGCCTATTCACAAGCAAGAGCTCCTTTCCATTCTTATTCTGTTTGGGATAATATATATATGGCACTGAAAGCAAGCTACCAGCTTATTTACAAACATCCAGTATTCTCAGCATTTCATTTAATTCAGTGCTGGCTGTAGAGGCTTGGTTGTGGTTTTTTCAGTGGATTATTTTCATCATTACATGCTTTGACAAATAAACCATTTTAACTATGCTGACCATTTGAAATGTCCAGATTTTGCTAAGTTTGGTTGCTGGATCTTAGGACAGTGCTTCATGTTGAAAAATAAATCCCTAAAGAGTCCCTGGTTTTCATGGCCCACTGTTTATAACTCCTGTTCATTTAATACCACAGGAGTTTGGATAGGTTATTGCAAGACAGTTTTCTTTTTTGTTCCAAGAAACGACTTTTTCTTTCCATGCCTTAAAGAAAACTTATCTTGATACCCATCCTGAAATTCCACATTAAGTCCACATCTTCAGCTGCCCCTTTAAAGGGCCAATAAAGTACTTAAAGATTAGGAAAAGGTTATTTATGTAATGCATATATAAACAGTAGTTTAGAGATTCTGTTTACAGCAGGACATTGAGAATAACTGGTCAAGTACCTCTTTCATCCACCTCGGGTGTTTATGGAATATAATCACAGGACATGAGTTGCAAGAGATTCCAGCTTATACAGATGGGCAGTTACAGTACAACACTCACAGGTACAGATACAAGAACTGCATTGACGTTGTCCCAAAAAGTATTCTAAAAGTGCTTCTCCAAACGGTTCCATGTGTGGAATGCAAATACTGTACAGGTAAGAGACAGATTTTCTTCCATGGAGTGTAAGTTTGTGTCAAACGCTGGTTTCTGTTCGTGTCAAACGTTGGTTTCTGTTCGCTGTTCCCTCCCGCCGCAGCCCGCGTGCTCCATGCGCTCGCCGTCGGCGCTGAGCTCGCTGGTGTCCATGCTGCAGTCCGACTCGCAGTCCGACTGCTCCATCTGCTCCATCTGCTCCGGGGCAGCCTCAGCCTCCCCCCGGGCCACCCTGCGGCCACCGCGGCACACGAGGGAAGGAGCCTCCAGCCCGCCGGCCTCGCCTGCACGCAGAGCCTTCTCCTTGGCCTGCCGGATGCAGTTAAGCCACTGCTGCTTGTTGAAGGAGTCATTGGCTTGGAGAGAGTGGGTCTGGCTTTGGGATCCATTTTTGAAGCTGACTCTAAAGAAGTTTTTGACTGAAAGAAACAATAGATATCAAATCCCTGAATGCTATGGCTGAAAGGATTTTATAATCGAAGAATATATTTAAGTAACCTGCACAATCTTTGCCTTAAGGTTGGACAAGACCATGTCAGACCAAACAGAAGAGTTGGGGTATCTCCTTGTTTCTGGGAGAAGACCACAGAACACACAAACACTTCTAGTAACTTCATATTGCTGGATTAAATAGTTTTGGTTCTGCCATGCATGAGTTATCAATAAAGCTTTAAGTGAATCAGCAAGATGAAGACTTCTCCCACACTTTAATGCCTCTCCTACTTCTAAGCAAAGCAGATTTCCAGAACCTTCACTGAATTCAGTGTCCTTGTGCCAGCCAAAGACTGCCTCATCTCTTCCATTCATATCACGAATACAGTGGATAGATACAAAAACCCCTTGAAGTTTTGACCAGATGAGATTTAAAGGACCCTTGTAATAGAAAAAGCATCTTCATAATATACTTAACTGGAAGGACATTAACATGAATAGCTGCAGTCTTGACCCTGAGTAGTACAGTATCTGCCAGCTTAAAGAGTTATGGAATAGCAGTGAGTGTCTCCAGTACAAGGAAAGGCAAAACAGCTGAAGCTTAAGATTTCAAAATACACTTGGCTTATAACTTCGCAGTTTTGCCACTACAGTCTGTACGTTATCCCCTTCTTAGTTCAGTACAGGAGCAGGTGTGTGGAGAAATTCTATTACCAACATAGCGAGCTTTGAGAAAGACTCGAAAAGAAACAACTTAGAACATAATAAACCAGTTTGAAACAAAAATCAACATGCTGGATGGGCACAATTTTAGAGAAAACACTCTGACATCACATTGGCAGGTATCTCAAGGTTACGATGACCCTAGGTGAGCAGATGCAGAGGGCTGTACACGTACTTCTCTCGTTGTTGCTGAACGCTCCCCGTATGGAGCCGCCCAGGCGCACCTCCCCGTCCTGCAGGTCCTCCAGCAGCAGCTCCCGGACGGGCATCGGCGGCCGGTACAGCTGGTAACAGAGCCGCTCGCTGTGGGCCACGGCCCGCGTGATCACCAGCACCTCTTCAAAGAGGAACACATGCAGTTTCTGTTAAAAGATTAATGCAAAATACAGCTTTATTCCTTTCTTGAAACATCGTTCAACCAAATGGAACAAATAAAGTTCGCCACAAAAGGAAAATTGCCAGCTTCTTCCTGCTGATTTGGTATTGAACAGCTTGATCTTTGTCAGGTGGACCAGGAAGCAGCACCTGTTTCATCTTTCCCTCTCAGCTGTGTGGTACACCATGACCCTTCCACTGTATGCATGAACATGCTACATAGAAGCAGTTCCAGAGCTGACAAAATGCACTGCTTGCTTTGCTGCTTTTTAAAATAAATTTTCCCTAAGTTTTATTTGCTTCCGTAAGTGTCATAAATATCATACTTCCATGAGTGTCAGCAGTGACAAAAAGATCTTTTTTCATTGTTTGTCCATTCAAAAGTTCTATTTAACATTGGGGAGGGGAAACTCTAGGAAAGACTATGTCCTCCTTTACTAATATCACATCTTTTTTTTCTTCTTTTTTTTTTTTCTTCTTTTTAACTGAAAGCTCAGATTGTGAAACTTATCAATAGTGCAGTGTCCCTGTCCCAGAGACTGGAATTCAAAGTACCAAATTTCTCTGGTCAATAAATTAACCCTGATTTCAACAAAGAGTCAAGTAAAGAATTTTAATAACCACAGCCTTTGAAAAATTTAATATCTGTTGATATATTTTGTGTGTTCTTTATAGACATTAATATCACATCTCTGAGACCAGAAATATGGGGGTTTTTCCTGCAAGTATTCAAATTGATCAGATTTACAATTTATCCAGGATATTGTTAGGCCCCATAAGAGAAAGAGATACATATAAGCTTATTATCTCCCTATACAGATATTTAACTACTAACAAAAAAGATGAGTTTTATATATAATAATTAATATTTATCAACTTCCTACATATTAAAGAGTGATGTTTCTCTGTGTGTGCTCACAGCTCTTTTAGCTGTCATGCAAAATGAAGGTATCTTTAAAAGTTATTTATGACAAAATATTTATTCCTTACCACTCCCCTGTTGTTCTTCAGTTCCCCATGACAACACACAGTACGTGAATTATCAATCAATGAATCCCTTTGGCCTTCTTCAAGATAAATAAGTCTTTCTTTGTAGTACTGGCATTCAGATTCACCAGTCTTTATGTTGATTTCAGCCACAATGCCCTGAATTATATTTATCTGCAGAAACACAAGGAAAACACATGAATTTTAATTGTCCATTTTAATTGTCCATTAACATGATGTTAATCATGTCCAATACTCAGCTGTTCATGTAAGTATTTGCATTTTCGTATTTTATGGAGTGTCCCTTAATTTACTAATAACCTAAAACTGCTATCATCTCCTAAAAAACCCCAAACCCAAAAGTAACTCACAGCTTCTTCCAGGTGCTGTTGATCTGGATGATCATTTGGTGTGTGTCTTAAAATTTCTCGGAGCAGCAGTGGGTATTTAACCAAACGGCTTCTGGGGATGTCGAGGAAATTCCAAAGGTCCAGTTTGCGGCTGAAAGGAGACTCCAGGCAGCGCTGCAGGAAATCCTGCACTCTGTGATCTTGTTTCTTGTGATCCAATAAAGCTTTGGCTGCTACCTGATTGCTGCAGTAGCTGTCATAGGAGTTCAGGCATGGAAGCTGAGGAAAGAATAAATCATTCTGCAGCTGAAGCAAAGCACGATTTCCTGCACTGAAAGGTTCAGGTGATTCAGGATGTCAGAATTCATGCTGAGACTCTTTTAGCTGGAGATTTATCCACAGTTTATTGATGTAATGTTTCCACCAAATACAACCCTTACAAGGGTCCTCAGACCACCTTGTTCAACATTTAAGTAATTCAGAAGCACTTGTCCATCACTCAGATCCTACAGATCTCCAATACTATTGCAAAGCATTAAAAATATAAATTACTTCAGACTGAGCACTATTTAGTGCAGACAACAGTTGAACACAGAAGCCTGGCTTTAATTACAAATGGAAATAAAAACCTAGGAATGAGCACTCCCAAACCTGGCCTTTTTCAGATCAGCAAATTTCTAAAATCAAACTTCTATACTGCTTGCAGGCACTTTAACCAAACTAAGATGACAAAAATGTGCCTTATAAATCTGAAAAAAAATAGCTTGTCTGTTGATTAGAGCAGTATCTCCATTTACAAAACCTGCTGTATTAACACACAATTATATGCAAAATCTTTCAAAAAAGGAAATTATACTTGAATATATTTGCACCAAGAGAAGTTCACTGATGTTCAAAACACACCAGAAAATATATTCTAAATTACTTTATGCAAAGGAAACTGAAATAATTTTGACATTTACAAATCACTTATCATTAACTATTTGCATTATATACTGGTAGTGATCATGCTTCCTTTGTTGACCATAGGCCACACTTTCACACAGAGCTGCTAAATGTCATTATTTAATTCCTTGAAAATTTCAAGCCCTTTTTTTCCGTGCTAAATTTCATTACTTACATTTACTTAAAAGCATACTTCTCACATATCTAAAACCAAAAATAGCTCTTTTTTATTACAATGAACAATTTTATCAACAAAACTAACAAAAGCTATTTTCAGTGTTTATGCTGTTGGATGCTAGTGAACATGAATGTATCAGCTTCATCTTTTGTGAGGCAGCAGCATCTCTCTTGTATCTCTGTCTGCCTTATTTTAACAAAGTTCTAGAAATCAGTACCTTTGAAAGCACTAACAACTACCTGTTACCTTGGATTGGAACAGAATGACATCCTAGGCTAACTGGGGAGTGCCCTTGTACAAATATGACTTTTCAAGGAAACCAGAACACAAACAGGGTCAGATTCTTAAAGGACCTACGTAAGAAAAACTCTAATCTGACTCTTGATTTTTATTTAAATTATATTGAATAGTGCTCAACTCCTGAATAGCAAAAGCTTGAAAAAACAATATCCTAGTCTACATCTTTTCATGGAAAATCCCTGAAAAGAGAAAATATTTTATTATGTCTCTAAATAGTTGCCTTACCTTTTAAAAGTATTTTAATATCTTTTTGCCATGTTACACAAGATATAAAGGAAATTGTCTGATAAAAACTACCTTACAGCTCCAAACTAAAGTCCCAAAATTGGTTATAAACTCTGCCTTACCCAACCCACGAGGATGTGGCCAACATGTTCTGTTGATCCATCAGGTTTCCTGACTTCTTGAAGTCGTCTAAGGAGATCTGATTGTGATTAGAAAAAAAAGAACAGATACCTCACTTTAATAAACCTGATGACTTAAATCTATGTGTAGTAATTATGCAGACAAAGACTATTTGAGTTTTACCTTCATGCAAAGGAATTAGAGAGTCCAGTGTTCCAAAAATTTGGTTCAACTCTTGCTCTGTCATTATGGAAAGCTTAAGCATTGGGTCATGATAAGCCTGAAAAGAAAAACAAGCATTTGCGGTTTGTTATGTGCAAAATTCCTTATAGAATTTAAAGCTCCCTGTAAGTAGGTTTCATAACCATATATTAAACTATCAATTTCAGATTAAAAAAAAAAAAAAGGCAGCACATTTAAGTGTTTCAGAAAGAATGGGAAGATAGAAATATGCTTTGGATTTTTTTCCTCTTTTACTGTCTTAGCAATTATAAAAAACAAAGATTGTTTTAAATACGTTATGAACCAATTAGTACTGTTTGTTGTGGTTTGGGTTTTGGTTTTGTTTTTTAAACATACCTTTTTTGCCAACTTCAGATCTTCTATCAAGTCTTCTTCTCCCTGGGAAAGTTCAAAGATAGCCTGTAAAAACAGACACAAATATTATAAAATATCTTTATTTAATCTGTGCTCCACTTGCTGGGTTGATGTTATATTTTGAACAGCTGTCTTAACAGCATTTCCCTGCTAAATTTCTTTATTTCTACAGAAATAAAGTAAGGCCTTATTCCATAAATACAGAATCAAGTGCAGTGTTTTTTAAAACAGTTATACCAGAATGTTCATTAAATGCTTATCTCAAACAGCCAAAGAATTATTTTTTTCCAAAGGGATGTGTTCCCAGATGGAGGAAGCTACATTCATTGTGGAGTTTTGACGTGACTGTACCTTAACCACTTACACAACTGCCTGCACAGGAGTTTGTGTGTTCCATTTAACCCATGCAGTGGCAGCAGCTACAGGGGGTTCTACCAAGTAGAAAACAGATCTTACTTAAAGCATTTCTTTGGTACTGAGCACTTTTATTTTGGTACCAGTTCGTTTTTTTGATACAAAGGCCGAGCTCTAGTTAACTGTTGGCTGATGTTAGTTACTGCTCTTGAAGCACATTGGAGACCTTAAAGCTGGCAGGTTAGAAATAACAGTGCCCTATTTCACTGGTTTATCAAACCCCTATTGCTATTAACTTATTGCATGATTTCCTCCAACTGGGGTACACTAAGAGTTAAGGATATTTTGGGCTGGAATTCCTTGCTTTACAGTCAAGGCTTTCAACCAGTATAAATCATGGAAGCCCATCCCCAGCTGGAGCAGATTCCTGGGGTTCAGGACACAAATTCTGCCAGGTTTGCCATAGTGCAGCTCAGAGGCTGCAGGTCAGCTGTCCCAGTAAAGCACACAGGATAGGAACAAACACCCAGCAGAACCCCCCTGGCAAAACTTCCTGGGATTCAGCTCACTTATTTGGGTTGTGCCAAGGATCCTGGCTCCTGCCCCCACACAGCAGTGACTGCTATATGCTTGCAAACAGTTTCTACAGTTTGTTTTTCAATAAGCTGCCTTTGAAGTTCTCAATTACAAATTTATTTCCTATGAATTCTCATACAATGTTAAAATTTGTACAAGAAACGCTTGTCAGTGCTGTCATTTGATTTATGACTCAGTCCCTGAAGTACTCTCAGGGAGACTTACATGCTTTGTTGATACTGCTAGAAATTTCTTTAGAAAATAAAAATATCTTGATTCTGAAGGAGTTCTGTGTTGCCTGTAATACAAACTATTTAATAGACTTTGTCTTGTCTGACACATAAAAACCACTGGCATGCTTCTTTTTCACTTTAGAAGACACATCTTTTGATCTTTCTAGCACTGGAAACTTCCTCAAAGACAGTCTTTTCCAAAAGGGAAATGATGGTGCATTTTTGTGTGTATGTATCAGCTGATGAACAGCATGCTCACCTCTCATTCCTAGAACAAAATGGAACACCGAAATATCAACCATGACACCAGAAAGTGTCAGACAGGACAAGTACACACACACAGCCAGTCACAGGACAACACATCTCAGCAACTTTGGGTTTGTTAAGGAAATACGATGAGCTGGTTTTCACAAAGAATACATTCATCTAATACAGCTTGAGTCATAAAGACTAGGGATGGAATTCTGCTTCCAGTGGAGGTGGTGACACGTTTTAATTGCAGGACATCTTCAAGTGCTATCCCAAAGCCTATGAGCATTGCCAAGCTCACGCTTTAGAGGCAACCTTTGAACATGAAATTTACTGTTAAAAAAATACCAAAAAAAATTTAAAAAATAAAAAAATATATATAGCTATACCTCTTGGCGCTTGATTTCCTTGGATGTAAGCATGTGATTGACACAGACATCAAAGGTCTCACTCCACAGTTTGCTGTCCCTCCTCTTTGTGTTAGCAGGGGGCCCGTTTCGGGCCCAGGGCCGCGGGCTGAGCAGGTCGGGGCGGCTCTCGCTGCGGAAGCTGATGGAGCGCTGGGAGGAGAGAGTGGGGCTCGTGTTACAACAGCTTCATGCTGCCCTCTCACTTTTCTCATTTGCTAAGGAATTCATATACACAGTTCGGTACAACAAATAAATGCTCTCTGATTCGTTTTGACTTTGAACTTCATAACAACATTTAGTACCAGGAATGTAAGAGAAATGACTTCAATAGATCTTCAAGGGAGGGCAGGACCTCCATTCCTGCAGTGAACTCTGTCCATGTCCTGTCCTCAACAAGTACAAAACTTCTGCAATGCATTCCCACCCAACAAGCACCAAGAGTGAACTACAGGGATACTGCAGAATGGTGCAGCACACTAACCTAACAGAACTGATCAAATACAGCATTTTAATTCAGTAAACAGACAGAATTACTCATACATTCCACATCTGCTTCATCAAAAATTTAGAATTAATGCAGATATTAAACACTCTACCAATGTGTTTCAGCATCTACTATGTGGTCTGATCCTAAACTTCAATAGGGCAAATTTCAATGTTAGGAGAGACCTGAGAGTTCTGATTGCCTGTAAACTCTTACAAGAATTTCAGGCTAAGGATGGATACTTTATGCTCTTACTGTTCTATTTTGAAACAGTTTCTTTTCTGCTTCTTTAAAATTAGAGACTTCTTTTTGAGGTCATACCTCTGAAATGCTTTAACTATTTCACATAGTTGAAATACTCTACATTTTTATTGTTATGCAAAACCTGCCTTACATAACACAATCATCTTTCAATTGCCTTGGGTAAGAATATTAAAAAAAAAAATTCTCTCAATTTCCAGGTTGAAAGCAGCATATACAAAGGACAATATTTGAAATTCTTCTCTGAAGATAAGAGCCCATGAATGGCAAACAGTGCCTATAAATACTATGTTTTTATACCATATCAGAAGACATGATATTAATAAAAACCTGTCTTTTAACAGAAGCCATTCTGAGTCCTACTTGGAATTGAAAAAGACCTTAACAGTAAACACACCCCCCTCCCCTTCCAAAACTTTGCAAGTCAGGTGCTAGTCTTCTTTCAAGAGTTAAGAAGATAAAGAAACACATGTGAAATTACATGCTTAATTTACACGTGTTATAATGAGGAATCATGGAGCAAACTCAAATTAGGACTGTGTAATTAAAATTCACATATACTGACAGAATGTTCCTCCCTGCTGCATAAGAACACTCCATACAACTCTCCACAGCCCTAAGCTGTCCTCATCAGGCAGAAGGGGCATAGTGGCTAAAAGATTCAAAATGAAACCAAACTCCCCAAAATCCTGCTTGCTTGTTTGCTTAGCATCCTTGTTACCTAGAGACAATAAGTATGTATTGTAATTGATTTCTGTCATACATCAGCCTTTTCATTAACCATACAAGGTGCACCTTGCTTAATAAGGGGCACAGGACTGAGGTTAATTATTAGTGGAATAGAGCCCTAAACAGAAGTTCTACCAAAAAAATTTTAAAACAAGTTTGAAGATAGTCTGATGTTGTCTTTGCTTTGTACTTGTCAAGAGGGGAAAAAAAAATCAGTCATGTGATAGAATCCCGTGATGGAATTGCAGGAATGTCAAAACAGCACTTCTACATCTCCAGTCTTTTAAAAATATTTTCCTAGTTTCTGGCTTCCTTAAAAAACATGTCCCACACACTGTTTAAAAATTATGGCCCTGTGGGATGATTAGAATTTTCATATAATTCCAAAAACTAAAGCCCCTAATCTTGTTTACCATATTTCTCTGGTGGCAACAGATTGCCCTGGCTGTTACAAGACTGTTCCTTGATGGGTCTATGTGTTACTGATGTTAATTAATGCAATTAACAACCCTTCATTAGAGCTGCAGTAAAGCAAACACCTTCATGTAGTGGGTGAAGGCCACTACTGATCAAAGCCCTGGCATTCAGAACTGATGTTAAAAACAATTTTCTTCTTGAGGATTTTTAGAAATTTCTGGTGTCCTAAGATAGATGAAAGTAATTTGGACTCCCTGCTTAAATTCAAGACACACTGATGAAAACTGAAATTGCAGAGGAAGCCAGCCAGACTTCAATTTCTTTCTTCAGCATCAGCTAGAGTTCTTTTTCTGTTCCTATTTTCTGCTTTAAGCCAAACAGCACAGCTGTAAATAAGACCAGGCAGATCATCACAATCATTAGCTAGGGTTGATGGAGACTGAAAATACAGCTATGAAATAAACTGGCTTCCCAGGTGGATTGACAAATAAGAATATCTGCATTAGGTATAAAATACCTATTAGCATTAGGTATCCTGCAGCTACACAGACAGACTCTGGCAGAGATGAAGCTAACAGCATTTTAGTAGTCAGCTGGTCTACACTGCCCTGCATGACAGAAACAGAATGACTACAAATAGTCAATAACAAAAAAAAAAAAAAATTAAAAAGAAAAAAAAGTGCCCAGAAAGAAAACCAGAAAGACTTTAAATATTTTTTACTTGGAATCCTTATGAAAAAAAGTATTGAAAGTGGAAAATTGGAATAAAGTTAAGTATACACAAAAAAAATCAAATACTTCTATAATCAATAAAACATGCAAAACATGGAAAGTTGCTAAGAACATATCTTAAAAAAAACCTACACAAATCCCAGCCAGAAATGTTTCTCCTCATGCTGCATGCTGCAAGTCCATTAATGTAAAGTGGAAGTTACATGTACAGAGGTAAGGAAAATGATGCACAGTAAGTTTATTTTTCCTCTTACATGTATCTTCCATTTAGAAGAATATCTAAGGATGTTTGTTTGAAATGCTTGAAATATTTGAAATACAGCAATCTCAGAATTTTCTAACTCCTTTTACTGATGCTGTTGGAGTGGTCTTTTTAGATGGATGTTCTGTTGACTTTGTTTTTTTTTTCTTTCGGGGAAGAAGTTGGTTTTTCTGCATGTTGTGGTGATGACAGTAGTTTTCTTCATTTTACACACACAGAACATCTAGCAGCAATGCAAAAAGAAACATGGATTTTGACTGAAATAATAATGAAGACACATAAAAGTTCACCCAATAAGAAAAATCAATTATTTTTTCTTTTTTACAGGAGATCACATGATGAAAAAAAAATCTATACTGTTCTCAAGACACGGTGACAGCTATGTCAAAACATAATAAAGTGAAACAGCCATACATACTTCCCAGAATGTTTCTAAATAATTGCAAGTGGAACACCTGAGCACAAGGTCAGTCTTTTTTAGTCCCTGCTCTATATCTATTGAGAAAATCAGATAAGAAGTCAATTTACAGCCAGGACATCACCAGCAGGATTTGGTGAACATAGAAGCTGATTTCTCTTCACAGCTCCTTCAAGCACATAGTTGGAGTGAATGGTATAAATAACATCACTATTTAATCTGCTAATTAAAATATATTCTTATGGTCAATATGAACAGAGCAAAACAGATGCTTGCAAGAGTTGGACTTGCAACAAAGCCATTATTTTCCTTCCAATTTTTGACAAAATTTACCCTGAAACACATTAATATAGCTCTCATCTTGGGAAGCTGCTACTGCATACATGAAAGGATAGTTGTTTTGGTTAGTCTGAAAGCACTTTATTAAATACAATATTGTCCTGGACACTGCACTGTGCAGTCCCAGAGGCCTTCCCTGCAGAACAACAGCACAGGTACCTAAATGAGGCCAACAGCTGCCTCAGGCTGTGGAAAGGGAAGCACCGGGCTCAGCAGCAGTTCAGCCAAAAATTAAATCCCTTTCCACACTCCTCACAACTGGAACTGATGTGGCCCTTCCAGAGTCAGGCCAATTTCTCCTGGAGGCAGATTCTGCAGGAGATTCACAAAGCCCAGGGGATACAGGGAGCTCTGCTCGAGTCACGCAGACCGCACCTGCACCAAGCCAGGCTGGGGGTGCAGGCATTTGGCTGATCCTCCAACCCCGTGCAGAAATCTGAACTTCCAACATTACAGGAACCAAAGACTGCAAAACCAGTGTCAGAAAACCCTGTAATATCCATTTTCTAGGTAATTACCACTAGAGAAAAATGGGGCTCTTGTTTCTTGTAAGATTCTAAAGTTTTCTTTCTTTCCTCCTTAACAGGTAACTTCAGTAAAGCTCTGATTTAGGTAGTTTTGATTAAGGAACATTTCTAACACATTCACGTTACTTTTGGAGTTCCTCTTGAAGAAACTAAGCCTGTTAAATAACTTCCTTTAGATCTTTTACATGCCTTCTTACATAAACTGTTTTAAAGAGGAAACAGTGGCTTTCTAGGCCAGACCCAGTGCAGTGCTGCTCCCAGCTGTGACTTGCAACAGGAGTTGAGCACCCCAATATTTTGCCATTTCTAGGTCTGAAGGCACAAAGGGTTTACAAACTAAAGTTTCATTAGTCTCTAAGTATGTTCAGTTTTACACACCTAATCTGTAACATAGAAACTGCATTTAAAATCTGTTTGCCCTTTATTAATATTCATCATCAGCTTTGGAAAATTACTTGGAAATTTCCAGTTGTTCACTAACTCTTTTGTTTAGGTAAGGTCAAAGTTCACTCTACAGGAGGAAATTTAGGCAGTCCTACCTGACTGACTATATCAAAAATAACATTTTCAAAGAAACCAACCAACATTAATACAAAGCATTGTGGAATAGTCTCTTCATCAAATTTAAAAAACAACGATATTCATGTAGTAAACAATTTTTATATGCTACAGGTGCAATGGTTTTCTTAGTGGTAAACGAAAAACAGAGAAATGGTTTTTTCAAGGTGAGAGTTGTGAGTTCTAAGCTGAGTGCCTTGTGGCCACAAGGTGCCCAGGCCTGTTTGGCACATTTTGGGGGGGTGTCCATGTGCACCCCTGCTCCGGGACGGCTGCAGGGAGCTGTGGGAGCAGCAGGAATTACCTGCAGGGTCTGGCTGAAGCGCTTCAGCGGAGTG
The DNA here is from genome assembly GCA_013397915.1 of Daphoenositta chrysoptera. NCBI lineage: Eukaryota > Metazoa > Chordata > Aves > Passeriformes > Daphoenositta > Daphoenositta chrysoptera. The sequence continues at coordinate 1,389,346 of VZRO01007562.1, forward strand.
GCGCGCACGGGAGGGAGGAGGCTGGCCAGGGACGTGACTCTGGAGAGAGGCTTGACCCGTTTGGTACTGGGCTCCTGCAGCACAGGGAGGAGGAGGGAAAGGGAAAAAAATCAGGGGAGTGTGAGCATAATCAGATAAAGCTTGCTAACGGTTCTGCTGATTTTCCTAAGAAAGCATTTGCAGCAAAGTGTGTTTGCAAACCTGGTCTGTAATTAGAGCAGTAAATAAACAAAAGCAGTTTCAAATGCTGACAGTGACAGATTGCTCTTGGCTGGTACATACAGGCCCTGGAAACAGCTGGAAAATGTAATGTTGGAGAAGTTGGCATAACCAGGAACAGGGGAAGGGAGGTAAAGAAAGACAAAATCATTTGATTATTTTAACTCATTCTTAGTAGAGAAATTTTCAGCAGTGCTCTGCAGGTAATGCATATTATAATATTCTTCTCACTGAAAGGAATACTTTCAAATATAAACAATTGTTTGTGCCTTTGCATCTGGCACTGTCAGCATGTGACTCTATTCAGTTAAATGTATTTTCTTCCAGAATATATAATTTAGACAGAAATCTCTAACTCTTATTGTTTTGAATGCATGTTCTTATGAAAATACTCACATATACAGGCAAACACATTAATAAGATGCTTACATATACTTATTTTTTGCATAGAATATAAAGAAAAATTAAACAAAAATCTACCGTAAAGCACTCAATTAAATGTTGTTCTTTTCATATATATTTTAACAGCACAACAGCACTCTAAGTAATGTATAACCAAAATAATATGCCAATTGTCCTGCAGATATATATATATTAAAAAAAAGTAACAGAAATTGTAACACAGAAAAAAGTGATTATAAATACATAAAAATAGAACAGTTACCCTTGGTTTCCTAACCTCCATCTGACATTTAATGGATCTCGAACACTACATGCAAAAGGCAACAGAAAAAGAGCCAAACCTTCCAAGTGAAGTTAAAAACCCCATCCAACACCATATTTCAAGGACATCCTAAAGCAGTTCATCTTTCTTTTTCAGCCATGCTTATAAAGTTTGTGTAGGTTTGCTATGCCTCCAATTGTCTGGACATAGCTTTAAGAAAATGAAGCATGCCTATTATCCTCTCCTTCAGAAACAGAAATCCTTCTGGAAATAATGCAGAACTGTCATCCTTCTTGATACCAAAAAAAATTTATCTCAGCAGCGATGATCACCATCTGTATCACTGGCAAGAAAAATTCTCTTCCATTAGTGCAGCAACAGAGGAAAGGTGAGAAGCAGCTACATATTTAATTTACTTCTCAGCAGGCAGACCTGGAAATCCACAAAAGCCAGCTGAGATGAGCGACAAAGTGTTTAACCCTCTAGCAAAAATAACGTATTCCATCACACATGACACCTGGCATTAAAGAACTGTAGCAGTCTAAAGCAAGTTAAATCCTTCTCTTCATCACTGCACTGTTATTCATAACCCTCCCTTTTCAGCAACCACGTCTTTGAGGCAGGTTTCAGAAGGAGCATTTTTTACGTCACTGCAGCACCACTCGCATACTTATCTCCAGCAGCAGCATCCCACCCCCTCCCCCACTCCCCAAAAAAAGAGGAAAAATCTTGGAGATTCCAGTGCCAATCTTCTCAAAGTGGTGGCACGGCCATGAGCTGTTTCTGGCTGTGATGGTTCCGAGTGCAGGTGCCCAGGTGAGAGCCCGTGGCAGAGGCAGCTGGGCAGGAACGGAGCTGCACTGCGGTGCCAGGGCAGGAGCCCGGGCGGGCAGGGCCGTGCCAGCAGCACAGCTCCTGCCAGCAGCTCTGCCCCAGCAGCACGGGGCACGGGGCACCAGCACCCAGCCCAGGGCAGAATCTGGAAACCAGCACTGTGTGCACTTTCCAGGAGACAGGGAGAGGAGGATTAGGATTAATAGAAATTATTACTCCTTCTTTATGCTGTATCCTTTCTGATATCCATTGCCCCCATCCATTTCATCCACTAAATGCTGAGGCAGTGTAGTTTTACTACTGTTCATCATGAATGTACCTTACTGAAACAGAAACTGATTTTCAAGATAAAGTCCAAGCAGAGTTTCAGCCACCATCAAACACAAAAAAGATCTTCTGGAACCTCTTGCTGTGAGCCACTAGAGGCCAGCTGTTCTCCCAGCAGGCAAAGTCACGTCAGGTAACTGCAGTCCTGCCCTTCTGTGTCAGCACCCCACCCTGAATTCCTCATGCAGTGTTTCGTGTTCTGATTTCACATGAAAAATTCTGACCAGAATTCAGAACAGTTAAATATACAGTTCAAATTAGAATTCAATTTTATGGAAAGAAATCAGCATTATTACAGGATTCTCTCAAATAGCATTACTTAAGATAACTTCAGAAGCCTGAGACTTAACACCTTTACCAATGAGTTCTGAAAGAAAATCTTGTTAATCATAAATTCTTAAGTATGAGAAAAGCTTTCCTGAATACTCCCAACATGATTTTCACCTTGCATTAGAACCTGTGGGGTAGGTTAAGATACAGAGCTGGAAGTGAAAACTGATCAAATTTTAAGTGTTCCAGGTCATTTTATTCAGAGAAGTCTGACAACAAAAGCCATCAGCACTGAGTCACCCTTTCTACTGTAGAAAAATGCAGTTTGTACAAGTAAGGCTTTGACTGTGCAATGAAAATACAGCACTACCAGAGCAATTCTAAAACTGTCAGACAGTAATACTGGAACTGCTGCACATTTGATTACAAGATTTCTGCTGTACTGTCTACATCCATTCTGCCTCTGCCTCCCCTTTCATCAACACCCTCATTCTCAAGCTGTGTCACCTCTCCAAACCAGCACTGCAGAGAAGCTGAACAAACTGCTGAGACCAATTATGTAGATAAGGAAAACTTCCACAGTCAAGGGCAAGTTTTGAACAGGTGGGTGTTTTTCTCACCAAGGACTCTGTTTGTCACAGCCAACAAAACAAACAGAAAGAGGAGGAGGCTGTGTGCACTGTTCTGCTTTATCCAGAGATACTGACCAGAATCTGTACTTGCACATTAGTCCAATATGGTCATTATTTCACTAATTTGTCTCTGAAAACCCTGCAACTTTCCAGTTAACCAGGAGTCCCACAACCACCAGTATCCTTCGGGGTATGAATCTTGAACTGTGTCTGCCCAGCGTGAGCAGGCTCCAGTGAGGACTCGCTGCACTGGGAGAATGAACATCAGACTTCAGACCTGGACTCTGAGTGTGCTCAGAAGACTCAGAGCTACCAAAGTCATCACTCCCCCTCTCCTCCTGCCTCCCCTCTCACAGCTCAGGGAATGTAGAAATAGAGGGATCGAGAGATAGGATTTAAAGGCTGGATCCATTTGCAACAACCATCACCCGTCCAGGCTGGGAACTGGGTCAAATTATGACACAAAAAATTCAGGAGTTACAATGTTTTGCCTGACCTTTTAAAGCCATTATTATTGGTATTTTAAAAAACTTATTCCAGAGTTTTGAAATTATTGCATGCTAGACTGTATTTTCAGAGTTATGAAGGCTTGCCAAAGCAATACGGGAAGTAAGTTTAAAAAAAAAAGATCGAGACTACAGTTTGGCAGAGTTTCCAAAATGTGGAGCTGGTATATGTGAACAAGTAACATTAATCTGACAGGGCTTTAAATTTGATATAAGGCTAAATAAAGCTGAGGGAAACATGAGTGCAGGAACTTCAAAGGCTGAACAGTCAAGTGAAGTCAAATTAATACCTGGCTAGGCTAGAACAAAGAGCAGATGTCTTTTGGAGGGAGCTGTATATTTGAACTCAAGATGACTTTGGTAACATTTGAATTCAGAGAAAAAAGTTTAAGCTGGAAATACCATGAATACATGCAGCCTCAGAAAGAACTTGAAACTGTGAACAAACTGATAAAAGAAGCAAATCCATGTCCAAAATACAGATGGTTCAAAAACCAAACAGTGGACATTTCACACAACTACTATGTCCTTAGTACATTTTTATAATACACTTTTCTGGAGAATTAGTAGGAAGAAAGAATAATCACAAAGGCATAATCAGTGATTATCACCAGTTTAAGATGGGAAGCTATCAGACAAGAAGCTTCAAAGATGCCATACCTCTAATTAGACATGAAGGACACAATGCTTCCAATTGCTTCTTCGTTCTAATTTACTCTTTTTATATATGTACAATTGTATCTCCAGTATCTTCTATATATTAAACTAACCCAGTGGTTTAGACTACTGAGTAAGCAAGGAAAGCTCTATCTTTCAACCTGTAACTCTCAAAAAACGACCCTTCTGGTGTGGGACGGCAGGAAAACACAGCAATCAGCTCCAGCTACAGCATTACTGGGAAGCCACATTGAGAGGAGTACCAGCTGCCAGCTCCCTTTTCAGTAAAATTTAAGTCTTTTTGCCTCGCAAAACTGAGTGATATCTTGCTTTCTAAACTGTGACATGGTCATTTCAAGATGACAACATCCTGGCAAAAAGATAACCTTTGTATCATTATTTTGGGTCTGATGCACACAGATTACTATTTAAAAGCCTGAATCTTAGCACACAGCACCTGCTCCCAGGGCAAGCTGAGCATTCAAACAGCCAGGGAAGTGTGTTAAAGCAGAAGATCCTGTGAAGAATTAGGCACTTACATGAGCTGCAATGCACTGACAGCTAAGTTCATGCTATTTTTGCTCCTTCATTAATGAAACGGGCACCTAATAATGGTTATATTGTATCCAAGAACACACTACACAGATATGAAAGCTTCTAGAAGGCTATATAGGGGAAGAAGGTAATACTTTGGTGCTCTTCATCAGCAGAATAAAAAAATTCCTCTTTTACTATCATATGTAAAGAATGGAATTTTCCCAAAGTTCAAAGCAGAGTGAGTTAAACCCATTTAACTGTATCTATCAGTTTTTGATACATTATCATTCAAGACCACCCAAAGCTTAATTATTACACTTTGATGGATAAATTACTCTAGCAAAAGACTGATTTTCATTTCCTAACAAACAGAAAGAAAGGACACAAAAAGAATGAGGCCAAATTCCCTTCATATTGCCCTAAGAACATCAGAACCATTGACCTGGATAACACATGCTGAATAATCGTCTAGGTGCCATATAAAAGGTTTTCACTTGCTCCAGTACCTCACTTCAAAATTCTTCCCCTCTGAGCCCCTGGAGGGCTTACCACTGATTTCCTGCCAGTGAAGAGCAAATGTATGTTCACTGCTACTATGATTGTTTTTCCACCTGACTCTCCCATCTCTTATCAGCAACTTCAACAACAGTCTCCATGTCGGAGGACTGGTGCTGAATCCGACAAACAAGGGAAAATGTGTCCCTGAAGGGCCATTATTTTTGTGTCTGCTGCACTACTGTGACCAGGATATTGTGTTGATTTTTCTGATTGTATTTAAAACCAAACTCAACAAAAGGAACTTACAGAGCTTTTTAAGGCAGCCCAGAAAATAAGTGCTGTGTGAAAACTGGTACAGAAACTTAGCATTTTAGAATATTAGAATTTATCCTGTTTAACCCTCAAAGGCCAGCTGACCTTCTCTCAACCCAAAGTAGCTGAAATCGTCAGTGCCTGTTGGAATCCCAACTTACTGGAGTTCAGCAAGTTCTGAGACATTTACAGCAGTAATTCTGGATTTGGGGTAGCTAACTGACTTAACATTTTATAAAAGACATGCTGGTTACCTTTTTTCCTTTTTTATGTGAATCAGGACAAACAGATACCCAAAGCATTCATTCTGTGCTATGGGAGCATTCATTAGGGAAAAATGTTTTAACTTAAATTAGTCTCAGGAGTGTTAAGAGTGTAATAAATAGAAGACACTATAAATTGAAACAGTACAGTAACCTTTGTTTCAAATCTAATTCACAAGCAGTGCCAGTAAACTCAAACAGAACCACTCTGTTTCAGACTTCATGTAACTGGCTATATTTCCATACGCCTTAAAGGTTTCCATACTTTAAACGTTATTAGTGTTTAGTCAACTTTATAAGGGTAAGTCAACATTTGTCATGGCTGGAAGCCGAACAATATTATTTTTGTTAGTCTGCTACTAGTTAAATTGGCCTCAGATTAAACAGCTCTAATAAATGCCCCCAAAACTTGGAGTTTAATAAAAAAAACCCCCACATTCAAGCTGTGTTCCACAGGATGTTATCAGTATTTAACCTTCAGCAGGATAAAAAACAAAACAAAACAAAACAGGTTAAAATAGAAAAAACAACCTATGTTACAACGGTCTCTAACAACAGCAAACACTTAAACCTAAAAATAAATTAAACCAGGCATCTCAAGCTTTTTGTACCTTCAGAGCGAAGCAAGTCTAAAACTAGAACAACATTCTCAATTGATTTTGGCACTAAAAAGACTGGCTTTTTATATTGAAACAGCAGAGAATTTGCCTTTGCTTCATAGTATCTTAGAAATATTCTGATTGGAAAATTACAGAAATTGCCTCTTCTAGAACTGAGGCATATGGTCAAGAAAAACAAAGTAGGTGACTCTAAAGCAGTTTCAAGTATAGTTCAGTTTTGTACAAAGGTAACTAAATCATCCACATGACTCCTCACTAAAACCTGGGAGAGGCATCGCACTACTAAAACTGCCAGCATCACAAGAAGAATTTATTAAGCAATTTTAGTAAATTGACACAAAGGCAACTTGATCATCCAACAAATTGTGTATATTGGTGATACAATTTTCCTTCAAATGCATAAGATCCCATGCACCACCTTTACTCCCTGATGGTAGCAGGAGGAGGTTTGTTATTCCTCCTCTGTCAGCCTCCTCAAAACCAGCAAGCAAACAAAGGAAAATCCAGAGACATTTTGCTTTAATCACAGCATGATAAAGAAGAGAACCTGAAAGGATAGCTGGGGTACAATGAAGAGCCATTTAGGGAAGTGGTGAATATTCCCGGTCAAAGATAACAGTGAAGTTTGCATTATGTTATCCCAGCACTGTAATCAAAGATTGGCTCCTGGCTGCACACAGGCTGCCCTCGTTGGTCACCCCCCTTAGGACCTTGGATTTCATTTGCCATAGGCAAGACAGACCCACTCAAGTGTCAGCAGCACAAGGACAAGTTGCATCCAGCAATCCTGACTGATCCTTCATTTGTCTGCAATATCCAGAAATCAATACATCTATCAGGAGTTAGGAAATGAAAGCAAATTAACAGAAAAACCTCACACTGAGGTGAATTAACACAAGCAACAGAAACCCTGAAAAATCCAGACAACTAATGTATAGTTGATTAAATTCTGCATTTCCCCTCATTAGAAGCTGCTTGTACAGGCAACCTAAGAAAGACCTTTTCCATTCTGGAACAAACTGGATATTAACCTGGGCTGCCAATTAACCAGCAGACATCATACAGTGATTTACTGAATGGAAAAGTAAAGACAAGCTGTTTGTTTCACACTGCCATTAAGCAGAACAGATCAGCAATTCCAAGTGCAGGGGTTTGACACATTTCCAGTTACACTGCACATGAACTTACCTGAAATACGTCAAAACTGCAACTTGCTAATATTTCATTAAAATGAAATACATACATTTGGGAAGATCAAAGAAAATTCATGACTTGGAGTTTATCTCATAATCTTTTGGCCCCTGTCCCTCTGGCTGCACGCCTGGTTCTCCTGTTAATGATGTGCCATGGCCTAGAGGCCGGTGGGTTCCTCTTCACATTCCCCTTCCTGCGCTCCCCACGCCAAAAAACCCCGTCCTGAGCACCAGGCAGCCCCGAGCCCCCGCACACCAGTGCTGGGAGGATGGCAGGACACAACAAAAGACAGGCTACAAACAGCCCTGACTCCGAGGTCCAAGATTCTGCACTGTAAGAGCTGGTAGCAGACATACAACCTATTGGAGATGCATAGGAATTCTATGCCCCCGCTGTAGTTTTCGGAGCCTAAATGCAGGTACTGTGTTAAATTCTGCATTTCCTCTCATTAGAAGTTGCTTGTACAGGCAGTCTAAGTAAGACCTGTACAGCAGAACAGAACATCCTTACTCTGAGGAATTCGGGAGTTCCTTCCTATGACTTCACATTCACACCTTTAAACCTCAATCTGTGGCTGTGAATGCTCTTTCTCACCCGCTGCCCACCCAGTCTGGATGTTTGCTTCAGAAGGGTGATAAGGGAGTTGCTTTAACCAGTGAAACAGGAAAAATGGTGTTTCTCATCGGAAAAGGTGTGCGGCTTTTTATAACTTAGAGTAAGCAAATTTCAAGTTTTACTAATTGTTTCTATTTCTGAATTAAGAAGAAGTTGGGAAGAGCCCAACACCTTTGTACTGTTCACACCTAGAATTGTACTATAGGATTTTGTGTGGGGCATGTAATGATGCATGTAAAGACCTTAGAGAATTTGCCATAGTAACTCAGGTACTGCAGTGTTTTGTTGCCCTTAAACTGCACTTAAAAAGAGCTATGATAAGTGTACTTGGACTAGAACAATAGCTTTTTATCACAATCCAGATTTTAATGTTTACACATATTCTGGAAATTTTATTTGTCATTGTTTTGTGACTGTGCAAGTTTCTACAGAGTTTATGCCGAGGGAGCTGGCGTAGCTTAAAGAAAGAGCTGAAGTGGAAAACCTCAGTTCTCTTTTCTACCACTGACTTGTTCCTCAAAACATCTATATAGCAGAAAATCTGTTCTAATCCAAACATACCAACATTTATGCAAAATTTGAGTTATTAAATAAATCAACCAACTTCACCTGTTAATAACTAGAACGAAACTCGCGTTTCCAAAGGCAGAAACGCCCAGCCCGGACACAGGAGCGCTCTGCTGCAGTAACACGCAGCTATGGTAGAAGGCGCCCAACAGCTTTAATTCACCTTGTAAATACTAAAAGCTGGTAGAAGAGCTTAATATTAGAGCTTACGGATTTTTCCCCCGTACACTGACAGACTTCAAAGAAACAGGCTGCATACACCAGTCCTTATAATGCCTTTCCCAAAGAGTAGCTTTTATTTCTGCTTTCTTAATCAATTTTTTTTGAGTAGTGGGTGGTTTTACCCTCCTAAGACAAACAGGATGTTTAAAAGTTTCTTTTTCAGAACGCTGGAATCCCATCCTACTCTCAGAAATCAGCTCGAAAGCATAAGGATGCATTTTGTTATTCGTATAAAACACAAGCTGTTTGCACGTCGTAATTTTGATTGAGCACATCTGCTATTCGATACTTCCTCATGCTCTCAGCTTTCATTGAGTCTTTTTCTTTGGAATTTGACTATAATCAAGCTGCCCTTCCTAACTGTAACAGAGCAACACTCCAGCTCTTCAGATTTGACAATTCTATTCATTCACAAAAAATCCCTTCATGCAGTAAAGGCTAAAACCATGCTACTTTAACAGTGTCATTAATATAAAGAGTACCCTTGAGAGAAACATTTAGTTCCCAACAGCTTGCGTTTTCCATGGATGCATCCACACACACACACACACACAGAGTCAGGGTGTTACTTTTCAAAAACACACAGTTGAAAAGAATTCCTCTTCCATTAAGCTCAATAATTAAGTCTCTCTCTGTACACTGAAAAGCAAGAGTGCAGCGTCATCTTAGTTCTTAGCTTAAGCATCATGATTAAATAAGGTCACTGGGCTTATGTTACTTTTACTTTAGATCTATTCAAGTGGGGAGGTAATTAATCTTTGATGGAGATGTATTAAATGAACCCAACTTAATATGTTGTCTTCAAGTTACTCAGCAAAGAAGATTAATAAAGAAACTATATATTTAAGTAATAAAAACTTTCAGAGAGAAATGTTCTTCTTTCCTCCAGAGCAGCCAGAATCCTTAATGTCACTATTCTTTTCCCAAACAAACCAACATTAACCTACAGTACCAAATATTTAAATTTTTCATGAACATTTTTGAATTTGAGTTAATGAATAAAATTTCTAATGTCACTTGAAAGGCTTTCACGCTTTTTGAGAAATACAGCAGTCAATTTGCTGGTAGGGCAGGATTTTCAGTTAACGGTACATCTGATTAATCTTTTGTTTATTGTGATGAGGGAAATACAGTTAATGCTTTAAGACACCATTTGACTGATTCCCTTCCAGTTCCTACATAAGTTTAACAATTTGTAAGTAATACTTAGTCCTGGAATAAAATACAACTAAATCACTTTAAGCTACTTATGTAAAACAGGCACTTCTTGATCAGCTATTCTAAAGATTAATTTTCCTAAAGTACTAGATGACAAAAATCTAGATTCTGGGTCTTGCTTGATTTCAAAAGAAAGGTGAATACCTAGAGAAGGCAGTAAAGGATGCCTAAGCAAAACGGGTATCTACAAACTGCAGCCTGTTCTCAAAGCACGTTACCTTTCCCCAAGGCAATACAGCTCACACCATAAAGAAAAATACAGTTGCAACCGTGTCAGCACTACCTCGGTCTCTTTAGCTGGGCTGGTCGCCGTCTGCGCTTCCAGGGCGAAACTGGCCCTCTTGGCGGACAGGTAGAAGGGATAGTCCTTGGCCACCATGGTGGCGTTGGGAGCGGCGGGAGCGGCGGGCTCGGGGCCGGGCTCGGG
>VZRO01007562.1:1399957-1467803 GCA_013397915.1 Daphoenositta chrysoptera
TCCGAGCCCGCACACCCTCGGGCCCGCCGCCCCGGCTCCCGCCCGCTGCCGCTGCCGGCGGAACGGGCGCCTTTCCCCCCTTCGCCCCCGCAGCATCGGCAGCGCACGGACACGGGGACACAGCACCCGTGCGCTTCCCGCAGGCTGACTGCAGGGCAGGACTAACAGCGGTGCCCCGTGGCACAGTCCCAAACCCAGACTGGACTCCAGACCTGCACACGGCAGTGGCACCTGCATTCAGCGCGCTGTGCTCCCGCTGATCAGAGCGGGAATCTGCATCCTCTCACGGATGTCATGGTACCACAACACTGAGCACTGCTTTTACTCCTTCCCCAGCACGCTGCTTTTTTTCTTTTTTCTCCTACCCATATTGCTGCTTTTTCCTGTCTGGCAAGCTGGAGTTTGTTCCTTGTGTTTTTTAAGTTCCACTTTTGTTGCTATTGTTCAACCAAATTACTCCCCTGCTCGCACCTCTCATTGTGTCGAGCTGAGAAAGTGGAAAAACACCTCTGCCTAAGGGGTCTCGTAGGGCATTTCAGTGTCTGTGCAGCCAGGCAAATTCTGTTTGATGGCTACCTTAGAACAAAGGTAGTGAAAATTTCCTGAAAGCACAGAGGAAGCATTAGTGGCCCTGTCTGCAACACAGGATCAGTCTGACAGAGACCGTGATACGGGAGACAAGGAAAAGGAAATTGAATAGGAAGCTGGATGGGGGAGAAGGGAAGAATATTTTCAGCCACAGGGAAGCAGCCCAACCAGGAATAACTTCACAGACCTTGAAAAAATTAACTGATTATAAAGGGAGATCATGCCGTGGATGTGGCTTTACAAGCATCTATTTTTCTAAAGGCTGTTAATCAGATAATGATGACTTTAGAATAAGATTAGTCAAATGGCAAATCTAGTCCTCATTTGGACATTTTCCTTTGACTTCACCAACATCCCAAGCATATAATAAGCTTTCATATTTACCCTCCTAGGCTTTTCCAAGAGCAGCTGCAGTACAACCAGAGATGCTCTCTTGTGCCTGTTATGCACATCTCTCTATTTTATGGTAGTCTGCCCTTAAAACAACAACCTCGCTAGGTTCCCAACCCTGAAATTCCTGCAAAATCACTAGAACAAAGTTATCAATACTTCTAGACGTGCAATGATTCTAGAAGAAAATGTGACATTGAACATTTGGGTGTTCTGTGCCTCCTCATTTGCATCACAGTAGGGCAGGACAAGGTTCACTGAAAGCAAAAGCGTTGACAAGAGGCACAGAACAGCTTTCATGCAGGTAATGGTTAAGCAGACAGGACATACAGAAAAGACAGAGTAGCAGGTGTGATAAAGACCTACAAACCACAATTGACAAAGGAAGCAAATATGGAATGATTTTTCACTGTATTCAACTGCAGGGAAAAAATGGTGCATCAGATTAAGCCAGATGGTGGCAGATTCAGAGCAAAGAAAAAGGAATTAATTCCTCATATTACATACAACTTTTGTGTTGTACACAATGGAAGTATCTGTCACAAGATGCTGCTCCTAAGAAACATTCTCAGACACAAGTTCTTGACTTCTGGGGCAGTATTTTGGGAAACACCATGACAGGCTATTTGTGTTTCAGACTCTATCTATTGCTCACCACCACTGGATATGTGGTGTTAGGTTAGATAATTCTTGCAGCCACCTCCTTTCTTTCCATATTAAAAGAAAAATGAAAAAATGTGGCATGTTATTTGAAGACTACATACAAGTCTTAGCTCAGGATTTCTGAAGCTATGAACAGTTACTTCAGTCACACAAACATACACTCACTTCTGCAAGTCTTCTTCCATGTGATATTCAGAGGACACAGCTCTGAGCACAGCCTGACCATGTTGGGCAGTTTCACCTCACATTTCAAGCACCACTACATACAAATTGTAAAAAATGGTCAAGAACCTCCATGAGAACACTGCAGCTGCTGTGTAACCATTTAAACCCAAGAAGCCTTGATTTCAAATACCATCTGTGTACGTTTGTTTATGAAGGTGTATGCTAACATAATTTCAAAAATCAGCTTCACTTAAATCATTTAGACAAAACACCTTCAGGGCATGTTCTCAAAGCAATCTAATCCTGTACCATGCTTCATGGCATGAACAGCATTTCACACAGGACAAGAGTGTACTGGTTTAGAGATTGAAATAATGAACTTGGGTTTATACACATGAAAAAATATGCCAAGAAAGGGATTCTGTCATTTCTCCATTAATCAGGCCAGTGCACTTCAGCTTGACTAAGCATTCTTGAGAAACACGAGAAAAATTAGTTCTAAGAGGAATATGATTGTTAATAGGCAGGGCCTTCATGTCAATAAGCTTCAGAGCATCTTGTACCTACAAGATAGACTTCAATGACATGGAGAGTAGGATTCATTAGACTCCATGGATGTTTGTTTACTCTGCCAGAAGAGTGTAAATACAGTTTTAGAAATGAAATTTGGACCCAAAGTTCATTGATGAACGGCACTGAAGTTTATAAATATAATATTATCTGATGGAACAACAAACAGTACAATTGCAAACAACTCTCTTTCAGAGAGCTGGATGTCTGTAGAATGCTATGTGCATTTATAAACAATGAATTATGATTACAGTTTAGTCATGGTATTGAATCCCTTCTGAACTGCGTATCAAACACTTGGAGTCCCTTCTGAAAGATCGTACAAACTTAGTGTGATTTACATTTCATTTCTACATGAATTTAGATTGCACAGTGACTGCCCATCAGTAGTCACTGCCTTGAGCATGTGCACACGGGCCCAGGCAGAGCCAAATGCCAGTTCATAAACTTGTGGCTGAAAGACTCCCTAGAGAACTCCAGTTATAGAGTTGGAGAAACAAAGGTTTCAGTGATTCCACTGAGGAATCTTCTAAGTGTGGAGCCATTGAGTCCACTTTTTCCAAAAATTACACTTAGACTACAAGTCTACACTAACACCATAAAAATTGTAAATCTGAATTGTAAGGTACTTTCAAAAAATAAACTAGTACTTCAGATAAAATGATGGTAGTGACTAGATTGCAAAGCAGGCCAGTGCTCAGTTTTGCCATTTCTGGAACATGTTTTTTGTGGGTTTAGTTCAGTGGGGGAGGTGTAGGAGGGTTTTTAAAATTTATTTAGGCCAACACAGAATTTCGTCAGACCTGACCTACCTGTCAGGGAGAAGGAAGGAAGGTATTTGGTAAGTCTGGAAAGCCCAGCTCAAAGGTTCCTATCACTGCTGACCTGGTTGAGGACTGAAGTTCACTGACAGAGCTGTTCTGTGGTGTTGGTGTTGACACCAACGCCTTTAGTTCATTTCCTCACAGATTCAAAACCTAACACAGAAGGAACTCTTGCAAAAGCATCTGTCAGCACAGCAAAGCCCTTTTAGATGTTCAGGTTCAAACCTTACAAAAGTCTTGAATAAAACAGAAATATTGCATACACATTTCAAGTTAAAAAACCTCAGTAGTTTGCACTTTATGGAGTATCTCTCATATAATATATGCACCCTTCATTTCATTTAAACTGAAAGAAGGCAGATTTAGATTAAATATTGGAAAAAAAAATTTCAAGTGTGAGGGTGGTGAGGCACTGGCACAGGTTCCCAGAGAAGCTGTGGATGCCCCATCCCTGGAAGTGTTCAAGGCCAGGTTGGATGGGGCTCTCACCAACCTGGGATAGTGGAAGGTGTCCCTGCCATGGCAGGGGGTTGGAATGAGATGAGCTTAAAGGTCCCTTCCAAATCAAACCATTCTGTGATTCCGTGTATGTGGTTTCACAACAAGCAAACAAACAAACCAATAAACCAGAAGCCACTGCTTAGGAGAGGTAGAATTTTGCTAAGAATTGCTAAGAAATGCTAAGAAACTCAAAGCAAAGCTACTATTCCTACTATTCTGAAATGACCAGTGAAAGTCAGCCAGGCTAATGCTGCTCATACACACAGTTCTGCACCTATGGAGTATCTCTGAAGCCTCTCTCCAACGTGCTCCAGTATCTCTTCAGGATAATCATTAGGAAGCTTTCCTTTCAGAAAAACATAGACAAACTAACAAACACCAGCACCAAAACCACGTTCAAACAATCCAAAGAGAACTTTTGAAGCAGTCTTTTCAATCAAACATTAATAATTTGGATCTGCTCAGAAGTTGGAATGCAGAACCACTGACAGTGTTGAGTGAGAAGCCAGAAATCACATAAACTGCTAAAAAAAGAGTATTTATCAGGCAGTTACCCAGCTGCTCAAGAAACTGCAATTCCCTCATTGCAAATACAGATTGTTCACATGGTAATGAGTTACAATTTACTAGGTAATAAATATTAGGAAGAGACTGCTTGATTAAACACTTTGTTGCTGAGGAATTCCAATAAAAATACTAGAGAATAAGTGATTACCATTAAAAATGTGCTTTCAAAAACCACACCTGTAATTAGGTAGACTCTAGGTAGAGTCCTAATCATGAAAAGATCAGTGCAGAACAATGAAACATTTCTGTGGAACAGGTGACATCACAAAACTGAATCCCAAATTTCTATTCTGTCTAGAGTCTCCATTTGAAGACCTTTCACATGATCCTTATTTGTGCCATTTGAGGAATAACATGAGAAGGAGGAAGTTATGTTTCCTCACTATTATCATGGGCTGTGCTTTGGGATTGGCAGCCAAGATGCCCTGAACTGTTCCCCTAACTTCTGTCAAATACAATTAGTCAGTAGCAGGAGTCTCCCTTGTCTTCCACAATTAATGATGGCTATTTCAAAATACCACCTCTGCCCTGAAGTACCCTGCTGTTGAAGTGATGGAGAGCCATGATTCTCATGCCAACCATCACGAAGGGTTTATTGTACAAACACACACCCAGTTGCAAGGCAGGCTGCAGGCTTTCAAAGTCAGACAGTGTTTCTTCATACAAACGTAGCCAGTAGAACAATTCTGCACTGCGAGAGAAACAGATCAAACCACCTGCCAAGTTGTTTTGATTTGTTTTTACTTTGCTAAATTCACGTAACTTTTGATTACCACAGGAAATACTGTACAGTTAAAGCATGCCCTGTAACAATCACATTCACACTGAGGCAGAAGCACTCCTTCCATGAGCTTCCCTAGGGATGACAAGAACAGCCCATTTCAAATCGGCCTCAGGTTCACATACAGAAATTGTTTGGGTGACTTCAGCTCAAGCCTAAGGATGGCTGGCCTAGAGACACTGGGGTGGGGTCACACTTCTGCACCCTGCTACCACACCCAGCAGTGCACACCACTTGGTGGGCTCTGCTGAGGGAATCACAGGGTGTGGTGGGGTTGGCTAAAATGATCCTGACGAGTCACACTTGTAAACAAAGAAGTTGGTTGAGTTTGTCTGAGTACACTTCCCTGGGGAGAGCAGAAAGGAGGAGGTGGGGAGGATTGTACTGATTTATCCACGTGGATTTTAGACAGCTGCTCAAGTTCTGTAGAGGGTAAAATGATCACCCAAAGTGGAGCATCCTTTCCTGAATTTTTCATTGAAAGGCATTCTAAGGAGAGGAAATTACTGGAAACACTTGTATGATGTTTAAATGGGATTAAATGTAATTAAAATACTTTTGCTTAAGCTACAGGCAGTGGGGGAGCAGGAATTTCTCTCCAGAGCACTCATGCTGACTGGAAAATTAAGTAATATTTCTTTATGAGAAATCATTATCCCTAATACAAAATGTTTAGCAAGACATCACAGTAGTCGTCTATTTTTTGTTTTGACTAAATTTCATTACAATAACATTTATATTACATGAGTAACTCTGTAATATTTGTCCTCAGAGTGAATTGTATTTTGTAATTTTTTGCTCTATGTATGTATGCTTTGCTTATATATGTATGTATGCTCAGATAAGAGCAAGAAAAAAATTCTGTTCTATTCAGAAGCAACAGGAAATTCCCCTCTCTATAACTGATCTCACAGTAATGGCCAAATGCCATTTGGTTTGTTCCTCCAACCATCCCCTCCAACTGCAATATGTAAAGCAAAGTATGGGGTTTCTAGGGTTTATTAGACAAATCACATAATTGGGGGAGAAAAAAAATCAAAAACCAAACCAAAGCGTACAAAAAAATCCCAAACAGAAATAAGCAAACAAAACCCCTGAAACAACCAAACAAGCAAACAACAAAAGAAGAGCTTTCAGCTACACAGGTCTTCTCCTATTCACCTCTTTACCTAATTATACAAATTTCAAACCTTGTTATACATTTCTTTGTGTTCAGTTTGACACAGTTTACTGTTCTGTACTCAAAGTCCCAAGTGCTGACAAAGAATAGGATTTTATAGGCTGAGGTGAATGGACAATTTACCTTTGCAAAAGTATAAACCCCACTTCCCTCTCTACCCGAATTCCTCCTCCCTCTCTTCCTGCTCTTCCACTGGCTCTGTACCCTCTCTCTGTGTAGTCCTCCTCTGCCACCTTATTGCAACTCTAACATTCATCTCCTCACACAGGTCCAAAAATCCAAAAATACTTTCTTCTGCCAGATCTCTCATCTGCTGTTTTTGTGAGCTGAACAAGTTACTGTGGCATGAGAAAAGCATCAGAACGCACTGCAGATAAACGGTGCAAAAGCTCTCAGGTACAGGTAAGGACAGGACAGGGAAAAGGCTGGTTTTTCTCCTCCTAGTAGCTCTGAACTGTTAGCTCAGCTTGTTTCATGAAGTCATACCCAAAGAATACTGTCATCATTTCATTTCTTTGGATGAGAGATTTGGATCAGAAGCCTTATTTATTTATTTTTAAAAACAAACCCACCTATTAATTTCCATAACAACTGTGCACCGTTACTCATCCAGTCAGTAATTTTTGCCAATTTGACTATCTTGAAATTAGAACATCTGTGCTTCTTGAATAAATACTTTGAACACAAACCTTGAGAGTGATTTCATGTTCTCCTGAGCAACAGAATTAAGGTTGGAAAAGACCTTTAAGATCATCACATACCCAGCACTGCCCACCACAATACATTAATTGTGAAAGGTATTAAAAAAAAATTAAAATTTGCAAATTAAGATCACTGTGCAACACTAGTGGTTTAGTGATAATGTACCTTAGGAAAGTCTAACAACTGTAGGAAATTAAATCAGAAGCATGAAAATTATAATTCGTGTACCCTTTTCTAGACCATAGCCAAGGATGTGCCAGCAGTGTTTCTAGACCCAAAGTCAAGCAAATAAAAATTGTTTGACACAGATTACGAGACATCCACAGGAAAGAGTGATTAAAGTAAAGCAAAACAGTGAGACTACTCAGTGCTTTACAGAGACAAGAGTCTGATATCTCCAACTGCAGTAAAGCAGCCTTGAACCTGAGAGGCCTCTTTTTGACACTGCAACACTGACAACCCAGTGCAGAAAACCTCCACATTTGGTCCTGAATAGAGTTCCTTGGATCACATAATGCCTTACAATCCAGACTGTTACAGTGATCATGCAGATTACAATATTCCACTGTAGTGGTCTATTAATATCTTTAGAAATGTTGTTCAATTCCCGTATGCTATGACCTACTGTACAAAAACATCAGACAAAAATGAACACAAGAAACCAAATCATCTTTCTGTTAGCCACATCCTCCCCCCAAGAGCAGGGAGGAAAACCATAGTATAACTTCAAAAAGAAGTGTCCTTCAAAAACTGGTCATGCATCAACAACTGATAGAACTACTCTACTCCCAGTACAACTGCCCTGCAGACCTGTGTCCTTAAAGATGATGTGACATTAAGCAACAATGTGACTAATCTTGAAAAGCTGAAATGGGACATAACATCTTCAAACAGACAACAACTTACACTAGGACAGAACTTCTTTGTTCATATCCCTTTATCAAGGATTAGGGAATCGAGAAACCATTGCCGGGAATAAAAAAGGTTTTATTTAAAGTTACAAAATAACTGTCTTCGCAAGTGTAAATAGAATGATGTAATCCCATCCCATGGTACAGAAGTTACTATAACAAGTTCTAATTGACATAGAAATATAAATAAGAAACAGTTTTCCTGAATACTTTCCTGATTTCAGAAAGCCAGCTGTAATTTCTGAAGGCTATCTCCTCTCTGGTCAAGTTGTTAACCACAAACTGCTATCTGGCACTGATCAAGTTCATTCTGCTTTTATGTGATCTTCATTATCAAATCTCCAACCACAACCCACCACAAGTGTTCCATTTCCATCCACATTCAACTATGAATTTTGGACAGGTGACCAATGATCACAGTTAATTTAGTTCCCAAGATAGCAGAGAGAGTCAATAGTTGGAAAAATATGTCTGAAAGTAATTCCAACCATCACAGAGAAAATATTGTTTACTACTTTAAAAGCTAAGAAACAACTCAAAATTGCATCAGAACATACTTCTTGCATCTAATAATCTTGAAAACATAGCAATTGACTGAACACAAAAGCAAGATGTTTTAGCAAACATTCTGATTCTATTATAAAACTGGGATTGGTGTTACATAACATGGATATCAAATACTGTATCTTCAAATCCCTGCAGAAACATGAACTCTTAATAGAACTCCTACCCTAGTAAACAGTGAAGTGTTAATATAAGTGACTGTAGAACAGCATGAGGAGACTTAAATATCAAGCATGGCCATTAAATTATTTTGTTCTAAGGATGCATGTTAAACAGAGAGTATAGCAGGGAAAAAGAGAAGCCGTGTACTTTGAGTGCAAGGCTCTGCTTTCAGAGCTCAAGATCATTAACAGCTGACAAGTTTGTTCTGACCAACATGTAACTTCTGGGAAGGATTCTTCTGAAAACATGGGGATGTATAGCAGGAGAAAAGCACACAGATTAAAAAAAAAAATAAATAAATAAAAATCAAGTTGAGAAGGAAGGCTTTTATTCTAGACCAGACAGGAACAGGAGTGAACAACCTGACTGGCAGAATGATGTGTGGGATTGGGATAAATAATTTATCTATCCTTTCAAAAGCCTTTGTAGTTTCTGTTTGATGCACAATGGAAGTCATCAGAGCAATGCAAAGAGGAGCACAGAACAATCAAAGCGATTACCCAGGAAAATGGCAAATCATATACAAAATTAGATACAAGGTATATAAAAGGCCCTACTTCTCAGGTGAGTTTGATGCCATTCAAGAACATAGCACAAGAATTTTAGAAGAGAAGGCATTGTCACAGATGAATTTTTGTATCTGAATTTTCTGTGTGGCAATATGTGTTCCATAATTGATGGGTAGGACAAATTCAGTGTTGAAGGCTCTGTACCATGAATAACCCACTGGCAACCCACACACAACACTGCCCACCAGGAAATTCCCAGAGACAGTCCTTTTACTTAACGTGACCTTCAGCCTTGCACACAAGCAGCAGTTTAAGTAGACCTGAAAGTGATCTTGAATTTACAAAAAAAAAAAAAAAAAATTTTTCCCAAGGAATCTTATATCACTCTTCAGCTCTCAAACCGTGAGCTTGTCTACGAGTTCTAGGCTGCTACAGAAGAGAACAAGGTTACAGAACACTTCTTAGTAACTAAATCAGCTGTAGGAAATGGGCTTGCAAGCACTTTAACAAAGAACCATTTTCTGAAATAAAAAACAGAAAACAAACTTGAAACCATCCAGAATTGCTAAATTTGGTTGAAGCAAAAATATTTTGTCACCTATAAAAGTTGAAGGAGGAAAAAGGAAGTAAAAGGTGCAACAGGAGTAAAAACCATATTTTTCCAGGCTGCAGGATACAGGACCATTATTTTCATTTTGATTAATAATTATCCATTAGAAACATGGTAACATTTCACTGCCAGTATATTTATCTTATTCTGGGTATTATGGTTAAAAAATGAATAGAAGAGTATAAACCACATGTCAAACAAGTGGGAGAAAAAAGTGAGCAGACTGCTGGCATGTGAACACATTTCAATAAAGCAGGAGGGAAAATGTTAATCTTTGTGTTATACTTCAAGCACATTGTCACACGTGGTACAGGTGTTCTCGGTGTGCTCTGCCAGCTCCCCTTGAATTCACTACTCCATTCCTCCCTAAAACAAAACAGGACCTGGGAAGAGATCACAGGCTGGGTATTCAAGGCTACCTAAGGGAGTTGCAATGATAATCCACCAAAAAAAATGGTTAAGTCCTATGAAATGTCCAGCCATTGCACTGATGAATCCAAATTGAAAGGCTGAAAGGACGGCTTCATAAAAGCATAGCTGTATAATAAAGATTGGAATGCACCTCATATCTGCAATAGAAACGCAGGTATGTTATTACATACTGTTCTCTGGAATTTGGTGGGTTTGCTTTTGTACAAACACTTAGGGACTACCTGCTTCTGTTCCTAATTGCTTCCTCTAGATCTGGTATTTTTATCAAAATAAAGGATATCTATCCAAATGATTGCAGTTTTGCCACAATAAGAATCCATCTATTCTGTTAGCTCAGGAAGTGCCATTTGTTTCAGTACGTGCTAACAGCAGATGTGCATTACAACGTGTCGTTGCAGGATATATTAACCACAGCACATGAATAAGCCAAGCAGCTGAAATAAGAAGCTACAAAGACCTTTTTGAACATGAGCAGACTCCCTGATCTCTATGAAACTAAATCACCAGTCTGATATTACTTGCACATATGGGAAAGATACAATAACCAGGAAACAGGTCTTATGTAAGGCACAGTCTAATGCCTTGCATTTGTTTTACAATTGCTACCTTCCCTACTAGCACCTTTTTTTTATTCTGAGTTATATATTTACATCCCTACAGTGTATCTACAATAGAGTTTTGATTCAGGTATTATTTCCCCAACATACAATAGCTCAAGGATGGAAGGTTGTTTTGTTTGTGGTGTACAGGTTTGGATTTTTTTTAATCATTGCCTGCCCTCACATTCTTTCCCAACATCTGCAGCATTTGAGCAGCAAAAACCTCTAAATCAATCAGCTTCTGACCCAACGTTTTTGTCAGAATTGTAATATCTCCCCACCCTCTGAAAGGTGCAAGGCAATCAAAATATCCTGTCAGCCAATTTTTACATTTATATCCAGATTATGAGAAAGCACTTTTGAGTGATATATTGCTAATTTTCAAAAATAACTGTTAACAGAGATAAACCCAAGTAACAAATTACTACAAAGAGAGATGTTCCTTGCAAAAAGAGAAACTAGAAAGAGGGAAATCTTTAACCCTGATTCCATCTCTGGTGTTAGGAGATGAGCAACTTTCACTATGAACTTCCTATCCAACTCAGTAGGAAAATGTCACCGAACACCATGAGGAAAAATGACATCAGAAATACTGTCCAGTGTTTCTCATCCTCTCTCTCACCTTACAGAAGCATACAGCACAAATCCAGTTGTGCCTCTGACCACAAAATACCCATGTACAGTTCATGTTACAGTTATCACTGTAAGCACATTTTGCAGGCAAATGGGTCAGGAATTGGACATTCTTTGCAAAGAAAAGCTACACAGATTTTGTACTGGTAATCCCCAGGTTTTAGGGATCGTGGACAACAATATTGAGCAAGTGGAGTGCTTACCAACAACTTCAGGATTGTAATTAGGATTTTTTTCTTTCATGTGGCCACAAGAATCATTAAACTGATGTCTGAGACAATGTTGTCTGCCATCCATAATCTCAGGACCACTTTTTCAGACCTTTTTACTGACTAGTAAGAGCTGTATTTGTGAGGTGACCAGTACTCACAAAGTGTCTGAACCATTCACATAACACTAAAAAAAGAACAAAATAAAATAACGAAATTAAATGACACTCAATATTCCCCCCCAGTATTCACCAGTAAAAAAAGGGGCAAGAATACCAAAGAAACATTTCAAAGAGATAACACTTTGATCATAGTTTTTAAGATTCTTATACAATCATTTTGTTAAATATTTTTCTATATGTGAATGAATTACAATACCTAAGACCACAGTTTCTCTCCTACTGTATTCAGTTCTTACAGGGTGAGGATTATGTCTTGTTTGTGAAACTGGCTGGAAGTTTCTAATGGTTCTTTTCAGGAAGCATGCATCTGTTTTCCAAACCTGTTCCTTCCTAAACTTGCTAAAGTTGGCTCCAAAAATGTATCAGGAAATAACTGGAGGATGAGGGGGATGGGGAAGAAACTTTAAAGACACCTTGTCTTAATTAACTCTCAAAGTGTGACTTTTTCCTGTTGAACTGAGTCACGCAGGGCTGGAGCTGTCACACCTGACACGGGGAGGGGAGGTGTCAGCACGGAGAAAGGGTTTGTATTTCAGCTGCCTCCTCTAATTGGCAGCCTGGAATTAATTAATGCAGTGGAACCAGCACACTTGAATGCAGCACACAATTAAGCACGGCAAGCAGTATCGAAAAACACTGCTGCTTGCTTTAATACTCTTTTTTTTATTGGTTCAAAATACAGAGAGGTAAAACAGGCAAGGCAATGCCAATTAACAAAGACACGAGGGTGCCTCTGGCAGTCACTGGTACCATCTGGGTCTCAGTCTGCTGCTCAGCTTATTACCTGAACAAGCAGGTACAGTGAGAATTCTGATCCTACCTAACGAACAATAGCCTTTGCCATTTTTAGTCTTTTTTGTCTCAGAATTATTTTAAATATTCCGTCTAAAGCCATATGATTCATGTGGCTTGTTCCAAGCAGTCTCAGCTGGAACCTCTCAGTACCCTGTATCAGCATTTCAACTACTAATTCAGCTGGAAAGCCAGGGTCAGGAATGTGTCAACTCCATGAATTCATCGACTCATGACAGGAATGTAATTTCTGTAACCTTCTTCTTGATCAGCTCTTAGTGCTCAGCACCAGCCACCTTCCCATAGATGAGGCCAGATATTTAACTTCTGTATTTTAAAGAACAATTTTTGGAGGGGTATAGGCTAAACAAAGAAAAATCCCCAGTTATTTTTGGAGCATTTCCTTCCATTTATTTTTGTTGTTAAGTAACAGCAGATCTTACATGAGTATTTTTAGTACTGGGTTCTGCTATAACCGCCCTGACAGAGTATTTGCAAAGCAGCAGCTGATCCCTTCACAAATGATGTACATAAACAAATCAGCACAAATTACTTTTGTAAATTTACAGCTACATTACATGAATAGCTACCAGAACCTGAGTGCCAGTGACTGCTGCTCACAGGGGAACTTGCACCCGTTTGCAGCTTCACAGAGCTGCTGGTGATTCAGTTTTGCTACATAAGCATCAATTCGAGTAGTTATTAATAATAATTCTATAAAGGAGAAAGAAGCCATTGAAGCATGTTCAGGTGATGCCATTCCAAACTCACAAGTGCAAGCTTGGCTGGCTCAAACTGTTTCCATATCAGGAAATGACAGTAATCTGAGAACAATAAAGGGTTCCTTCATTAGCTGTTGTAATCCCCAAGTATAAGAACTACTTTTTCCATATAGAAGCTTCCACATGGAAGAGCTGTAACTTTTTAGCTTTCTGATGATCCCTTAACAGACAAAAGATGTTAATGTTGCCACTAATAATTTGTTCCTTCTTCCATTTCCTTTTTCTTTACCCAATGGGAAATTTCAACTCATTTTTTTGGAGTTACTTCTAAGAAGTGGAAAGTGATGCAAGGCAAAACAAAATCTGTAATAGCTTCATTACCAGTGTAGCTGTACCTACATATACCACAGCAACTGTTTTATAAAGGCTTTATCAAGTCTCCCTTTCCCACTTGCATTTAGGTTTACCTTTTGGAATGACCTCACACATCAGGTTACAAGAAAAAAACCTGAATGCTGCTGAATGCACCAATTCTTTGCTTGTTAAACTAAGGTCACTAAAAGGAAACTAGGAGATGAGAGCTCTACCAGTAAATCCATCCAGCACTTGTATATTTACAACTTTGTGGTCTGTTTAATGTTAAGAATTACTTTATAAGATGTCCTAATCTGTATCTCTCACTTAAGAGATTTAAGTGAACACCACAAAGAGGAAGTTATTTTTAAAGAGCACTAAGAAGTGACAAACGTGAGAAAATATATCCAGCAAGAGATACATTGTTGCTTAACTAATGGATGAAAAATTATTAATATGTTGACATTATTTATGTTTTCTGCTAATGTAAATAAAAACCACTAAAAGATGACAACAGTAAGAATCAGAGTATAGCTATGCTATTGCTGCTAAAGAAATTACTTTGGAAACAAGGCATCTCATTTAATGGAAGGGAACATTCATTCATATCATGTCATGTCATATCCCCAGACACAGGAAAGAAAAAAATCTCCCTGCCAGGATGCCACAGGAAAAATTATTTTTCCTGAGGCAAACTACCTTAACTTCCTGAGGAGTTAGGCAAAAACTGCCAGTTAGGCATCTAATCCTATCCATGACCCAAGATTCCATTTAGAAAAGTCACTGAATTTAAAAAAACAAGGTAGAGGAATGATGAACAACAATGGCAATAAAAGGACAACAAATACTAGCTGTCTCCTACCAGGCAGTGTATTTTGGAACGTCTGTAAATGACATTTTTAAAGGCTGTGTGCAGATTAGTCAAGTGAGAATTTGATGCAGGTGCTGGCTAGGAAGTATTCTGGCAGAGATTGGTACATTTAGCTATGCTGTAAGGGCTCTTATCATTTGGGTTTGGGGTTTTTTTTCCTTCTTACTATATGACAGAACACCATTGCGTTGACTTCTTGCAGTAAACTGATTTTAACACATTTGTACTGAAGTACTTCCTGGCACTGCTTTTACTTTGCTTATTCTACAGCTAGGCCTCCTGCATCAAAAGCCTGTCTCAACCATAGCAGGTCCTGAAATTCTGCAACCAGACCAAGCTCAATTCCAGTTACGTCACAAATGAGTACAAGAACAGTAGTTTCCATTTCAGTAACATTTCCATATTCCTTTAGGTTCGATGAATAAATTTTCTTAGTACCACTAAGGAAAAATAAGCTCATCAGCATTTTATAAGCAACAAAACCAAGCCAGAGATTAGGTAAGTGATACATGAAGCTCATGAGAAATATGTTCTGTAACCACAAACAGACTTTTAACTTCAGGCAGTGTCAAACCCAGCCTTCACCTCACTTCCTTGGCCAATTCCACATAGATATGAGCAGCAAGTTCATTATCATTATCATAACTGCTAAAAAGCTTCATGTGAGCAGAAAAGGGCATAAAAAGCTGCTTCTTCAGACAAGAGTCTAAAAGCAAAGTTCTAGTCTAAAAGCAAATTTCTAGTATCAAAAGTCAATTACCTTCAAACATCAAAACACTCAAACTGCTTGAATTGAGAGCACATTTCATACAGAGTGCAGGAAGTCACTGTGCTATTCTAAGTGATGGTACAAATGAAAAAAGCCACAAGAAAAGTACAACTAACATGCTGTATGCAAGAAACACCAGAATATGAAACAAGAAACCTCCCAGAAATAACACAAAGCATACAATAAATAACACAATTTAAACAACATATTCCAATATAACAATGCTCTGACAACTCTCAGCTTTACGCCTCAAAGTTGAATCATTTCTCCTAATTAAGAAGCAACTGTGGAGCTTTCATATGGTGCTTTCATAAAAAAGGTAAGAAAAGCTACATCCAACTACTCTGTAATACCTATAAATACTTTCAGAACTTGAATTAATGGTTGTTAGTAAATAGTATAACAAACAATTGTGTAGACTCTCAAAGAATGCTTTTGCTCTCATGACAAAATTCAGTTCACACAGTTTGCCTCTTCCAAAGTCTTGTCCTATTTACATCCCATCACATACACATCACTGACCCCCTCTGGATCCAACAACAGATATAAATTAGACAAAAAATACCTGATTCAGAAGCTGAAAGATCTGATACAAAGTTATCGATAAACAATAAATAAGACCATATGCCTATTCAAATTGCAACTTGCCTTTGTTAATATTTTCACACAATCTGGGTTCCTACTCCGTAGATGAAATCAATGGTTTCTGGAAGAAATTCCATTAATTTCACAGGAAGAAGAAATTTACTGCCAGCTTCTCCCCCTCCAGCTAAGGGCTTGCATTTGTTTTGTTCATTATTGAAGTCCTGGAAGTGTACAATTAGTTTCATTTACTTTCAAAGGTTTTCACTAACCTTTGCAGAAGAGTAACTCCTATGACAAGAACACAAAAGATCTTGACCAAGCTTATCTATTTAAGCCTCAATTATCCTACATTTTCATTTGCATGTCTCATAATTCCAAGCTACAACAAAGTCAGTGAGATCTCTTGAAAGATGGAGGATTCAATAAAGGCCAAGTAACACATAGCCAGTTTTTACATTTCATTGAAGAACTCATCTAGAACACAGCAAAGCAAAACCACAGAATTAGAATTTTGCCCTTAAGCAGGTGAATTGTAATTCCAGCAGTGCTCTGGACACTCTCTGTAATTACCAGGGTCTCTACACAGCCACCAGCTACACCAGCAGGAACATATTCTTGTGTTATGTAATATGAATTATTAAAACCTTTAATAATCAGTTGTTTATCCACATAATTGCAAATCTAAACCTTTATAAATTGGAAATTTAATTCAGTAATAGGCAGCTGATATAGAATAAACTTAACATTCACAACAGCACCATAATGCTTTGTTTTACTTTATCAAGTAGATAAGTCACTCAGGCTGTATAATGCTGCACCAGGTGAGTGCCCTGCATATATTAAGATCTTTGTTCTGAACACAAGGATGACAAATTTATATTTCTCTACAAAGCTAATTCAGTATAGTAAGGCGATTTGGAAGGGAAAAATCTCAAATTATAAGTTTTAAGAGGAAATACACAAAAATTCATAAAGTGTTTTTAATCTACATGCTAAAGAAAAGCCAGATTAGTGGACTGTTGCTGTCTTCTGAATTACATTTTTAGAAAATCAAATCAAAAGTCAATTACATTCTCACAGTGAGTTAAAATTGAGTAGAACCATTAAGCACACAGCAACAGATATTTAAATGTATTGAGTTACCTACAGTCAAGTTTGGAAATTAAATGCTTCAGCATCTTTGACAATTCTATGCAGATTAACACATCCATCACTACCTAAGCATCTTTCAAAAAACCTGCCATAAAATTCTAAGTAATGCAAAGGAATATCTCTGGCGACTAAGCTGCCTGCATTCCAGGAAGGAGAGCTTTAAAAACATGGTGGTTTGGTTTCCAATTCCATCAAATGTTCAGTAAAGAAGCCAGATTACTGAGATAAATCAAGTGAATCCCTCCTCCATGAAGGGATTAAGCTCTTAGAGGCAAACAGAACTCAAAGGGCAACCTCTACCACAAGTACAAAGCAAATATATACAGTTTAAATAATGTATTGTATGTACAAAAATAGTAGATGAAAGTCTGAACAAGTCTTTCCCAAGACAAAGTCAAATCCTTTCAGTATTGGTTTCTCTGAGAACAGTGGTAAAAAATATCAGCTAGATTGTTATAAACACTGCCCTAAGAATTAACAGATCAATTAAAAAATACACCTTTTAATCCAACTAATGGCTGATTTAGCAGATAAGACAGAAGACAGTATAGAGGAAGTAAGTGAAAAATCCTCTTATATAGCAGCAGATTTACATTTTCTCCTGCAAATGTAGAATTGAGAGAATGAACCTTGCAGATTTACAGCAAAAATTTTCAAAATTTTTAATTGAAAAAAAATTGAAAAAAAATCAATTTTAAAATTTTTGTAGTCATCTAAATGAACAAGTTCAAATAACTGTAAATATCTCAGAAGTTACCACTAGAGAAGTTCTGTCCTCATCCAGGTGGGCTGACTTTACAAAATACTCTTGTTCAGCCTTGTTCAGTATGTTAGTGGGTGCATCTTAAACCCCAAGAGTATTACTCTGCGAGTTTTAATTCTCTTTTTTCTGCAGTTTTGTTCATCAGCAGTAGAGGTGACACACTAATATTCGATTGACAAACATATTCATACACTTGTAAAAAATGGCATAATATGTTTTTTTTTGTAAAATACTCTTAGAGCATTTAGAAACACTTGCTAAGGTTTTATTTGCTTTCCCCTCCTGGCTGCTTTCCACACCATGTAAAGGGAACATGATGCATAACAGAGGCAGCAGCTGTAAGCAGATACCTCTCAGCTGTCCTGATTACAGATTTACAGTGATAACAGAATGATAGAAATAATAATAAAAATTTTTCCCTAAGAGACAAGAGAACCTAAAGGCTACCAAATGAATTGAGAAATCACTGCCATGGAGAGATAATTTTCTAGGATTATCGTGGCATTACCACAGCATTCTAAGATTACCCCAGAGAAAAGTATGAAACCTATGACAAATCATGTTACACTCTCTGTTACAAGATTGCCCAGTTCTGCACTGGAGTGGCCTTGGCTGGCAGCCTGCTTGGGGAGGGATGTACTCCTTCCACTCGCAGCCACAGCACTGGCAGTGCAGAACACTCCTCCAGGAACTTCTGCATTTTGCTCTCAAAGCAGGTTAGGAAAACAAACACACATAATTACTTGCATTTTTCAGATAAGGATCTGATCAAGAGAGAAGTCCAATGATCCACTGAAGGGTACACAGAAAACTTAATGCTCATGATGGCATAAAAACAAGTCAAACAGACCATGTAACCAGAAATATCTGAGTGAAACTTCTTATCTCTTTTTTTTTTTTAAAAACTACTTTCACCAGCTAAAATAGGAAGTATCTACCAGAAAAATTTTAACAGTAAGCTGATCTTTGTTTTTCTTGTTGCTAAGCTCTTGCTGAAGAAGTTATTTGATAATGATTTTCCTGCTAAGATGCAACTTTTTTTTAAAAATGCAAAGCCTAGTATAAGAAGTTTCTTCAAAAGATAGAGGCAGATGTTATCTATTATTTAACGAAAATCAGCTCAGTATATTGATAAAGTGACTTTTACTTCATATTAGGTGAAACAAAAATACCTCCTCTGACCTGCCTACAGAAAAGGCATCATCTGAAAGAACTGTAGGTCCTGGACACAATAAAAACTACAGTATAGGATCCCCTGCCCATACCTGTTCAGGGGATTTTACAGTCTTACACTGATCTGAACGCTCACATATGGTGTAAAACAGTGCCTCAAACTCGTTTGTGACCAGGACACCTTGTTAACAATAGACAGAGAAGCTCTAGGCTGGATTGCCTGCAGAAGTAGTAGAGGCTTCTAAAAAAGACCATGCAAAACCTTCTATAATGAATAATTTCATTATCATTTAATTCAGCCACCGAGAGATGGATGGGACAATGCTCTCACAAGGCCTGTCCTAATGCTGTGATGTACAGAGGCATCCTGCTGTATTT
Organism: Daphoenositta chrysoptera; assembly: GCA_013397915.1. Classification (NCBI taxonomy): domain Eukaryota; kingdom Metazoa; phylum Chordata; class Aves; order Passeriformes; genus Daphoenositta; species Daphoenositta chrysoptera. Next base: position 1,419,259 of record VZRO01007562.1, read on the forward strand.
ATGTACAAACTTAATTTCCTGTTACGGTTGGTCACTTCTAGAGGCACAGCCAAAAGGTAGCTGGCATTGCAGAAATTTATGGACTTTAAACTATACAGCCATGCTAATTCAACGAAATCCTGACTTGGCTTCCACTTGAGACTTCAGTAAGCACTGGACTATGTCAAACACTCCCAGTGGATATTATTTGAGGATGAATGGGCCATCCTTTCCCTCTTCAATGGAATAAATATAGGTAGACTGCTTCAGTCAAAAGTTTAACGTAACTTGAAAAACCTCAACTCTTTGGCTCCAGGCCACACACAGCACATTGCTTACATGGTGCCTTCATTTTTCTTACAAATTATGTCTGCACAGTCCATATTATAATTTCAATATAAAACACAGTTACCAATAATGATGTATAAAACTAATTTTAGAAAATGTATGGCATTATACAATATTTATCACTATAGAACTAATATCGGTTTTTATTTTGACCTCTAAATAAACCAAATTACAGTAACTCATTACTTGATTCAATTTCATTATGAAAACCTCCTCTGCAAATCTTCATCAAACCAAACACCACACACATTGCTTAATGGATCTCCAACTTCATAGCTGCCAATAACATCTGGCTAATTTCAGTTCACAAATGCTCCCAATTTTCCATGTGGAAAATAAGCAAATGTCAAGCCTGTTTCTGTAACTCAAAAGTAATTTAAACTGAATTCAAACTTCAACTGCCATTTACTGTTATGGCAGAATATCATAAATTACACTGCTATTACTATCCAAACCAATTCTTTGAAATAGAACACAGACTTATGTACACTACTTTTGACTGAATCAGAAAAATAAAGAGTGTTACGTGCAAATACCATAAGAATAACAAAATCTTCATATTTCTGAAGATAAAGTTCTCTTTTGTCTCATATATTTCTCATTGAGGTGATTTGCTGCTGTTGGGAGCAAAGTCCACAGGCTGAGTGGATGTTTATGAAACATTTCTGATTTGGAGGCAAAACCTTAGCTCATTTTCTTCTCTTTGGCCAGTACAGCCAAGGGAAGAAAAAACTGGCATCTCACCAAAACAGACCTAGTCTAAGAATTGGTATAACCTGTTTCCAGATTTGTATTGGAAGTCTTCCACAGTTCCCAAGACTTTATTACAATCTAAGATTTGATCAACAACTAAACCCCGTGGCAAAAGTATAAGGGATAGCTTTGCAGTGTCTGAAAATCATCAGATTTGGGGTTTTATCACATCCTTCTTGCTCCACAGCTATACATATTTCAGTTTCAGAACAGTAACACTGAGCATGCCTCATCAGGAAAAAAAATTTTGAAGAAAAATCATTTTCTAGGAACCAACAAGTTCCCCAGCAAAAGTTCCCCAACAAAACCATTCTGTGGCTTTACTTCCCCCTCAGAGACTGCAGAATGTCAAGAACTGTATAAATAAAGAATCTCAAAGCAAAGGAAAAGGCATATACAACAAATTGATGATGCTGTATCAAATTATGCCTTACACATGAATTTAAATAGGACCAGACAAATAGATGCCAGCAAGTCCAAGTAAGATACTGTTACAGTTTGAGCTAAATCATAAAAAAGTTAGTTTTAATGATCATACTTCATTTAAAGTATCTACAGACCATCTTTAATTTCTGAGTGAATAAGTACAAGAGAACATTTTCTTACTCAGTTCCCAGTTGCACAAGTACATTTCAAGACAGTTTGGTCTGTGTTTCCAAAGGTTTGGCATATTTGTACAGGCAGATATGCACTGAAGACGTTGAAGTTCATCACACATTTGCTGTCTTCACCAAAATAACCCATGAGATTTACTGGAATAATTAGCCAAATTCTGAGAAGTTGTTCACACAAAGAAAGAGTAATTGTATAACTAGACAGGAACTTTGAGATCATACTAGAATGTGGGGGGGGGGGGAATGCAGCCTGACCAGTAATTTACACATTTTCCAATAGAGCACATGTAAGCCTTATCTAATGAGAAATAGCAAGAGAATAACAAAACAGAGCCTTAAGATACAGAACATTACTCCAAATAATGCCAACAGCAGACAGGGAGTGGTCTATGACAATCACATGAGGGATTAATAATGGATTAAGAACAGCCACTGTATAATGAAGTCTGAATCCAGATGAGCACTGACCACCCTGCTACACAGCAATATTCAAAGGTCATGAATAATTCAAACATATCATATACATCTTACTGGGCAAACTGAAGACCTTTTATACTATGAACATGCAACAGACCACAGTTTATAGAAATAAAAAGACCCAGATACAATATATATTTTAATTATCTTGACTCTGATAAACTGATGTAGAAGTAATCCTCTCTAAGCTTATAAAGCTAGCTCACCATACCTTAGCAATCAAATACAATTGAGTTTATAATTAAGTTTAATTAGGTCAAATAATGTTTCAGCTATATTGGCTATTAAATACATAATAAATGATCACTTTGCACTAAAAGCAATCAAAGTTAATGAACTCTTATCTAGTGTATGCAAATGTAGCTTAAGTCTGGGTACCTTTTTGTTTGTATTTTACACTCGGACATATTTTATTAACTTGCAAGTAGACAGATGAGCAGTAAGACATACCCAGTTCACTCCATAGTAAGTTCCTATTTGGCCGAAATTAATTTTCAGTAATGATAACTGTTCTATATAACAAAATTAAATAGCTCTTCTGAAATTTACCTTCTTTATGAAACTGTTTGACATGTCTAGTTCATCATGTATTTGTTGTATGTTCCTTGTCCTCAACATAACAGCAGCAACTTCGATGACTTTACAACAAGTTTGCATACAACCAATTGCAGAGCAGAACTGAACACCATTGCCCTGATTCTTTTTCTGGATGGAGTATTTCTTAAGTATAATTTTATTCTGAAAAGTCCAAGTTTTGTATTAGCTTTTTGTTCTGGATACTTCCTGAGTGACTTAGGATTTTACAGAGTTCAGACATATGAGGCACACGGTATCATCACCATTACAAGATTTCAACTACTTTGCAGTTACCCCTTTTACAACAGCCATTAAAAATGCATTGCTGTTGAGTACCTTGCTGAGTGCTGTGTGCACTAGTCTCCAGATAACAGCATTCCCCACCGCTTTGCTCAGTGTGATGCATTAACTGTATTTAACAGCTCTGGAACACAGCTGAAGAAGCGGCTGCCTGTGCCCGAGTAAGGAGCACAACCCTCCAGTGCTGCACCAGGCTCACGAGAAGGTCACACTGAATGAAGAACCACGTTTCAAAGCTGGGTTATGAGGAAAGAACCGAAGTCACAGCAGCAACGAGGAGCAAAAGCACAGACAGAAATAATCCAGAAGCTGCTCAGAATTTAACTAAGGAGAGACTGTCTGCAACAGGAGGAACACAGAGCAGAGCTCATGGAGGTGTTTTAAATACAAAAAAGTACTTTGCCCTCTATGATCTTTTAAGCTGTCTCAGTTTCTGTGTCCCAATATTCCAGCCTTTAAAGGGATACCAGTAAAATCTGAAGCTTATGTAAGCCATGTTAATTACATAATGTCTGTAAATCAATATACATATGCAGATCGAGAAGCTGTCACCATTTTAAGAGCACAAGCATGAAACACCAGTGGCTGAGTTAACAGGATAGACTGAACTCCACTGACTGAGCTAAGCCTCCCAGTGGAGGCCAACATGAACAAAGCCATGTCAGATAATATGCACATTTCCCTTTAAATACCAACTTCCGACCTTGTATGTTCATGCACTCAGCCCTCACAGTCTGCTGGCCACATCTGTCACAAGTTATCACAAACTGTTTGACATTGAGGGGATTTGCAAATCCTCTTCTTTAAGCTGGCAATAAAATGAGCCAAGTCCAACAAGTCAGTTTAATAAGTCAGTTTATCAACTCCTGAAGCATCAACACCAGTCCAGGTCACTAAACAAATACAAAGATCATCCAACGTGCTTAGTCCTTGTCCTGAGTCAGCAAAGCTCCAAGCAGTGTTTCCTGTGAAAGGAAATTCTGTCAGTATGACTGATTCCCTTGGAAAAGACAGGTATGTCTGGCAATGGTCAGTCATAGAAAAAAAAATTTAAATTATTTTTGTAAAAGGATTGTAGACACGTGATGATGTAACTGGCAGGAGACCCACATGGATGTTGCTTTCCCAGGTATGAAGCAATCCGGTCATTAAATAGTTAACACCCTCTTTCTTTGCCATCCCCCACACTTTCCTGGACAAAGGTGGCCAACAGATACCTTCACACAAATTGGAGAGGTTAGACAGTAAAGATGGCCAGATCTTTCCATTGCCAAGCACAAAAAGGAGGCACATCCCTGAGGTGATGCCTGTGAAGCCAGTGCAGACTGAATGCACCACGAGCTTTCTACATCAGCAGCGAAGGGAGCTGGAGAACTGACCAGGAGCCCTGCACCTCACCGTGCAAACCAGTGTGCTGCACGGGAGAGCCTAACATACTGATTTGTTCAATACATACAATATTTAATAAAAAATAACCAATTTTATCACACAGCCTGAGAGACATATTATCTGTAAAAATTTAATGGTATATCATTATCCCAGTTAAAATCTAAATTCATAATAGGGAACACACGCATTCAAATTTTCATATTCTTAGCCCTGGAAAATAAATGCATTCATTGAAGATATTCATATAAACAAACATTTGGCGTATCTTTGCAAGGGCATAAGAGAGTTGCTAGACAAAGGAAACTGAACATTTAATTGTTTCCATCATGCTATAATCCAAAGACTCCAATTAAGCATAGAGCCCTCATTAAGTAAATTTCAAAACTGTCATTGCTTGGAAGAAAAGAAGGTATTGCATTGGGTTAATCAAAGTATCCTCAGAAAGGCCATGACAGGCTAAGGATGGATCTCAGGCCAGCACCATTTCTCTAGCAGTAGTAAAAAAAAGCTGTCCAGGGAAGTGTGTGAAAGCAGAGTAAACACCTAGTGACAGACACGTAGCTTGCTCTCCCAGACTCACAAATATGCAACTTCAAGGGCTTCCTCAGATGGGTGGCTTCCCTCAGTCTAATAGCTCTTGACGGATTTTTCTTCCATTAATTTACCCTTTTTGTTTTTTGAACTCCTGCAAAACCTCTGGTATCCACAACAGCCTGTGCCAGAACTGTGCCACTGTGTGGTAGGTGAAATGGCACCCCTTTTGCTTTGGTAGGAACCTACAAACAGCTTTATTTTGTGCCTTTAACCCCAAGAGAAAGAATGACCTTACATGGACCATTTCTCATGGAACTAATCATGATTATAAAAGTTTCACATGATTATAAAAGTTTCAGTATATTTGACTGTTTTTTAAACAGAAACTGTTCCAAACTTTTGATTATTCTTGATACTTCTCACCCCTCTCTTCAGCCTCCTCTCCATCTTTGGGAATAAATTACTTTGTATGTGAAGAGTGGAGAACAACACAGAAAGGAAAAGTGGCCTTGCATAACACCACCACAGCTGGTTTCTGTGAGGTATGAACTGATTATTTTTGACATTTTCCTTCTTTTTGAAATTTGCCATCACAAACATGGGAATAAAAGACAGCCAACTCTCTGCCTTGTAACAGAAATCTTGAATTACCTATAATGTCTGCTATGGCTCTCTAAAATCAAAACCCAAGACACAAAAAGACATGTCTCTCCTCAGTAAAAATAGCATTTAAACACACACAGAGAACAAAATGCCTCTACAGGTAAGTATTCAGCCATGGACTGCTGGGTTCCAACCACCCCTTTTGTGCTACATTCCCAGTGCAACTAGAAGACCCTCCAATATTTTCTAATCACACAAGACACTTAGTATTCAGTCTAGATGCATCCTCAGCACTGTCTTTATCATTAATCATAAGCAAAATATGATGTGAAAGGAAAAACAGAAGTTTATTTGCCATGTCCAGGAGGCTCACAAAGGTGATAGTCCTCCTTTACTGAGGGGATGATAATCTAATGGGCAGGACCACAAGTCATGAGAAAATGTGAACTCTTCCTGCTCAACTTGTTTTAATGTCAACAGCACCAAGTTTTGATGGGCACACTTGAACCATCACCTGAAGCTAAAATACCCGAGGGGGTTGTTCTGAAGTCACATGCCAGGCTCATTTTCTTAACCAAAAGTACCTTCCCTCTCCAAGTCAGTCACCATGACAGTTTAAGTCTCCTGTCACAGCCAGAGGCAAATTGGCCCTAACAGCAACTCCTGCCAGTGGTGAGGGCACAGCATGTGTCACACGCTGAACAGGAAACTGGAGTACTGCACTGTAGAAGAGTTCACAGCAAAGTAAGTTTCAGAGACACGAGAGACAATATAGTCTGTACAGCAAAAATAATCAGCACTTCCTGGTAACAGAAAAAAGGGGTGACAGGCTTGAAGTTACCTCAAGCAAAAAAAAAAAAATCAACTAGTGTTTATGTAAGTTGCACATTTAAATAAACCGATCATTCTTCAAGATGCAATGCATACCCTTTATATCTCCATGGAAGATTCCCCACCCTGTTGACCTGAGTGATCCTGAAGCACTGTAAGGAAAGATTCAAACTTCTTCACCCATTCATTTCTTACCCCTATTTTGTAATACAGACTCCAGCATGCATTTAAATTGAAACAGTGAAATCCTGCATTGATGACAGTGGGAATAGTTTTCTTAACAGCTCTTCACACATTTTATTGACAAGATCCCTCTAAAGTAGGGATTTACAAATCTTTTAATGAAAATTCAAATTCAATAGTTTTATTAGTCATGGTCTTATAGATCAGCAACAACATTTAGTGAATTACTTTATCTCTTCTCTGATTCATGTTTGTCTTGCCAATAATAATGGCTACACAGAAAAGCAGCATCAAGGAAATAATATTTTATAAATTTTAAGTGGTATTTAATAACTGCAGATGAAGGACATTGCTATTATTATTGCCGTATCTATTGCTCATCAGTAAACCACAAACCTCATTTTGCTCAGTGCTCTCTGTCTGTATTTCCATGGGGCAAACTCAGAGGTAAGATCACATTAGATCACCCTCCTCCAGGAGTTCTATTTGCAGAAACTGTCCCCTTCAAGCAGTATTTAAATCTTTAGCTATTGGCCAAAAGAGAAGCTATATTCATCCAAGTATTTCTACAGCAGCATAACAGATTCTACACAAGAGAATTTTACCTAATTGTCTTAATCTTAGAAGAATAAAATACACACCCTTTGCAGAAACATAAAATAGTTAAACCCAGCATTTTCCATCCCAGATCAGAGTTAAGCATCTAAAAAACTATCAATTTGTCTAAAATAATAATAAATAGTCAACAATTCCCAATTTTCCCTGAAGAACAACAATTCCTTTAAAGGAATAACAATCCCTTTGAAGTCGGGCCCAATGTAAGGTCTGATGGGATTAACTAAAGTATTAGCTCACAGACAAGGTCAGGCTACTGTGGGTTTATGATTTCCCGAATAGTGCTGGATTCCACCCAGCTCACTTGAAGTGCCTGCAAGAGCTCGCATTTGTCTGCAGCCATCCAGGCAGGTGAGCCCTAAAATGTAATTAATTCTTCAAAGAACAGGTATACTTCAAACCAAAATTAACATCTGATCATTAAAGAAACCACAGCACCAGGTTTGACACCTGCTAATAAATAAAACTGTTAAAACAAGCAGTGTTTATTCTCTGTTTTTTCCATTACTTTGTCTGTACTGTACGTGAGAGGTCTCCAGAAAAGGAGAACTGGTTCAACAGCTGACTGTAAACAGAACACTGCAGATACTGATGAAAACACTGAACAGAAGGAATGGCAAATTTTCCTACCTCTATTTCAGTTCCGTGGATTTGAAACAATAACTTCAAATGTACCTTTATGTCACAAGTTTATAGGAAAAATAACACACATTATCATTATCCTCATTAATACTTTGATTCAACATCCACCATAATCAACAGAAAGATTTTGGTTCTTATAGCTCACATTAACCAACACTGACAACTGAAATGGAATTTCTCATACACCCATGCAATGGTATAAAAGGTCTGCATTTAAATCCTGCATTCACAAAGCCCTTTTATAATGACAATTATTTACTAATAAGAGATTCAATGCTTTACAATAAACTGTCATTACAACTTCATTTTTCTTTTAAAAGTTTTAATACAGAAAATGAGAGCAGTAATACAACAAACTTTTTTTTTTTTTCATAACAAGCAGAACAAGTTATTCATGCTATGAAAACGATACAGCAGAGAAGATGGAATAGGCTTATTTCAGAATACTAACAGCCATATTTTAGTTTTAGGGGATGGAGAGGGAGAGCAAAAAAGAAAATTAAATTACTCACACTTGTATCCAGGCTGCAGATACTGATTGTATCTTCATCTTGAGTACTCTGTTTCCGTTTTTTCTATAAAGCAAAGTGAGAAGAAAGCTCAGTTTTGATGAACAGTACCAACTACCTTTAGCTTGATCCTGAAACAAGTATGCATCATGATGTCATACACATAAATAAATGTGTGTATATAAAGTTAATTTTCTCTCATCATCATTATAATCACCGTGTATGTGAACAGAAACTCTCTTATTACAAATTGAAAAGCTACCTATTAGCACATAGTGAATTAAATGCTGTTTCTTTTTTCTGCTCAGACAGGTTCACTTCAATGAAGAAACTTAGTTCTAACTAAAAGCATAAGTAATTATTCCATGTTGGAAATTGTACTTTGGCACTTGATATGAACTTTTGTAACTAATGAGACTTTCAGGAAAAGATATTTGTATTTTTTGCTTAAAGCCAATCCCTCAGATTTTCCAAGGCCTACCTTCAGCAATCAAGTCCTATCCCCAGACAGTCAATATAGTGAAGATAAAAGGTGATGTGTACTGCAGGAATTACATTAACATATGTTAGGGTTTCACTCTCCATGTCAGTGATTGCATTCTGCTCTGTATTCAGGTTTGGGGTTTGCAAATGGCAAAAAGCCCTCCCTCGTGTCATTTCACAGGTTCACCACAAGATTAATCTTCATGCACTTCAAGTAAGTATGAAATGTCATTTAACACAGCTCTGCATTTTCTACCAGGCCAGGAAGATTCAGGAAACAAGAGAAGTCACAGAATACATGATTCTTATTTACCCAGCTGTGTTGTCTTCCACTGTCAACCAGAGATAAGCAGTCACACATTATTATAGCTGGGATTCAGTTTCCAGTCTACAGAAGTCAAAGATGACCAATTTAGAGAGCAGAAAACCCCAGACAGATACCACACAGAGTTCATAGCTTATGGGATGCCCAAAGCTCAGCTAAAAGGCAGAGGCTGCACACAGTGCAGGTATTTTTAATTAAAAAAGATATAGAAAAACAGTATCCCCATCCCCAGTACCCATTCTCCCAACTCTTGCGGAGCGTGGAGGTTTTATCTCATCAAGCCAGTGAAACAACTTCGAATGTACTAGGTCAAGCATATGGTTTCTGAGAACTGTTTCTTTGATGAAAAAGGATATTTACCACAAAATCCAGATGTTTTGATTTCATACTGTTATAAAACAAAACTCTAGATGTTGAAACCTTTTATATTTACATACTGGTTTTCAGCAGATCTTTGACTCATTTAATACAATTTTGCTTTTTTTCAGAAAATAACTTCTGATACTTTTTTAAACAATAATTTCAAAGTCAGCAACAGCTGTGTTTTAACATCTTTATTACCCAGAAACTGGACCGTGAGCTCTGTCACCACATTACACAGTGAGAAGTGTTCCATGAAAAGTAATTCTTCACCCTCAGACTAAGCACAATCAAATCCCCTTTACTGTTACAGTATGGATTTTTAGCAACAAGTTAAAGGACTGACTAGAACACAAATTGCTGGACCAGACCACACTGAGCTATGAACAGAATTATCTGAAATAACACTGACTATGTTTGCTTATCCTGTATCAGTCTTTTGTAAGGTTTGTTTTTTTCCCCACAGGATAAACCAATCTGAATTACTATTCTAGGGTTAGCAAATGTGAATTCATTGTGGAAACACAAAACAGGGATGAGATCTGTCAGGTCAGTACTTTGCCCAGAGGGTAACATCTCCTAAGATTCTAGTGAACACGTTGCAGACTGTTCTTCAAATCTAATTAGAATTCTGAGGACCCAAATGTATGCATCCTTTAGTTGTACTCAAAAAATCATATATTGATTCTACTTAAGTCTACACCGAGTCTTTACTTCACAAAAGAAATTATAAAACTGAAAAGTACCAGCCCTCATACACAGTGGACACAGGTTAACTAAAAATGAAAGCTGTTTGGATTTGGAATACAGCTTTCTACAAGAGAAGGATAAACTAAAATGGTGCAAAGATCTGGTGTACCTGAGTTTACACTAACTGATACTTCTGGTGTATGGATGGACAGGATGCAACTGCATCCACATCTCGGGATGGTGTTGCTTTAAGTCTGATATCTTAGACTTGATTTCACTGGTAATGGAGTGTGACAAATGACCACACACACAACAAATAGGCAGCTCCTTTGTTAAAAAAGCAATTATAAGATTCTTCCTGCAGTCACATGGCTACAGATTAACACAGAAGGTGGCACTTCTAACATGGGCCAACTCTAAGAAAGTGGATTGACAGTATAAATTACATAACAAGTATACCAGGCAAGGCTACAAGATTAAAGTGAACTTGAATGAGGCAGGACATCGTTTTCTGCAGAGGGAAAGGTAAACAACAGCTATGTGTGGGCTTCTAACTGCTGCAGTCAAAGTGGGGAACTGGCTCCAAAACACAGAGGTATCGTGGTCAAAGCAGTGGCCATGAGGACAAGCATCCATGGCAAGGCTATTCAGGCAAAGCACAGCACTAAAAGGAGTTAGCAGGAATTTAAATGCTCATATCTTATGCAGAGGCAACCTCCTCTTTGGTTATATACCTAAACATCAATACGCTCCCGAGGAACAAATCAGTATCAACTGTGATGTACAGACCAAAAGCAATGAAAAGACAGGTAAAGTGTAGGAAAAGCAATTACATATTGAGTAAATGTGGGACAGCCTCCACAAAATAGATCTCTTGCTCTACCTCATACTTCATTGTGCTAATCAAAGGATCATTCCTCACTTTATTTTTGATCTTCTACTTAGTGAAAAGTAATACACGCCAAAAAAATCTACTGAATAACATGTTATCTGGAAGCTTGCAAACATTATACTCCTTATGTTCTCTGTTGGTCTCAGTGATTATGCAACACCAGTCATGTCATATAGAAATCATTAAATATTAACCACTGGAGGCAAGATTAATGTTTTAATATTTCTGAGAGTTTCAAGGGCTATTACCATTGTATAAGGGGGAGCCAGAACTCCATGGAAAAAAAAAATCCAATAATTGAGCTACCAGATCACAGATAAATTTCTTTGCCCATTATAAGTGGATTAGAATATAAGATTGCAGTGGATATTGTGCAGGGAGCATAAGGTGCTCATTAAATTAATCCCTGCTCTTTGTGAAGATCTTTTCCCCAAAGGAGTTCCAAGCCCTGTCTCAGCTGCCACAGCACAAGGCAGCTGACCCCTGACTCTGCCACGTCCCACAAAATCACCCCTCCGTTGTTGCTCTCCACTCCATGTTTTAACTCAGGGCTCACGAAGCAGCAGCAGGAGCCCAGCAGCTGAGCCGGGTGTAGCAGCCCAGGCCAGGGCTGGGTGAGGCAGCACTGCGATGTCCCACAGCAAGGCAGGCTCTGTCCTCACACTGGCACCAGAATGTCCCACTGCAGCACTGAGGGACACGCTGAACACAGAACACTGTGGGAGCTCCACGCTGGGCTACGAGCAAAGGACAAATGCCATCTCAGCACAGAGCATCTCTCCATTAGAATTTGTATGTACATGAACCAAACTAAATTGGAAAATGTTATGATGCTGTTTGCCTTGCTGGGAAAACAGCAAAGCTTGGAACACTTTGATAAATCTCTTTTTTGCACAGTATTTGGAGACCTTAAAAAATGGGTACACATCTGCATGAAAATAGTAGCAACTACACCTTCTGATCAGAAATGTGTCCGTGTTTTCTTACTGACCACACAGGTGCATTACCTGCATTTGAACATGTACCTCTAGGCTGAAAAAGCTTCTTGTATCACAATTTTGAATCCTAATGTTTGTGATACTGTTGCCCAAAAGGCTGTGGCTACATCCACAGTTACAGAGACAGGACACTTCCTGGCCTTAACATAGCAGGAAAGAGTTGCTTTCCATAATTATCTCACAGGAGATGAGAAGGTAAGATATTCAATTATATATTAAAGTAATTATTTAATTAAAGGAATTAGAGCAATAAGACATTGTTATAAGGAAGGCTGGATTAACACAGTCTCCATCACAGGGTTTTAATTATCAATACCACAGATTTATACTTTACCACCTGGGAGATGAAATGTAAAGATGCACAAAAATAGCTTGACAAAACCCATCCTGTGATGGGGAAGGAAATGCTTTTCAGAAGAATTGCTGACTTTTGTTAAATCATCTGTCCATTCTAAATGCTTAGAAATGTGTCTGCACACAGATTGGCATCAAAATAAATAACAGTTCAAGACAATGTATTTGCATAGGCACATCATACCCTTAGACCTTCTTAGTCACAGACTCATTTCAAAACCAAATGCTAAACTTTAAGCCTTTTTTTCCATACAGAAATCCATTAATTCTAATGAAATAGACTTTTCCCATGCCCCCAAAACAAAAAGTCCAAAACAAAGAAAAAGTAGAAACTATTTAATTAGTCCTTATTTCTGATTGATTTCATATGAAAATAGTTTTTAAAACAGTCTTCCCAGAATATACATCTGAAGACACTCCAACACTACTAATTGGAAGAAAATAACTTTGTAAATAATGGAGGTATTATATCTGATTTAAATAAATGTAAGTAGGTAGAAGGGCATACATACACACATAAACACACACATATAAAAATATATTCAAATACATATAACAAGGGTATATATATACACGTTTGTAATTTGCAATAATACAGAAAAGGGAAAACCATTTAGCTAACAAAGTTTTGTATCATTTTTAGTGTTGAGAAAAAGGCAGGAAGGGATTCACTGCTCTGGGCTTTATGCTCCTCTCCAGTTTGTGGTACACTTTTATCAGGGACAATACCTGTATCAGACTGAGTTAAAAAAACAAAACTAACCAAAGAAAATCAATTTGAAGAGATCAAGTAGAGCAAAAATAAAATCAAAAGGGATTAATGTGGAAGGAGGGGAGAAAACTGATCAAATACTCAATAAAAAGTCAAACATCACAGGCCAGGTTTAAGCCACACTCCAAAGGGTGGATTATGTCTGCATGAAAAGCAGCATTATTACTTTTTTTTTTCTTTTCATTTTAAAAAGCAATCAGTATCTCCTGAGCCAGCTGAGAACACCTCTGCATCTACAAGGAACCTTCCCACCCAAAGCCTTATGCATTAAGAATCACAGCCGGTGTTGAAGCAGCTCAGAACAAGGCAGGAGCATAACATCATTTCTTTACAGAAAGGCATCAAATCACAACAATAATCCAGATTTCCATGTTAATTTCTAGTCACACTGTTTTTATACAACTTTTTTTTCTTTTTAAATCCAGTTAGCTTATAAATTCTCTTGATGTGTAAATACTTTTTATCAGCAACATCCACACATATATACTCAAATATATATGTGCACTTCTAAGTACCCTTCTAATTCTTAAATCTCTAACATGTACAGAAGCTGGTAAATTCAAAAGAATATTCAGACACTACAATTCTCATTCTTTTTTCTTTGTAGTTTGTCAGTGCGTCCACGCCCATCCAACCAACACACTGATCTCTCTTTAAAAAACCCTGAAAAGCACCACTTGCCAAGACCATATTTATTCCTTTAATGACTCCAAGAATTCCATCTGCTGTTGCTCCTGTGTTATAAGATCTGTTTCAAGTTTTCACTGTTTCCATCTCAAATCACATTCAAATGATCTCAAAGTTAGTAAGCTCCCAGTTAGTTACACCACAGGGTATGGAGGACTCAGAACAGAGTCCAGCAATGAGGCACAAACAGCACAAAACAGATGTTAAGAGGAATGCAGAAAGGGAGGTATGATGAAAGAAAAATCTACAAACTGGACTGGAAGGAAAGTAGACAATGTTTCAATTCTCCTGGCTAATTTAATATGTTTCCAAAAGTTAAATAGATGACACAGCCAGCAAACAGAAGAGTTAAAACATTTCAGTTTAGTCTTCCTGATACAAGAGGAAAAATTCTGACTAAAAGCTTCAGCACTTTTCTTACCATTTTTCATTACTCAGCTAATGAAATATGCCTTGGATCCAGCTTAATCGCTGGGCAAGAGATTAATACCCTTCTGTTAAGGTTAGTTGAATAATCACTAATTTAACATTTCCTGCCACAGGTGGTGGGCTCTAACCCCACCAAGAAGAGTTCAGAAGTGAACTAGAAGAGGCAGCAGTGGTGTTGCATTACCCAGCTTCAAGCCAGAATGATACTGATACTGAAAAAAAGACTAAACCTCACGCAGGATTACACTTTCCATCGTATCACACTCCTGGCTGCACTGGCATTCAAGTGTCTAAAATGAAATAAAGGAGAGATGACAGAAAAAAAGCCAAACAAAATCAAAGAACTCGAGCCTGGCCGATACAATGCACAGTTCTAGGCTGTCTGTATAGCAGGAGAATGTGACATATTCATCACACAAACAGCCCTCTCTGCAATCCCCAGCAAGAAATATCTGCATTTCCTGTTGAATATGGGGCTTGGTTCTGAGATAACCAATTACAATTTCACAACCAAGTGACAATTCATTCCCTAGAGTTTAGGCCCTTTCAGAAAGAGATGGCTCTTCCACCACCTTTAAAGGTCAGCCCTCTTTTCACTTTACCACAGCCTGTCACTCACCTTCATGCCAGTACCAGTGAGCCTCCCTGTTCATCTCCCACTTCTGTGGCTGTACTGCTGACAAGAGTTTGAGGAATGGGGAGACAAAAGCATCTTAAAGCAAGTTTCCCCAGAGCATGATGCTTTTTTTTTGCTGAATGATGCATCATACATGCTTTTGGAGAGCATAGTCTCAGAATAGTGCATTCTAAAACAAAATTTTTTTGAACCCACTACCCTGCATTTCAGTATCAGAGTTCTTTATGTTATATTGGCAAAAGGAACTTTCAACCAAAAATTCTTTAGTGTTATAACAAAACTGGTTTCCGTGTACATTTCCACTGCCCTCTACTGTTTGGAATACCAGAGACATTCCCGGTTTCATCTTCTCAAGAGTGACACAAAATCCCAAACATTATTGCTTTTAAGGGAGAAATGGCCAGAGATGACCCCACTGCACAGTCTGCACGGAGCCTGGGACACAGCGTGGACAGTCCAGCTTCCCACCCTGCACACGTTCAGCTGGCAGGAGCCCTGGATACTGGTGTTAGGAACAGAACTTGCTTGTTCCTGATATTCCAGAGAAAACAAACAAATGAAAAAACAGACTCTGCTGTGTTACAGTACAGCAAAAACTGCAATGGAGGTGAGGTCATCTCTGCCACTGATGACTTTCACACTTTTTAAGCACTTCCAGGAGCCATCACATCTCTGCTGGCCAAAATGGCAGCTCCTTGCCAGCCTCCCCTCACCACAGACAGCAGGCTCAGCTCCTGCACTGCTTGTTGTGATGGACTGGAGATTTTCCGGTCAATGTAATGTAAAAGGAACACTGTAGTGAACAATGAAATGAAAGTTATATTCAATGTGTTTAACATTAACAACAGGAAATGGGTGTGCATGTACGGGATGCTGTAAGGACAAGGATTAGCACAGCTTTGTTTGAGGATTGGTATTTACTCTGTCTTTATTTAACCTTCTTCCTTCCCCTTTTTGGAAGACAGGGGAGAGGACCAGTAACTGGAATCTAGAACAGTTAAATACACTGAAACTTTTGCAAACTTTACAGTAAAGTCCAAACCAAATTCAGCTAAATAAGTTGCATTTATTGCTTTTCCATAAGAGTTTTCTGTTGCATGAGAATCCTTTCTCAGGCAGAATTTGAATAACCCTACATAAATTATGCTTTTAATTAACACAATCAATATCTAATGATTCTAAGTTCACCTAGCATATAAATAAAAAATAAGATGCAATTTAAAAGAGTGCATATATTATTTAGATTCATCTTCTGTTCTTCTCTCAAACACTTTTCAGCTGGGATCCAGTTCTTTATGTCTCCAAGTAATATAATCAGTCAGCATGGAAACAATCCTTGGATTCCTTAGTCTTTGGCAAGCTGAGGTGATGGAGTTGCAGCTCCTGGCCTTGTATGTTTGTGCTGAGGGAGTTTTGCATAGGATTGGTTGTAAAAGCAAGAATAATCAAAGTTGGGGTGTTTTAATGCTCTAACTCTATCCTTAAAGGTTTTGTGCACTTGCAGGGTACACAGGCCCTTGAACACAGAGTCACAGAATCCCTTAGGTTGGAAAATCCCTCCAGGATCACCAAGTCCAACCATTAGCCCAGCACTGCCAAGCTACCACTAACCCATGATCCTCAGTGCCACAACTACATGGCTTTTAAACACCTCCAGGGATGGTGATTCCACCACTGCACTGGGCAGCCCGTTCCAGTGCTTGACCGTGCTTTTAGTGAAGAAATTTTCCTTAATTGATGCCTTGACGGGCTACCTAAAACCAGAGACTAGACAGGAATAGGGAATAAAGGTAGGTATTTATTGGAAAGGCCTTCAAAGGTGCACCCTGGGAAGCCAAGGGCTCCAGGCTGGACCCAAAGATGGACGACGAGTCACGAGTTTCCCACACCTTTACAGGTTTGGTCCATTTGCATATCAGCATAAATTCGCCAATTAAATTTTTAGCTACTGATGCAATTTCCCCCAGCTGCCCCCCCCCTTTAGAGGCTTTGGGCCTGGACAGTCTGGGTGTCCTTGGAGAGCAGGCCTAGGGAGATTTTGTTATGTCTGTCTTAGCATGAGAGAACAGCAGCTCACAGGCTACAAGGCACCTCAGAGTTACGCATCAGGCAACACAGGATTCAAAAAATATAAGAGTTAAAACCTAAGGCATCATAATATCCAATCTAAACCTTCCCAGGTACAACTTGAGGCTGTTTCCTCATCTTGTCACTTGTTACCTGGGAGAAGAGACTGACCCCCACCTGGCTACACCTTCCCGTCAGGTGTTATAGAGCCTTAAGGTTTCCAGATCCCAGATTTGCCTTGCACTACAGGCCACCACCTTGATCAAATATTTCTAAGAACTTCAAACTACAGTTTTAGTCAACATATACACAAATGTTTTGAAATAACTTGGCTTCCTAAACGAGAGGACGCTCTCTAGTTTTCCAAGAAAGGATGCTGTAAACTGGGGCTAGAGCTGCAAAATTTGAGATCACATCTGTTCACTGGTGTCCCTAATGGGCTACTCTTACTCACATATTAACAGCCCAAAATCAAAATCCAACACAAATCATTAAGAACAACCAAGTACTAAATGCTAACCACTGCAACATGTAAGACAGGCTGGAAAGTTTTTATACAGCAGTTTGAAATTACAGATTTTAATTCTATACTTTGTTCTGCTCTTAATGAATGTGACAATCAGGAAGCATTTATCCCCAAAATATCTAACCTGAATCTCCCTTGCCTATTTATTCCTGTGCTACACTTGGCAAATACAGAGAACAAGTGCCCACTCTGCAATTGTTCACACACACTCAGAGATAAACCTGTACTCACATCTTGTATCAAGTCTTGTTTTTCTATACACAAGATGCACTAAATCTTTTAAACCTCCTTCAAAGGCTGTATTTTCTACAGTTATTATCAATCTTGCTACTTTTCTGTCCATATCTTTCCAAAGTGCAGTGTCCATAACAGCACCCAGTTTTCCAGGTGATACCACATCCACATTCTGCAGAGCAGAATCATCCTGCAGTGTAAACACACTGTAAGTAGGATGTGTTACAGCTTTCACTTTGACAGTGGAGACAATAATACATATTGCTACTAATATTCCCCTTTAAACCCTAGCATCAGCCAAAACTCACATTTTCAGGCTAGGAGACTGAGGCAGAGATGTTTACATGGGTATGACAGAAAAGCAGAAGCAAAGACCTAAACCCATCATCCTGCAGCAACCAATACAGAGAGAAAAATAAACCATCGGGAATAGCAGAGTATATTTCCTCAACCTTTAGCAAATTTCTTTCCTTACAGAAGGGAACATTCCTGCCAAGCAACATTTTGGTTTAATCAATACCCAATCTTAAATCCTGGCATGCTTGGAAGGAGAATCTGTGCAATTCCAACTTACACACAAACAGTAAAAAGTTACATGATCCCGATTCACGCTTACCTGATGATGCACAAACAAGCAGCACCACACCATGAGTTTTGTATTGTACTCAGATTTTAGGAGGTTTCTTAATTTTCAGCGTGACAGTGAAAAGTCTTTGCTACAAAGGAGTCCCTATGTCTGTCCTTCAGCTTTCAGCAGGAACTCCTCCCCGTGCAGCCACACAGTTTGCTCTCGCTTCCTGTCATGCAGCGCACTGCAAGTGTCAGAAGCTGAGGGATCTGTACTGTCATGCCTCGTTCTGCTGTGGTTTTTCTCTCACACACTGCTTCAAAATAATATTTTAAACAGACGAAAGTGTTTTACAAATAGCCAATACGTGAACAGCACCCGTATGGTGAAGGTAAAGATATCACTAAGAGGTTTCTAAAATAACAGGTAGGTGTTTGGGAACTTTGGGCCTCAGTAACTGAAACAGTCCATCTCCCACCTGTGCAATCTTAAACAGCAGCAATGGGCTTTAAACTCAAGGGCAGACAACTATCTCCAAGTGTAGATGGTCTCAGCAAACAAAAGAGTTGATAGATATTGGGCAGAACTTTTAGATATTTATTTTACAGGGGTTTTTTTTAGTATTTGAAAAGTTAGGGGATGTGCTTAGCAGGAGTTCTTAAATTTACGGAGGCATAATGGCAAAAACAAAGTACGGAGTGTTTTAGAATCAGCCCAGAACAAAGGAGCAAAGATAAGCATGGCAGAGCACCTCAGTTTTGCATGTAAGGCCAAGTGCAGACTTTAATTTTATCCCTAGTAGTTCAACATAACTGGAAGATTACATCTCACTTTTAATCTGTCCCTATCCTGTTCAGTCTTCTGTGACTTGCTCAGATCTACAAACACAAAGCTGGTTTTGCCATCTGCAGAATTCTGCATTCTTCCACTGGGCAAGGATGTCAAGATAAAATTAAATTTGGGAAGCAAGATAACAGCAATTCAAACTTCATCTTTAAAGAAATCAAGTCCTTAGTGAGCTGCTGCAATCTTTCTTCAGAATTAAAAATTTCTGCTGAACTTGGAGGAAGAAGATAAAAGGTGAAACTGATAGCAGTGAGCAACCAGCTCCTTTGAGAAGAGGAGCTGTAACATCCCTGCAGACAGAAAATACTGACTGAAAGACCTTTCAGAAAACAGACATTTTAGGCCAAGACTTTAAAAATTACTCAAGTACATTCCTCTTGGTGAATGCTATTGGTCTGTCTTCCCTGCCCAAATGTGAGCTAAAACCCAACCTAGCCACCTTCTTTTCAGACCCTTCCAGCAGAACATAGTGTATTTTTCCAAGGAAATACATATAAATTCTATATATAAGCCTGCAATATTTTTCAAGTATTCTTTAGTTTCTCTTTATTAACTTAAAGTAATTTCTTAAACAACCTTTTACTCCATACAGGAAACCCTAATCCTCTATCAGAATTTGGTTAACACCTCACCCAGGATCAAATATAAGACTGCAATTTTTTCAAGTGTTATGATATCTGTAGCTCTTTAATTGCACTGAAGATGAAGTCAGGTAGGCAGGCATTTTTCAATCAGATTTCCTGGTAACATTCGGATTTCTGTATTCCACTTCCTGGAGACCACAGCATGTAAAGACTTTAACTTGTTATGCTTCTTTATATTTGCACTTGCACTACTCCTTAGGCCACCTATAACCACCTGCCTCAGCAGCCATCAGAATTTCAGAAGCCTAAAGGCAGATACCACAGATTTCAGTTTTGTGTCAGGCTTTTTCTCACCCGTCTAATAAACAACATTTAAAGCAGTCTGGCCCCCTACCTGTATCAATCAACACAAATTAATGGGATGGTAAAACCTGCTTTCTAAGCCCTGAGGAAAGAAAACATTCTATCTGTGTTTTTTCCCAGAAGCTGCACATGAATCACCTCCAGGGTACTCTGCACTTTGTTGACAGCAGCATCAAGGGCATTCACCTGAAAGAAGGTGCAGCTTGAACTTACTGATATTGTAAACAGCCACACAGGTACCAAGGAAGGAAATCTAAGATACCCTATCTAGATTCCCAACAGCAACTTCCTCAAAAGAATGAGGCCCAGAAATCAGAATTGACAAACTCAAAATACACAAATATGTGAAAGCTGCTCCTTTGGTCCCTGTGCAGTTACAGCAGTGCTGCCCAGTCCAACAAAACATGAAATTAAACAAGACAGCACCACAAACACAAGATGGAATAAATAGCCAGAAACATCCACAAAGCTTTGGGTAAAGGGAATTAAATATTGCTGTAACTATAGTTTTCAAGAACAGAGAAAGAGCACCAGCTATTCAATTTTTTTTTTTTTTTAATTAAAATTAAAAAATCTGACAACACCATGTCTCAGAAAGTTTCCTGCCTTAGGATTCTCACTTGTAAAATGCCCAAAGCACTGTGGTGGGATAAGGCTGGAGCCTGTCAAATATTTGTAACCAGTAGCATACGATAAGTCATTATTCAGACAGCACACAGTTTCCAGTTGCTGTGTCAAAAATCACAGCAAAATGCAAGCAAAGCTACCTGAGTAGATTCACTGTTGCTTTCTTCTCCAGAGTTCTTAAAATTACAGATATTACAAATAGGAAAAAAAAACCCCATAAAAATCCTTCTTCCAGGGAAGTATCCTACTGGTGCAACCAGGATTTTTAACTGCACAAAGGGGAACACACACATCTCAAGTGCTGTGAGGTTTGACTTTGCTTCTTCCAAGGGCTGGGAGAGATACTCATTAGTAGCAAATTCCCTGCAAGACATCCAAATTTACCCATCCCATCTCCCATAGTACAAACCACTGAGTTTGCAGTTTCTCACATATTCTCCCAGAGATAAAGATCTGTAGAACTCTAAGATAATGCTTCCCAGAATGTGAAAAAGATTGCCATGATTTGCTGAAGACATTTAGAAGAGAATATTTCTTTTTTTTGCTTCTAGGACTGTAGTAGTCCAGAAGCAAGTGCCACACCTAAGTACACCAGCCACTGCCCAAGTGAGGGCTCTCAGAAGTGCTGCAGTTCTCTCCCATCTCCTCCCAGTATCCCTTCAGTCAGGACACGCAGTCTCATCTTCTTAGGATCAGTACAACTGCCCTCATTTCATGACCTTTTCACAAGGCTACAGCTCTCTTTGGACTGGAAGTGTCTGGGGGGACACAGGGATTGTTAAAACTTAAGACTGCTACTTCTGAGGATATTTAAGGTTTTGAACAACTGAAAACAGTGCTTGGAAAAGAAACAAGTTTTGCAAATTCAATGGGGAGCCTGCTGCACAGAGATTGAAACTGTTTTCTCATTGTGCATTATGAGTGTTTTAAGAATGCTAGATTTAACTCTCTCTGAAAAGCTAACAATTAACCACAATCTAGAAAGAGACAGACACCACCACTGTACAATTTTTGCATCAAAAACAATGTAATAAGTATTTTTAAGTGTGCATTTTACATATCCTTAGAACATTACCTCAAATCATGTTAGGATCATATTATATACACTGCTTCATACATCTTCCATTAAAATGAAATATCCCATTTCAAAACATGCAACAGAATCCAGGAATTACAAAGATCTGTCATGATGAATGAAATTTAAGAGCTTCAACAGGTCTGAATTTACTTTAAAATTTTTAATTTAATATTATTAAAGAAATGTTACAGTATGTTCTTACATATGCTTAGACTGTAAATTCTTTGAAGAAAGAATAGTTTATTACTATGTTTATGTGATATTCAGCAAAATGGACACCTTGTTTTCTGGTTGGTACTGTAATAACAAAGTTTGTTTCCAGGCTGCAATAAATAGAAGACACCATCATATTGCTCGTATTTATGCATTTGTGTCAGATTTTGAAAGATGGCCATAAATGCTAAGTGCTGTGTTCATTCTAATCACAGCATTAGCTTTCAAGTGGAATCTTGCTATTATGTTTAGAAATAATTAGGATTCATTCTACAACTGAGATGTTTGAGCAAATCTGGCTGTGCAAGCACCTCTGTGTTTGGAATCATCAGGAGTCCTCCCAGAGAAACCAACGAACCCACTCAAAATGCTCCTTCCAATCAGGAATAACTCAAATTTCCTTTTCTTTTCCCATCACCTCTAGGACTGTTTATAAGCTGTTTCAGAAGTTCAGAACTTTTCAGGAGCAGGTCAGAAGACACTGATCCTTAAAAGGATTTTGTTTCGCTTTCTGTCACAAATACAACTTGACAAACTAAATTAGAACCCATGGAACTGCAGAGGGACTGGAAATGGAGAGGGAGATGTTAGAATAAAACATCCAGTATGGAGGATTTCCCAACTGTCTCTGGAAATGCTTTTGAAACTTCTTCCAAATATGTAGTCCATCTATTTACTTTTATTTAAAATTTAATCCACAGCTTTAAATAATAATACCTAAGCACTACCAAATTGGAAACTTTTACAATCAACTTAGAATGATCAGTGAGTTTTTACAGTCCAAGCACTGGGAAATTAGACAACAGACCACCACAACAATTTGTTAAAATGGAAAGAGTCACCTTAATAATCTATCTTTGTAACAGGTTGTGATAACACCAAGTTCTCCTGCAAGCATCACAACGAGTAAAACCAAACAAAACAGCAATTCAAGTCCATGTGCAGGCATTCATACTCACTAGACATTTGAAAATAAAAGTGCTAATATGAAACAGTGTAGCATCAATTAAATACTAATTATAGTTCCAAATTGCTTCTAAAATTTTGGTTTCTCAGACTGAGTGGCACCAAATTCAGCTGGACAACAGCACCACTCTGTTAACCATTACAGGTTTCTGAAACAAAGTCATAGGAAATAGAATTTCACATCACATGTTCTCAAAGAGCAGCCACTGGTGGAGTGGGGGGAAACAAAGACAAAGAAATGGGCAGAGTTGGATTTGAGTTAAATTGAACGGGGGTCAAGTTCATCTGCTGCTGAACAAAGGAAAGAACAGTAAATGACAGCAGGAGTACGAGGTAACACCCAGTCTATGATTAAAGACAGGAAATCTGCTCTATAACAGAACATCCAACTTAGCCTGAGAGAATCACAATTGGACCTATCTGCTCTATCACATGCTGCTTCTAGCTCAGTATTGTTTGTATGTGCAAAATAGCTGGCATGGAGGGTTTATAGCATATACAGAATATTTCTACTATAAATAACAAACCACACCCGGAACAAAAATA
Source organism: Daphoenositta chrysoptera (assembly GCA_013397915.1). NCBI lineage: Eukaryota > Metazoa > Chordata > Aves > Passeriformes > Daphoenositta > Daphoenositta chrysoptera. The sequence continues at coordinate 1,442,857 of VZRO01007562.1, forward strand.
AACTTGTTACAAAGCACTTACAAATATCCATAAAATAAAACCCCACAACAGTCACAGAATGACCGTATGAAGTATTTTTAAAATAAGTCCATTCCTTGAAAAGATTAAATTAAATGATACAAAACCCTTCCAAATGGGAGATACTACACTATTTTCATTATCAGAAAAATTCAAAGTATTAATTGAATAACTGAGCTTTAGTAAGCAAAAAAAAAAAGCCATAGGGGAGAAGTCTTGCAGATGTAAAAGTCTGTGAAGGTCTTTTCAGGAATGCCTCAGCCAAGTGCTGCATCAGGGCCTCAATATTCTTGCCCCAAGAAACAGAGAACCTAAAATGCATTTTCTAAAACTACCATGTCATTAACTTGGAAGCACCTCTGTAAACTTAGGTGGACAGGTTTAATGGTTATGTACTTAACTCATAGATTACTTCAGACGTAAAAGCTGTGAAAGTTTAATAAAACAGCTACTGAATTAAATTATTGAAGTCAGTGCAAATTCCTAAGCAGTACAGCACTCTCTAGGCAGCACAAGCAGTAACAACCCATAAAACATCCACAAGTTTGTCTGCCTGAGCCCCTAGCTATTGGAATCTTGGAATGCTGACGTCTAAAGGCCACTCAGCATCATTCTCCTTTGTAACTGATTTATAAACAACTCACAGATGTCTCTCCAGCACGTTCATGATTTTTGCCACATTACTGTATGCAGACGACCTTGTAATTTACAGTACCCATTGATCCTACAAAGAGATACAGCCATTTATCACAGGCCTAAGGACCAACACATCAACAAACCATGTTTTGTTGGAATTTCAAATAAAACATTCTGGCGTGACATGGCTAATCTCACATCACACACGGTGGGTAGAAGCTACGGTAATTAAACCATGCTGACTCAGCACATGGCTTTGGAATAATGCATTTTTTAATTCTTCCAAATGGTCTAACTGGTCACTCTGAATTGGTTTTTGAATTCAGTGTATACATTAAGAATACAACAATTCTGATGTGTTTTGAAACTGTGGATGGAGTTGACTGCTATCCAGTTACGCAAATGCCACACAATGAATTTCTGATAGCATCTCTATTTGTTTGCCAATATAAACCTTGCTGTTCCAAGAGAAATTAGTCTTGTGACTAATCAACAACAGTTCCAATGGTTGTTCAAAACCAAAACCAATAACAAGCTAAACCATTTAAGACTCTGCCCATAGATTAAGCAGGAAGACATCAAACCCAACTCTTTTACAAACAAAAATCTGTGTCCAGGGTGTCTATTTGCTACCACTTATAAGCTCCTGTCTTCTGAAATTCTGTATCACAGAAGGATATTTGTAATGCTCCTTACATTGCTGCTACCAATGGCGTGAAGTAACGTTTCCCTGCTCCTGCACTGCCCCCAAGAAAGAACTGCAAGAACAGACTTACAGAATTGCTTCTCACCATTTCTGGTGTCAGGTATCAGGGGCATTTTGGCCCAGGAAAGGTCCGTGCTGGACAGCAGCACAACAGCTCCTCCACAAAGGCAGACTGAAGGCAAGGCTGAGCAGAGCCAGGCAGTAAAAGAGAAGGGCTGAGACAATTAAACTCTGAAATGGAAGAGCTTGGACCCACTGTAAGAAGACAGAGGAAGAGATCTAAAAGGAGCCAGTGGCACACAGGAATTTATCATCTGTTGGAAAGCAGAAAAGGAATACGGAATTCTTCTGTTCAAAGACAAAGGGGGATGAGACGGGTCAGGGATCAAGCATCCACCATCCATCTCTTTAACCTGCTGCAGGTCAGAAGACACAGGAGCAGCAGCAGCCATGGGGAGCAGGGATCCCAGCTGGACTCCCCGGCTCAGAGTCTGTCTGCGGCATGGGAAGGAAATGACTCCTGACTGCTGTGTCACAACAGGTACAATTATTCCACCCCCAGCTATGCTGTGACTACACAAAGTAATCACTTACAAAAACATGCTGTCAATGACATAAAGTAACCATCCTCCTCCGAGGAAGCTGCTTAAATTGTGCATAGGAGTATACTGAACTAACAGAAAACTACATGTTATTTAATGCATATGACAACTTGTGTTTTAAAATCATACTGGACATACTAAGAGATAATGGTATTTAAGCATATTTGATATAGAGACAGTAGTGCATAACTTTGTTTCAACGACTATAAAAAAAGGCTTGTGTGATACCACATCTAAGAAGGTTCTTTTACAGGTAACATCACTGCTTAAGCAAACAACTCTCAGTGCATACAGAAATTACGTAAAACCAGGCAGAATCCAAGAGAGGTACAGAGGTGCTTTCTATGGTAGTAAATAATTATGTAATTTATCCCATTAATCGTCAAGTTAAAGCCATGAAAGAACTTCTTTTCTCTCTTAGCAATTTTTATCTTGTAATCTTGAGATTCGTGCACCCTGAAAGGGATAACTGAAGTGTGCCAGTCTGCACAAAAATATACTGTTTACTAAAAAAAAAAGTGTGGAAAAGTGTGGAATTATTCTCATTTGGCATGACAGACATCTTTTGCTCCACAAATATGTGTGCACTAAAACTAGCAAAGAAACCACTTACACAGCTAAAATTGACTTTCAGCATACTTAACACTTTTTAATGTCAGGTTTCTCATAAATTAGATCAGCCTTTCTCACAGGTGACCACATCTGCAGCTCAGTTAGATCTTTTTGAAAAACTAGAAAGGAAACAAGAAAGGAGGAAATAGGAAGAAGCCTCAATGCAATAAATTATCTTCAATCTTCAGGCAACTGCACACTAAACACATGCCTCAAACTATTTCAAGTACAAAATGTTGGTTTAAATTTCACTATTTATTTTTAGCACTGAAGATCTTCAGCCAAATTTGTTGTGTGTGGCAGGGAGGAAATAAAGAAACCATCATAATGGTTCAGATGTCTGCTTAAGGCATGCAGGAAATTATGTTCTCTTGGTGCAACAGTGGAGAGACATATCAGAAACAAGTGCAGACAAAACCAGCATCCCCTTCAGTTCTGCCTACAGCCCAACATTCTTCACTAATCAGGCAACTGCTTTTCTTTGATTTACTGGCAGTTTCTTCACCTCAAATGTCATCATAGTAACACTGTGTACCACTACTTCTGCAAATACACCAGAAATTTTTTTAGTTTGTTTGTTTAGAAAACAGTAATTTAAAAATTTACATTTGCATATCTAAGTCTAGAGGTTTATCCTGCTGGCATAAACAAAGTGGGTGCTTTTAAGGGAGCAGGAAGGGAGACAGATAAAGCAGCTGAAATCTCAAACTCTCAAGAGAGATTGTTTTTCTTCTTGAATTCAGAACTTCCTTATTTATAAAGCTGACTCCTCTTAGTGTGGTAAAACGTAGCATACAAGCATACAACTCACGCCTGTATCGTAACTACCAAAAAAACCACAGAAGCTTTAATCCTGACATCTAATTGTGTGTGGATGAGTGTACAAATGTAATCCTCATTTGATGGAATGCTTTATGAAATGAAGCTGTTTCTCACCCTACACAGCAACATAACACGTTATTTCCACAGACACTCAGAGCAGCATATTGACCTGCTCTCTCCTATTTATAAGCACCAAACAGTGATGCTGAGGAAAGTCACTTATCTGCATCAAGGTTTTAAGGGAAGGGTGGCACAGAAATGAGAAGAACCATGAGAGTTAATGGTAATCAGAAGATAAAGTAAAAATAGAATTAATACTAATTTCTGTGCCAAGATCTGTGCTGGTGCTTTCTTTATATTCATTATTAACCTGCCTCTGAACTGCCCCATCCCTTCAGATATTTGTGTTTCTTCTCCTTACCAAGTCCCAGCCACAACTTGCTCCCCACCCACATCATCATGTCAGGGTCAGCACTTGCAAAGGCTGAACTGATAAACTTGCAGTGTTCTATAGATTTCTGCCTCCACTTTGTGCTTCCATCTCTCTGCTTTTACACTCACTAGCTTTCCTCCATTTCTATATTTTATCCATTTACACTCTCTTTCACAATTCTTTCACAGTTTGCTTTCTCCACCCTGACTATCCCTCTGTCCAAGTTGCAGATTCCTCCTCTTTCCTGCTCCAATCCTATACCCAGGATAGGATTTTGCTTTTATTCCTTTTCTATATTCTGTATTTCATATTCCTTTGCTTTATTCCTCTTCTATTTAAAGTACCACATCTAGCACCTCATCTCCTATGTTCTGGTCTTCCCTCCAGAGTGGGATATTCTTATCTCCACAGGTTCTGTGTTTCTTCCTCTGGAATGACAGTTCTCACTATAATTACCTTCCCTCTATAATAGTCTATTTGCTGGACACCTGACTATAAAAGTCTTTTCAAACCCCAAATTAACCTGATGTCTTCTACATATGCAGGAGGAGCTTACAGCCAAAAGATTTCACTGCTCAATAACTTCAAATCTAAATTTTATCTCAGCCAGGTTCAATTTATTCAGTTAAAAGAAAGAAAAAATTAATAAACTCCTTTCTCCCCACTGATATCTAAACACTGCCCAAAATTCTGGAAGCCACTGCTACCACTATCTAAAAACGACAGAAACATCATATCATTCTGACATGAAAATCCCCATTGAGAGAGTTAAATGTGATCTCTAACCACAGGGCTCGAAAGAGCTGCTCAAGATGGAAATCAGCTTCTTCTGATAAATTTAAGTAAGGAAAAGAGAAGTGCAGAGGAGTTTTTTTGGTAAATGTGCAGCATCCGGGCCTTCCTTATCTTGCTCTGAGGTTTACGTTGGTGTATGTTCAAGGTTTCTTTAACATGTCCTTTTATCAGCATGATACAGAGACATTGAAACTGAGTGAACCGGCTGCAAAGTGAGGACAGGGAGGTGAACACAATGTTGCAATTCTGTGCTAATCACTTTATTCTTTATTATTTTTTGTGACTGTTGAAATGATCCTGTATTATAGTCTGTAATAACAGAAATAGAAGTTAAAAAAAACATAGTCATGAATAAGTCAGCTCCAGAGTTGTGTTTGTTATACTCAGCTGTGGCTCAGCTCCACTGTCAACATTAACCTAGTTCAGTAAGGTTTTAGTCCTTTTTGAGAAAACACATCAAAGCCAACCTATCATCTTTCACCGTCTCCATGAAGACCTGTGTGACTTCAAGTCTGCGCATTGGGCTTTTCATGACACAATTTTTCCATCCATCAAAATAAAGTTAATGCTCACACAATGCAAACATCAACAGACACTTGGCTCTCTCTTTTCCAGTGCTCAGCTATCTTGGCTTCAGCATCCAAACAGATCAAGTGAACAAATCATACAGGTTCTTCCCTTGATGCAGCCATTTATTTCAAACAACAGCAACTGCCTACAATGCACTGTAGGAAATATTACAGATGTAGAATTTGACATCTGTGTTAATATCTCTTAAGTTTCCTTAAAAATAAGGTGGCAGCCACCTGCCACAGTCTTCATTTCTACACATGAAAGAAGCAGTTTGAAGATCCATTAACTTGCTGCTTGTTTTCTCTAATACTACTATTCCTACCTCCTTTCAGGTTCTTGATTCTGAAGTACTTACTCCCCAGTTTTCTGTTCTTTGTGTACAGCTCACTCCACCTGCACCACGCAGGATCACAGAGCTAGTGCTGCCACTGTTAAACCAGCCCTGTGTCTTTACTTCAGTGAGCTACTGCTCTGAACTTGGGATCATTGTTTCTTCAGCTACAACTCATACCTACAATACTCTTCCTACTATTTTCATACCCACCTTCTTCCTCAATTACTTTACCAGCATAGCTAGGAGAGAACTGTGGGAAACACTGAGTCAATTTTATTTTTAAACTGGCTCTGAACTGTATAATTAATCCACAGCTTAGAGGCTGTTGATATTTTGCCTACACTCTTGACAGTGCTGTTGTGAGGAACTATTTTCTCGGTATCACTGACAACTTTAGTCCTGGTGTAACAAAGAAATAGTGACAATAAAAAGCTCACAGCAAACAATAGTGGATGCTCTATTTAAAACACCAAATTAGAATGCAAAAGTCAGTACCAGGTATTGTAAAAAATATTTTTTGTTTTAATGAAGTTTACCATATTACAGCAACACAGATCAGTAAATCTGTCAATGCCCTTTACTCTTTCAGCAAAGCATTTAAGTAATCTCTATCTACTTAACTATTTTATTGGAAGAAGCTCAGAGAAAACAAATTTATATGGTCTCCCAAGTACAAGTCAGTTCACATTAGAGGTAATGATAATTTAGAGTTCATTATACCAAAAGAAGTTTGCGAGGCAGAAAAGCCCTTCCTTTAACCAAAAGATTACTATGACTTAGATGCACCATGCAGTGACTCCTGGACTGTATCCCAGGCTCCAGGACTCACACACATGGCAAACACACCACTGCCATTGCAACACCACCATCACATTCAGCTTTACACCAAATGCTGTAGAAGGGTTCACAGGCCATAGGGGACGGAGAGGGGAGAACATGACTGACTCTGAACAAATTAACCTACCCAAGAAGCTACCTCAGAAACCTGAAGAGGACAAGAATAAAAGCTCCTGATATCCCCAGCAAATATTAAGATTCTCAGTGTCACTTGCATTGTTTTTTCATGTAACCTTTCAGTCAGTTTCTGTGAGAACACACAAGCTTCCATATTTCCTTACCCACCAATAAAATCTACTCCCTTCTGCCTTGTAAGAGACCCACGTAATTTTTGCTATGATTTAACTGTATTTCTGCAAAGTTCACATATACAAGCCTTCAATAACTTTACAAATATCTATATTAGAGTAAAAGAGTATCAGTCCTGTTTTCATTATTTATTTTCAGATATGAAAACACACCCTATTTTTTTAAAATTTAAAGTAGGTTAATGTACTGTGTGATTCTGTCCCACACCCCTCATAATAATACAACCAATTACATTGAAAAAAAGAAAAAAGCTGGCATTTTTAAAAAGCCTTTTAGGAGGGTACAAAATTAAAAGTTCCAGTCTAATTGTGTTGCCATGAATTTAGTCCTCAGAGATCATGGTTTAACTACAAAGTTACACTGCAACAGAATGAAGCAAGAGGGAATGTTATAGTGTGAACAAAACAGTACTAAACTTACCCCTCTGAAATTCCAGCCCTTGGTGGAGGGAAACAAGGAAAAATTATTCTGTTGCTGTTTCGGCCTGCAAGATGAGACAAAGAAAAGTGTTTACATTTTTAGCTGCCATATTTTCTACCTCAGTAACAGAATGACAATAGAGGGAGAAAAGAAAAACACATGCTTCAAGTACTAAGGCACTTAGACTTCCTTGGCTGTACCTCTGACAGGTTTCTGTCTTCGGTGTTACATGTTTTAATTCAGACTGAGCACCAAGGGACATGGCAGCCTTTCAAGCCTTCAGAGATGCTCTGACTTGATGTCTGACAGCAACTTATTCCTCCCACTGATTTTCAGAAGAGACAACCCTGACCCAAACAGTCTGTGAAGCTGCAATTACGCCACGTGATGCAAGATGGTACAGCTGGACAGGAGGGGGACATTTCACAGCCTTTCATCCTGACAGTGGAGCTACACAAACCTGTGAAAAGCAAGGCAGCCAGCCTCTTGTGTGACGCTAAAATCTAGAAGCCGACTTCTGTTTTTACTCCTTCCAAAAATCTTTCTCCTACCCTATAATTAACACGGTACAATTATGCCTGAAAAGCAACCATAACATGGCCCGCTTCTCTCCTAATGAGTGCTTTTCACCAGTAAGATCTTCAATTAGTTCACAAAGGTAGGCAAACATTGCTGAGATTTTACACATGGAGTCAGATCAAAGCTCGAGTGACCTGCTGAAGCTGACCAGACCAACACATGGCTTGGCAGCAGGACCCAAGTGCTGAGCACGCTGCACCTCCAACCATGCAATTAGACCCATTACAGAAGTGACCAGGAACAGTAACAGCAACACAAAAACTTGGTTAAAAAATAGCAAATGAAATGGCTGCTTGTCAAACCTCACCATCCAACAATAACACGACACATATTGATGTTAAAGCACTGAACTAACACACAAGTTCTTGCTGCTGCTTATAGATCCTGAAGGACTCCAACACACCATACCCCAATTTCTTTCCTGAAAGTCAGGATAGCAATCGTTTCCACTGTCTTTTTTTTCTGTCTTCTCTTTTTTGGTGTAAAATATTTGGTGTATGGATGTTTTTGTTTTCATGTTCATTAAACACATCATAGAGCTGTGATCACAGTAAACATTTTTAGATGCCAGCATAATACAAAAAATTATAGACATGACAATTAAGTAATTTTTGTAACATCAAAGGCTGAGATGTAAATCTTCCTAGTTTTTCACTGCACCAGCCTGCCAACCAGAGAGAATATTAATACCGAAGTGCATTGGTAAAGTCATTAAAGAGCACAAGGCAGCACACACGACAGATTTTAGTGTTAAAGACTGTCCCACTAATAAATCCTCCTACTGCAGCTTTCCAAGTTAAAATATTATGAAATTGAATTTCTAACCTAAAAGCCTCACAGTAAGTGCATTATAAAAAGAGAAAAATGTGATTAACAAGAGCAGCTTACACAGATTATCAATTGTCCTAATGGTGTTCTGCACCTTTTTATTCACAGATGATCTCACACTGGAACCAGCCAGGTTCTTGAGAAAATACTGTGAGCTTTCTATTAAGTTGTGCTCCTTCATAATTTCTCCAAAAATACATGTTTGAACTTACATTTCATCATTTTTGTCTTATATTTTAATGCTATTCATGCATTTAATTTCCCATTTTGTTAAGAACTACAGTAGTTCTATACTAATTAGGATGAATGTAGGGGAAGCAAAAGACATTTCAACTTCAATAAAGCAAGTTTTATGATAGTTTAGACAATATTTCAAGAGAAATGAAGACCTAATTAAAAATTATCTCTCCCCATAATCATTCTGTAATGAGAACTGAGAACTCTGTAATAAGCAATAAATTTGTCATATCATCCATCTACACTCAACTAAAGTCCATCCAGCAGAAGAAGGATGACTAAGCAATTGTTGTCATCAATCTGTAACTTTGTCATTCCCATGATAGCAACCCAGACTATGCACAAACAGCCAGTCACTATAAAGAGCAGATATATCAAATTTACATTTTGCCAGTTTTCACAATAGGAATCCTCTCCCCTCTCATCAATCAAGAGCCTTCCTTCATTTTAGTGAGAATGAATCTCCCCATCATTCACAATGGTCTGCTAACTCTTCTTTTTTAATACTCCTGTGGCATTATTAAAGGGCCTTAAACGCAGCAGTCTAATGAAATCACGTAGTTTTACCACAAGGAGTTAATTAATAAGGCAGGAAACATATGAAGGTCACTGGGTGTTTGTCGGTGACTTGCCGACCTGATCGGATACAATCAGGGTACAACTAAATTCTTCACAATTTTTTTTTCCACCCAGTGTGTGCAGCACTCTTCTAAAACAGACTGAAGCATTAGACTCATTTAGCACCCTATGTGCTACCTTAAATACTTTCTTCAAAAACTTTCACTTTCATGCATCTGGCCTGATTATGATTTCCCTACTTTCTGCTCTATCAAGGGCATTTGAAGTCTGGCACACAGTGAATGTTTCAAGTCTACTTTCCCATGACAAGCAAGCACTTCATACAGCCCTTCTCAAATGTACCAAGATATTAGAACTGCAGAAGAACTGTCCCACTATTTTCCTGAAAGACTGTTTCAGAAATCTCACTGTTCCTATAACTAGGAATGATCTAGGCTAAACATATTTGTAAATTGTTTATGCTCACCATTCTGAAACGTTTTTCAGCTGAACGCACCCCTAAATTAAAATGAAGTAACACAAAAATTCTGATTCTCGAATGCACCTCAAGTGACAAAATATAGTTCTATCAAAAGCAAGACCTCATTTACAGTTTTCAGTTTGGTCCTTCACTACCCTAAAGTTATTTTGACCTCTTGGTCTTCCCATCTGTCAACATCAGTGAAAACTGCAATGAAAAAGAAATAAAGTATTGCAGATTTTTCAGACACATTTTAAATTAATGTTTTGCCTTTTTTTTTTTCTTTCCCCTACAGGACAATACTACTGTTACTTCAGATCATTCTGTTTACTGGATAAATCCTTTCTGAAGGGCAGCAGGATATGAGCTAATTAGGATACAGCCTGTGTTATAAAACTATTAAAATACTAAATTGCTATTTGATACTTTAAATACAAAACTGTCAAAGAATTCTATTTTTGAAACAGCCAATAGATATAGCACTTTGGTAGGAGGGATACTGGTCTAATAGTGTATTAGATGAACTTGGTTTGGTTACAAAATAATTTACAAGACCAATAATAAAAATCATCACTGGCATAAGTAGGTAGTAGATAGAACAAAATAAAACACTAGCTTGAAGAAAAAAAGAGGAGATATTAACAGGGATTAAAAGCGATGAGCAGACCTGACTTTTAGAGGCACATAAATCTAAAATAAATTACTCAGCTACTGTAGTAAGGCTTCTTCAAATGTCAAGGACAAGGCAGGGATGGTTGCTATAACTGAGTGCACTGTGATGAACACTCTGAAATGCACCAAACAGATTATCACAGACTAGATCATGGTGAGAAAAGGAAGTACAGAGGTAAAGAGAGGAGTTCCTCCCTAAAATTACTTGCAACAAGACTCTCAAAGGTGTAATTACTAACACTTGACCTTTCTTACACATGGATCTCTTTTTGTTTAGCCAAAAGGCACCAGAGCATTTTCTCCTCAGCACTGCAGTGTTAAGAAGGAAAGACTAAAGGGTGGGGATATAAAGGAACTCTCCAGACTGTGGGAGGGAGGGGTCACCAAACCCTCCATCTGAGCTTGGCTAGGGAATCACTATGGAAAGTTTACCTTGGGAATAAAACCTGAAACCAAGTCCCTCCACTGTGAGGAAAGTACGAGCAGGGACCTGTCCCTTGGAAAGGCAGCTCTGGAGAAACTCAGCACCGAGCCCCTTCCCTCTGAGTGTCAAACTGCTCCTGCTCATCAGCAGAAGTTTTAACTGTGTATCCTTCATTTCATACTTTAACTCCAGCCGTGGCAACATGAGCCAGGAAATGGCATCTTCATGCCTTAGTAACTGAAATACATCTTACATCCCTTGAAACGCTTACCAGTGAGTGACTAACTTGCTTGCCTGCTAGCCCCTGGTGATCCTGCGGTTCAATAAGAATAATTTAGAATTTTACTGAACTAAACTTTTATTACTGCAGGAACTTCTAACATTGGTAATACCCTCTGTGCTCTGGCACTTTCTTTGACCAAGTGCTTCTACCACTACTTTGTAGCCTAGGGAATAAAATGCATTTGTCCTTAAGATGTGCAGGGTTTTCTGTTTAGATTCCATCACACACATACTATGGATATATTATAAAAATATATTTAGACACCAAATTAACATGCCTTCCAAAATAAATCAGTGGAGCTTTTTTGTGCGACCCTTACTGTGCTGTAGGTTAGTTATATAATGACAATAGGTAGGTAAAAGTGTATAAAAGAAACTAAAAACTAAAATACAGACTGAATGTTTTAAAATTTCTATTACATTTACTAGCAGAAGTGTTACGTGCCTTGGATCATGATGATGAGTTAAGTGAACCATTTATGGCAGTTTATATTAAGCTCACACAACTTTTACATCTTCATCTAATCCTCCAGTCTATCTGCACACAGAATCACTGACTACAAGAGTATTTTTTAGATATGAATATCCAAACTGTGCATGTTTTGTTTAAAATATTCAGCTGCTACATCCGTTCAAAGATAAAAGCTCATTTCGCAAATCCACATGAATACTCAGATAATAAAAGCAAAGCTCAAACCACTTGGAGACAAACTGTGCTAAGTAAAAATTCCTTTCAATCTGCAAAAATAAAGGTTATTACTACAGCTGTGAATATTTTACAAAGATACTGTTAAATAATAAATAGTACTTACTGCTCAGATCTGTTCTTTGTGATGTCATCTGCTCAACTTATCAAAAATGTACACTAAGACACAGGTCACAAAAGCACATTGATTTTAACACATTGGAATAGTTGTGATATTAAATTCCATGCACAGAAAATGTCAAAGTGGTTTACCTGGTGAAGCCTGAGATGTGCAAGAGCATTTTGGCTTTGAACAGTAGTTTTGAATACTGATTTTTTTAGATATTTTAAATAACAGATAATAATGTACCTTTGGTACTGATTTTAAAAGCAGGAAGAAAGCTCATGCTTTGACCTACTTAATAAAAAACATTGACTCATCCATTTGTAATCTCAAATACTATTTCTCTTTTATACTAGGCCCGTACATTTTGGCACTGAAAGGAGATTGTGGGAAATTCCATTTATTTTCCAGAAGTGTAAAACAAATCTAATACAACAGAATCGGGCTCAGAAAATATTTAAGCTCTTATAAAGAGTTTACTTGATGGGTTTTTCTTGCTAAAGGCAAAGTAACTCCAAGACTGGGTGCATGTTTGATTTGCCAGGGCCCCATCCCAGGGACACAGCTTGTCACAAATGGATAACTGGGGGTGGGGAGGCCACTCAGCTGAGCAAGACTGAACACTTCGTATCTTGAGAGAAACAGAAATACCAAGGAAAAAAACAATGACTGATTTTCAGCTGCTGTGCTGACATCCTGAATGTGAACATTACCTTTTATTTTCCTACTATCATGAACTGGCATAAATGCATTAAGAAAGAAAAACAGCCCCTGTGAATGTGGCTGCACAGAGACAAAGCAGGTACATGCAGCAGTGAGCTGTCACACACCTACTCTTTTCCCATGCTTTCCGCAGAACATGTTTATTTTTACTGTGAATCAATGCACCCTATCATCAAATATCCCATCACAAAACCCAAAGAAGCTACAAAATGCATTTTTTTTCATTTCTGTATTTGATTGCTTTCCTGAAAAAATTAAAAACATCTTTTTGAAAGATGAAAAAAAAAATCTGAATGCCAACTGAAGTGCTACACTTCAATCTGAAAATCAGATATTACAAATGATGCACCATCTCACATTCTGAAGAATAACAAGCTTGATTTAAAACTTCAACCATAAATTATTTCTTCATTTCTAATTATTGCAGGTTAATGCAATAAATGCCATCAATATACATCACTATAAAAGCATCCCCCTTGCTATACATGAACTCTGGTCACATCTGAAAGAGAAATCCCTGCCTGCTGGCCAACAGGAGGACCCAGACATTTCTGCTGTTTGACAAATGTACAGTTGCATTAATGCTGGGGAGGATGTGAACAGAGTCCTGTTTTATGTTTCTATAACAAAATATCACCGTGTCATGAATATTGTAAAAGGCTGAGATGAGAGAGATAATTCACAGCCTTACTTTGACTATGCAGCCTAAAAATATTCCTGCACCATTTCAATTATATTCGGAAGAACAACGGCAATAATGCCTGTTAATTTTCAGCCATTACCTCACCCCACTTGTGTATCTCAGAGACACTCTGAATTCTTTACAGGGAGAACAACTGCTCATTCAAAAGCAACGTTTGCTCATTTCCACCCGACAGCCAGAGAGGATCCTCTGTTTCACAGGAAAAATAAGATCTGATGGTAAGGCTTAAATGCCCCATCATCACAGCGTCAGAAAAAGCCAAGCCTCGGGGCAAAAACCTCACAACACTCATGGCTCAAGGAAAGACAACAAGTCTGCTTCATTTTGTTTTCAAACCAGAACTGAAGGAACTTAAGGCTGGGAAATCCACTTAGGTTGGCAAGACTGGATACTTGATGGTTAGACAGGAAAAAAAGGTTTCCACACAGAGAAATCGAACAAGGGATTTCTTAGCTGTTCAAAATCCCCCCCAAACAGCACTTTCAGCTCAGCCTTAGAGAACCTACCAACACCCTCAAAATCCATTCAAGTGCCATCACATCATATACTTGATAAAGGAAATGCGTGCATTCTGAAAGCTTTTCTGTTTGAATTTATCTCATCAGGCTCTTTCTGAAGGTAAACTTGAGTTCCTGTGGAGCTGTGATTCACTAACAGGCATTCAGGGAGATCAGAAGGACTGAACAAAGAGGGTAACAGTATTTAAAACAAGTAACATCTGGAGGCAAGCCAATCCTATACACGATTTTAAAACTTCTATACTGCTGGTTCCTTATCCTTTATTTGCAACTTTATATTTTTCTGCATTACAGCTTATATTTCACCTGAAAAGGCAAAAAAATGTAGGTTTGTAACCAAAATGTCATATAGGATCATTTTAGTCCATTTAGAGACTTCTCTGTGTTGAAAAGTAAAACACTCCTGCATACCTTTTCAAGAGAGCTGTGTGATACTTTCACACCTTGCTCTCGATGATATGGCACTAAGCCAGTCAGCCAAGGAAAGAAATCTGCTTTTATTAAATGTGATCAGTTATAGAGGACTAACTTTCAGCATAATGTTTCACTGAGCAAGACTGTTCTTGCTCGAAGGGTTTTACACTGAATGACAAGAACCACTCCTGCAATCTCTATGCAGACAGACCAGAACGCTTATCTTGAGATTGTAACAGGTCTGTCACCACCAGAGCTAATAAACTGAACTTTTCCAAGTGGATGCAGCCATGCCCATGACTTATCTTCAGCGTGGAGTAACTACCTCTCCAGGAAAGTCAAATTATACCACAATTTTCTGTCTCCATTAGTTTTGCCCTCCAGCATGCCTAAAGGATTGGAGGCTGTCGTGGCAAATTCCATTTAGCTTCTTTGCCACATACAATTCAGTAATTTGGACATAAAAATCTAACCAAAGGTTAAATTCTGCAGCATCCTGGGGCCTTGCTCAGAACACAAGTATTTAATGATGGCATAACTACACCATGGACAACACAAATTCTCCCACGCTGTGAGCATTGTCAGTTAAATGAAGAACAGAATATTAAGAAGTGGGGGGAAAGTCAGAAATTCATAGAATAATATAATCATTAAGGCTGCAAAATACCTCCAAGATCATCAATCCAACCTTTGACTGATCACTACCATGTCAATTAACCACAGCACTCAGTGCCACATCCAGTTGTTTCCTGAACTCTTGCAGGGATGCTGACTCCACCCCATCCCTGGGCAGCCCATTCCAATGCCTGACCACCCTTTCAGTGAAGAAATTCTTCCTGATGTCTAATCTGAACCTCCCTTGATGCAGCTTGAGGCCATTTCCTTTTGTACTGTCATTTCCTCTTGTCCTCATCACGTTATCAATAACAAAACCTTTCATGGGAAGTTGCAATATTTATATCAAGCCTGAGGGATAAACCTTCAACTTTTTAAACCTTTTGCCATTTCTAGAGATTTTATTTAGATTTTTTTTTTAAAACCCCGAATCATGAAACTTTATTTTATCTCTTTTTCCTTTGGGTGTTGTTTTAAAGACAAGCATCCTATGAAACCTGGGAGAGAACACTTACAATCTATTAGATTACCAAGACCAGTAAGTATAATAAATGCAACAATGTATTTAAGACACAGCTGAAACATCTGTACTGCATGTGATATCAGTATGTGATATACAGATACAAGTCATCAAGATCAAACTATGGAGTTTTTCGATTTACAAAGACATTTTTGGTTGTAAGACTTTCACCTGCATTACTAGCAGATTGCACACCACAGGGGTCCAAATAAAACAAATAGTGATTTCACCTCCATTTCATCACATTTCCATCTGCACAGTAATTCCTATTAAGTTGCATAAATAACTCTAAGAGGAACTACCAGCCCCCGGGGCTTAGAAAACTATTTTCTCCTCATACATAACAAAGTGCTCTTCACGATTTTCTTATTCAGCTTTAACATATTTTTTAGATCTCAAAAATAATTACTAGAATCTTTTAAATATGTATTAGTTTAGTTTCCCTTTTTTTAATGTAACTCCTTAGAGCTTTTCCTTGTGGCCACAAATCCCCTGAGCACCAGAGCATTTTGTATTACTCCATGACAGTGAAGCTACCAAATCAAGCCCTGAAATGCTTTCAAGTATAGAAGTTTATTCATATCATAAACACCAGACTGGTTTCCCCTTTGTTCTGAATGAAAGTGAAATAAATATGAACAAGGCAGTTGTATGCACAAAGGCCAGTTTACAAGTACAAGGAGAGCTAGATTTAACAAACAGTTTCAGGATATTTCATTTAACACTGACAAATTTATTTCTGAAAAAAACAGAAGAGTTTTTGAAGGCAATTTATAAATAGATGCTCAAGTCAACAAATACTGACCTCTACCATGTGACTTGTGTGATCCTGACCTTTGTTGCACAGTGAGGTCAGAAGGCTACCAAGATAGTTTTTATTAACAGTATTAGTCATTATGTAAATGATTTACATCATCTTTGAAGATAACACTAAGTTATAGCTCCTGAGCAGAAGATTTTGTACTACAAATGTGGCTTAAGAAGTTTCTTTACAACATAAAATATTTGAAGCTGGTGCCAAATTTTACACCTAATGTTTCTAACACTCTTCATTGGTCTAATGATACTTCAGCAATCCACTGAAAAGGTTTCTACTCTGAAACCAGACACACCTGTCAATATATGTGAGTTCCTATGCAAGAGAATGACTTCCTATTAAGTAAGCAAACCCCCCATACTTTCACTGAAGGGACATTTAACCTGAGATGCAAAAGCAAAATGTTTTCAGTTAGTTATTATTCACAGCTGGGTTCCTGTGGGAACATTTTCTGCATCACTGTTGCCATAGTAATTACTATAGAAACCCTGAATGCAATGGAGTCAAACCTGTTGAAACTGTGGTACCATTAAAGCTCCATTCAAAATAACCCCCAGGACAGAAAACATTCACTTATATCTACTTTTGTCAACAATGAGTTAGGTTTTATAGTCTCTTCAATATAAATACACTAACTACATTAATTTCAGCCCAAGACCATTTTACAAGAACATACATTAAACCTTGCTAAAATAATTTTCTTACAAGTACAGAGTCCTTTCTTTTAAAAGAACATTGTATCAGTGATGGGTCTGAAAGTGTTTATATGTTTTGTCTCAGATCAAAGAACATTCATTAAAAAAATGCGTTTATCAGTAGGAGATATCTGGAGCTAGTTTTTTCCAAAATGCATATATATGTATATATATAAATAAAATTTATTTCTATGGATACATACTCACACTTCTATGCTTTTTCTTTCCTTCTTGATTACAATCTCTGCAAAACCAAGCATTAACACATGAAGTGAGGCAGGAAATGGGATTTTGCTGTAAAACAGACCAGTGATGAGCCACCAATGGAGGAAATTAGCACCTGCACATCTGCACACACAGTTTTGTTCTTTATTTACCAGGTTTTTGGCTTTTTCCAGACACTCTCCACTATTATGTTTCTTCTTAAACTTTTAATGCCATGCCTTTAAAGTAGAGCACATTTATCTTTGTTCTTACTCTTGCTGATAGCTATTATATTTGGGTTTCTACGAGGTACATTAGAGACACACTGCAATATTTCATTATAAAAATGGAAAAGCTCCCTACTCACAAACACAAGAGAACAGGCTTTTTCAGTCTCTATACAGAAAGCACTGGAACACAAGGATAATATTCCCAGTCACTACAGCAGCTGAAGTAAGAGTCAAATCACAAGGGAAGAAATCAAACAGATGTTCATTTGATCAGTGATGATGCAAAAGTATTTAACGTTTCCTTTATGGTCCTGGATACCAGAACTACTGTTGGTAGCTGTAGATGAGCAATCCTTTTAAATAAAGTGTGTTTCTGGAGCCAAGCTGTTGGATTTTTTCCAATCACTTATACTATATCTCTTGATTAATAAAACACTATCTGTGCTTTCAGGACAGCATTTTTAATTTACAAATGTATCAAAAACACTGTTCTATGAACTGCTGTGAAAGAGTTCACTTCATCTGATACTCTCCCCACTTCCAGTTGAAGAGCGGTCACACATCAAGGATTTCAGGCTGCTGCAGGATTCACTAACATTATTATCTAAGAGCCCTACAGGCAGATCTCCTAACCCTGACAAAACTTCAAACTGAGAAAGAAGAGATATGCAGCGATTTGATGAGTCAATCACTCGGAGAAGTGACACAGTAATGAAGAACAAGTTTGCAAGTCTGATGCTCCAGTATGGGCTCTTTGTTCAGGGTGAAGATTGAAGATAAAAGCTGCTTTGTCACTTCCAAGAGACCAGGTGGCACCAGAATGAGGTGAAGCAGCACTCACATCCTGTACATGGTGTGGGGTGAGATGTGACCTCATGATCTGAGCCAGAACTAAAGACCAGAGGTTCAGCACTGAGCACACGGGGTGACAGCCCAGAGCAGCACACACAGCCTGCGCTGGGGCAGCTGAGCACGGTCCTTGCAGGGCAGCAGCCCCAGGTTGTGTCCCAGGGCTCAGCACTCACCTGCCAGGCCAGGGCTGTGGCCAGCTCAGGGTAACTCTTGTGCTGCTGCTCCTTACCAAGGATGGGAACGGCCACGCTCTCCGGGGCCCTCTCTCACCGTGCTGGCACTAACCGGGATCTCTCACCTCAACCCACGCACAATTAGGTTAACACTGGAGTTCATTTGCTCTGGTATTTTTTTATATCTACTAAAAAACGAAACTAGGCAATGAGTTCAAAAGTTGCTGGCAAGACCAACAGCACGGCCATATGTCATTTCCTGAGGAAACCAGGCTGTCTTCAAACCACACACACGCATCTTTCTGCAAGTCTGACTTGCTGAGGGGTACCTTGAAAAGTAAAGAAAATGGTTTCAGAACTCCCAGCTGCCATGTCCCTTGGTGTCCTACTGAGAAAGATAAAAGTTGGGGGGTTATTTGGTTGGATCTTTAAACTCAAAATGTGTCATAACTTTTATTCTTCAAGTAAATCTATGGAATGGGGAAAAAAGGCCTGTTCTTAAAATTATCATAATGAATCAACTACCCTACTTGGGGAAAAATGAAATTATTTTTCCTCCAAGTTCATCGAATCAGGTGACTCTTCTCAAGAGAGAAAGATTTAAAATTACTAGCAAGAGAAAAATATTAAATGTTAAATCTTATCCACAAAAACAAACATTAACGCTGTAGCTGATAAGTAAACAAAGAGCTTTAGGATGATCACTAAACTCAACTGCACTGTGAAAAAAACGCAGAAAAGAAGCATCACAGTATTTTTAAGTTATCTTTAAATGGAAACCCGATCAAAACAGTTACATCCTTGCTTTAGTGGAATATAAACAGAGTTGCAGTACACTTGTAATGGAGTTCTACTGTGAGCAAAAGCCTCAGCTAACAAAAAAAATTGCCCTATAGTGCATTTGAGATGCAACTGATTGCTAAAAGGCTATTAAGGCATTAAATTACCATAGCAGACATGTATTGCAAGCATGCTCTGATATCAGGAGTGTCAATCTTTGCATATCAATTACAACACCTAAGAGACATTAACACATAATAAAAAGTGGGTGTTACTACGTTTTTGCAACAGCTTCACACAAAAAAACCTTTCTGTTCTTAGAGAAATCTCAAAACATGTACGAAGTACTCTGTAAAGAACCTGAAAATTTAGACATTTCACTTTCAAATAAATACAGGCACTTCGATAACTGAGCTTGTTTTCCTACACAATTTAGCATCGTAAGCAAAAGAAATTCACGTGCTTTGTTCAAATTTCCGCTTGATTAAGTCTGTAACAAAGCAAGACAACCGGAATCCATACTGATCCCAAACCTTGCTCTGCAGCACCACAGTGTTGTTTACCTGAGCAATTTCTAAACTGCTGGGTTAGGCTGAGAAAACAGGTCAGCATTTCCTCAGAAGAAACACAACTTGTTACTTCACCAAACTATCGTCATCTATTCACCCAGCCGACGCAAAATCCTAAATCAGCTGTGACCTGATGATGGATTGGACAGCTTTGGGGACTACCAATAATCTTGGCAAGAGAGTCATAGACTCCTTACTGGGCAAAAAATATTATTTTAATCACCAATTAAAACAGCTTGACTTGAAATGGGCAAGGAAATAAAACTCAGGAACTTTGATGGAATTTAACACAAGACCATTTTCTTTAAATAAGGACACCAGAGATTCAGAATCCAAAACAAGTTTTTGCCAGTTCTAGAGTCTTTGGTCAATCTTCCTACCTTCCCTTTGTGACAATCACGTGTTTCTGTAGGTAGAAGTTAGGTGCTGAAAGGCCTGAGGCAGAAGCATGGTAAGAGAAAATCATGATCACATCCTACCCGTACTGTTTATGAGAAAAACAAACAGCTGAACATCCATGTCCTGTGTTCCTCAGGGAGGCAGGGACAGCTGCTTCAGTTACATGAAATTACACAGTAGAGGAACGTAAGAAATCGCTATTCTGTTTATGATTACAAAGTTAGCATATACAGTTATTCCAAATTAAGTGTGCAAAGTCAGGGGACATTTCACAGTTGTCTCCTTGCAAACAAAGCTGTTTAGGAACTGCAAAAGAAACCTGCTCAACCTGACAAGAGAAAGCTCTGCAAAGCACACCTACAGACCTGAAGGACAGTGCTGGTCAGAAAAGTCCAGCCTTACTCATAAAGCACACACACACAGAGTAAGCAAAACCAGACACATATAACCCTCAGAGAGGAAATGAAGAAATGGTTCTGGTGCTAAAGAATTTACATTTTCAATACCTTGATACAGACACAAAAAAACTACCACGAAACCAAGTATTGTAACATTAAGTCCGTCAAAACAAAAGACGCACACTCTAAGTGGGAGAAGTTTGGCTGGGGTTTAAACGGAATTAAATCGCGATATGTTAAATAAAGGACACGAGCCCGCCGTGGGCGGGTCTCGCGGGGAGCAGCGCCCTCGGCGGGCACAGCGCGGCCCCGCAGCGGAGCCACCGCAGCAGCAGCGCCCTGACCTGAGCGACCCAAAACTCAGCTGCCCCGCTGCTCTGCTGCTCCAGCACACGGAGAATGCACAGATGGTATTCCAGCAGGGTGGAAGGCAACCGCTGGAGGAGTTTAGTAAAATTTTGTTATTTCAGGAATAATAAACCAGTAGATTATCAAATAAATGCCAATGTTTAATGATAAACTAATTTAACCCTCTAAATCCTGTTTTTTCTCCCTGCTTTATTCTTCATTTGTATGGAGGTTGGTGGATATTTCCTACAGTTTTCTGTTTTGTTATGCAGTGCCCCCATGTCAACACAGCACAGGGGAAGAAGGCAAAAGAGCTCTTTGGGTCAGTTGCTGGTATAGATAAAGGAGGATATCTGGGGGAAGGAAAAAACTCCAAACTTATGAAATCTGATGGACGGGACAGAAGAGCTGCTATATACCAGGACAGATACAATAAAAGCACATCATGACTTTCCCTGTCTGCACTTCGATACAAATCCCTTGCTGATTTGTAGTTGACTTAGCGTGACTCCCTCCCCGCATTGTGTTAGAGAAACAGCAGATCTGAGAGGGAGAGAAACCTGCCTAAGCATGCCCAGGTATAATCCTGCCAGATCTAGCTCTGCTGCAGTCATAAATAATGGATTATAAAGTGTCAGATGTGAATGTCAGAATGAAATTGCAGAGAGACCTCAGTTTTTAAAAAATTGAGTGTAACTTCTCTCTTTTTTTCCCCCCATCTAGTCACATACCACTTGATTTTAATCTGTGGAATAGAAACACATTATATAGCTTTCAAAAGAGAGTCACATTTATCTTACTGTTCTGTACAGAGTGGGGCTGGGGAGACCCCCAGAGAGAAAAACAGAGCTTCTCCTTTTCTCTGTGATTTGCAATGATAAACGAGTCTTTGAAACAAAATCTTCTCTACACTCAGAAGTGCAGTACTAATTGAATTCACTTTTTTAAAAACAACTTTAGAATTCATTTTTTTAAATGAAGACATAACTAACTGGACAGCTCATAAAATACAGTCAGCTCCTGGCCTTCACCACCGAGTACAAAGCCTGACAAAGAAAGTGACAACAAACCACCTCTATTCCTGCCAATACATTAGGTTAATTTTTAATTCATGTTTCTTACAATAATAATAATGTTCAAAGTCGGGGAAGAAAAACATGACCTTTTCATACTAACATAAGAGGATATTCTGACATATTTGCAGGTTATTTTTAGTCACATATTTTACGTGAGTTCTGTTCATAATGACCTTAATATTCCTATCCCTATTCACATAGGTTTTCTCTTTCCACATCAAAAGAAACGAGTTTGGTGAGGAATTTCCTTGTGTTGTTTTAGTCAATGGAATGACAACCTAATACAGAAAAGCCATGTTTTGTGTCCCAGAGATTTGCAAGTGACCAAATGTATTCAGCTTGAAACATACATATTCAAATCATTGTCTCTTACAACACTTACCTGTTGGAATTTTCACAGCCCGCAGGAAAATGCAGTTAATTTAATCAGTTCACACATCCTCCAGCCTTCCCTCCCCCACGAAAGAAAGACCAAATTACAAATCAGCTTTCTGTTTCTGATCTTTTGTTTACAAATACTGCAATGTATAAATATTCCCAAAGAAACACCCTTTGTGTTCCCTAAAAACTTTATCACCAGCTCCCTCTACAGCCAGAGAATTAACTAAGTGTATCTAAGAACTTTATTTGGGGGGAGAGGGAAGGAAGGGGAGGAAGGGTCTTCCTATTAGTATTAGAGTATTAACTAGAAACTCAACTGTAATAAGGGCTGAACAAGTGTATAAAATAATAACACTGTTTATTAGAACAGATTCTGAAGTCTTAGTGAAAAGGAATCACAACCAAGGACAAGAATCTTTAGAAAGAGCAGCAGGGTAAGCATACAAGAAACAGGTGATTACCAGTGGTAGATCACTGGGATTTTTTTTTAATATAATTTAAAGTCACACTTCATTTAGACACATGCACATACATCCAACACAGAGAATCAAGGAGTTTCAAAGTGATTAGCAGAAACTCACACTCACTGTCCCCTGCTCTGCCAGTGAGGAGCTGCACAAGAAGCTGGGATGGAGATGGCCAGGGCAGCTGGGCTGAGCTGGCACAGGGATATTCCAGAAGTCAGGAAGTCATGCCCAGTACAAGAGGGAGCCGATGCTGCATGGGATGGGCATTGGTCAATGTCTGGTGAGCAACCCTACTGTGCATTGGTTGTTCCTCTGGCCCTTTCATTATAATTACTGCTATTGCTGGGAAAAGCTTTAATTGTAACAAATAGCATTTAAGTCTTATGAATTCCTTTAGCTTTAAAGCAGGACAGTGCTTATTCCTGTATTATTGTGTGCCAGTGGTTACTGCAGCCTTACAGACCTTGGGCCTGAGCAACGCTGATACAAAGCTGCATCTTGGCCAGACCACATCGCTGGGGTGCATTCAAAGAGAAGAAACCTTCTTTTGGAGGCCTGTGACTAAAAAAGGATTATTTGAGGAATGGAATGGTCCCCAAATGACCACCAGAGACCCTCAAAAGATCCCTACTCTAATGTAAATAAGCTCCAAGAAGCGATTTGAATATGCAGAAGAATTAATGTGAATGTTTAGCATGTATGTATGAGTTTTGGGAAATGCAATGAATATGTATAAGCTACATAGACTTAAACTGGTCTGTTAGCTAGTGGGTTAGGCAGAAATATCCCCCTCACTCCCGGTGCATAAAAGAAAAGTGATGCCTCTTTCTAATACTGAAATTACAGTGCTAGAGAGTTTTATTCCCAACTTTTGGTGACACTATCATTGTCATTAGTTAGGGGTTAAGCCATGGCAACTATGAAGAAAGGAAGGCAGTGTTTTCCTTTACTTGGCTTGTTGACATGTTTTGCATTTTTCAATTAGAAGTTTTTACTATTTCTGCAATTTTTGTGGATTTTTTTCAGAAGATAATAGAGAAGGAAAAGAAAAATGAGCAAGATGCTGCATATCTGAATGAGAAAATGAGGCTCTACAGCATGAATAAGAACTAAGCTGACAAATTTCATCCTTGTTCTAAACTACACAAATTCATTTACATGATGTTTACAAGACAGCACTGAAGGACACGTTTTCATCCTCTATAATCATAATTTCAACTTACAAATTACCAAAACCTGAGTTAGGGATGGTAAGGCCTCCTTCCATAGTGTATTAGTTATTAACATTGGTGATTCACGCCTAATCATCTGTGTTATTTATCACCCTGACAGCACGCACTTCTCTAATTCACAGAGGGGAAAAAGAAAAATAAGTTTAAAAAATTTAACATACCAAAATGTGAAAGCCTGGTTCCTTATGCAAACCTATACAGATTCAGCTTCTCAGTACCAGTGATTCCTATTCCAGCCAAAAGAGTTACTCACACAGTCCAAAGTGACATATTTTATTAAATTTATTTTCTAGATTTCGCCAGGACAGCCCACATGGAAGAATACAAGAAGATAGTTCTAAAAAAACAAATGGACTGACAGATTTTTACACTCCTTTCCTACATCAAAGTAACTAAAAGTTATAGTTTTAAAACATTCTTCAGCTCTTTAATAAATAAATAAATGTATTTCACTCTCTCTATAGACTCCCTGTGAACACTCAATTTATCTGTCAGAGTACAAAAGCCATGTCACCAGCCTGTGCACTAACACACGTTCATAAACAAAATACCACTGAGGGCAGCCTAAAGATGGCATTACCTTTTACTTGGATAAAAATTTCTTGACACTCAACTGGAACCAATCAGGTATTTGAGAAACGTTTGTTGTAACTCCCTCCCTCAGCCAACAGCTAGAATAAAGAGACATGTAACACTGAAAAAGCAGGTAGAGCCCAATAGAGTCATAACCAAGAATGAAGCAAATGTTTTAAGACACACCATCAACAAAAATTACAGTATGAGCAAGAGACAATGTAATCACATGTACAAGATGCAGATTCCAGCTTTATCTGGGAATCTAGTGAGTGATGATCTTCACCAAAAAA